>JARHVA010001940.1:62500-382500 GCA_037957365.1 Torreya grandis | reverse complement strand
GAATTTAAGGCTTTAAAGGAAATATTTTAAATTCTTTGACTTCGAGGAAGATGACATCATCATGACATCAATTTTATTCTAATATCTTTAAAAAAAATTATATTCACTAATTACACATGGAAATTTCCCTTAATCATTTAATTTAATTTGGTTAGTTAATTCATTTTGATTAGCATTTTTACACTTTAGGAATTGTTTAAGTGCCCTAATTAATGGGTCCAAAGGCCAATCTATCATTTTTTTAGGTTTTAAGTTGAATAGATATTAATCCATGAGAGGTTATTATTGTGTATAGGTTAATACCCAAAATAGGTATACCTCAACATGATTCTAGGTGCTAATATATGATATGCAGATGAAATTAGGACATTTAATGATTCATAAGCTTAGTTTGCAGTGTTTGGTAGAAATCAATCTAAAGTTTAGTTAGACATAGGTGTGGCCAAAATGGGGTGTCTATAGTTTCCTTGGGAAGGAATTTCAATATACAAGTACAATAATTTATTCTCAAAGAATGAAAATTCCTCAATGCCTTGGGTAATGCCCTAGAATGTTATGGATGAGCCTTAGATGCCCCATTGAGGGATCAAATGACAAATATTGTTGGTGAATGTTCCATCAAAAATAAGGAAACAATGAGATGTATAGGTAATAGGGGTGTAAATACTAATTTTCCTTAAGGTTGTTATAATCATTGGAATAGTGAGGTTCCCTAATAGGGAAGATGAGTGAAAATGATGATTTTTCCAAAGGTGGTTATAATTATTAGCATAATGAAAAATGACCTATTAGGGTAGATATGTGAAAATATAATTATTTTCCCAAAGGTGGTTATAATAATTAGCTTATTAAGGTGTCATAGTAAGGAAGATAGGTTAAAATATAATGACTTACCAAAGTTAGTTATAATCATTGGCATAATAAGGTACCTTAGTAGGATAAATAGGTGAGAATAATGATTTGCTTGAAGGTGCTCTTAATCATTAGCACAATGGTTTATAGGGTATATGGAAGTGTGATACAATTCATAATTTCCCCAATAGGTTGAATATGATTAGGGATTATCTACATAATTTTCTCCAATATGGAAAATTGAGAAAGGGGGCTTATGTACTAAATCTATACTTATGGAACATTAGTAAGCTAACATAGAGGATAAACATGGATTTAGGATACCTACTAGTATGGAGATGCATATCCTAACTCTTAGGGATTACATTTCATCGGTGATTTAATTATTCTACATTTAGGTAGTATTTGGGTAGGTCTGGGATTTTTTGCGTGTGAACAAGGAGAAGTACTAATCACTTCATTGTTGAATAGATTCTTTGCCCTTATTTTATTGTAGCTTGTGATATTATGTATCATAGTTATAGATAACTATCATAACAATGTGTATTCAAAACATGTGAAAACATAGTTTAAATGCAAGTACAAATCAATTAGTCATAAGATATGAACAATCAAAAACTAAGTGAATGTAATGCAATAAGCTAAGTGTAAGAACATACAAAAATTCACAACTCAAGTAAAAGATATGGGGAATCAAGACTTAAATGTAAATAAAGTATAATAATCCTATGGTAACCAAGAAACAAAAAGCTAAAAAATTCAAATAAAAAAACAAATAAACAACAAAAAAAAACAAAACAACAATAAAAATAAACAAACAAACAAAAAAAACAACCAAATAAGGTAAAATAAACAAGGCTCAAATAAATAATACAAACAAAACCTATAGAACAAACAAAATGAAAAAAAAATAGATAGAATAAATAAACAAAACAAAAAACCAATAAAAAATAAACAAACAAAAAAACACCAATAAATAAATAAGGTCGCAAATAAATAAATCAAAACAATCAAACCAAATAAACAATCCAAAGCAAATAAAAGTGCAATAGTTAAACTATTATAAATAGATAAAGGCAATATACAAATGATGGTGAATTATAATGTTAGAAAAAACTAGAATACAAATTATTCATGAGTTACTAATAGAGGTGTTACTCTTGCTGATAGGGTGACCCCAAAGCTAGGTAGCAACAACACAAGTAACACAACATAGGAAAAGAAGGCACAAGGCTTCCCTTAGGATATAGGGAACAATGGAAAAAACAAGAAGGTAAACATTTCCCTTAGGATATACGAGATAATGAAAAAAACACAAAAAATGGGGGAATATAATAAAAATAAGGGGTAGTTGAGCTGACTCTAGATGCACTAGGCAAGTGGACATTACTTACATAGTTCCATGGACACATGATCAAACATGAACTTCAGGTCAAATGTAGTTCTTCCCATAAGATGGGATAGAATAAAATGAATTATAAGAAAACATGATTTTTTTGTAGAGGATAATGGAAATAGTCTCACAAAATGGTGAGTGCATAGAAAAAGAGGGAGATGAAACTCATAGTCATGAAAATGTCAACACAAAAAAATCACACAGGTGTGAGAGTATGGTTTAGACCAAAACCACACAAAAATACAATAGAAAATCTTTCACATATGAATTGGGTTTATAATTCCCACTATGTATAATGATTATAATGAGAATAATCTCATAAAATATTAAAATCATAAAAGTTTAATGACTCATAAAATGATGAGAGCATAGGTAACTCAAAAAATGGTGAGTGCATTTTTAGAGATAAACCTAGAGGAAGGAATGATCCAAGAGAAAGATGAATAAAATCAATTATTAAAGCTGATTGAGATGACGCCAAATGCACTTGGAAATTATATTCTGCCTACATATTCCCATGGACACAATATCTAGCATCAAATTCAAGCCAAATGTAGTTCTCCTAGAAATGGGATGAATACTATCAAAAATAGAATAAGCAAATGGAAATGGTCATGAAAAAATCAATGAGAATGCTTTAGTTATACATGTTTATTATGATATGCACATCATAAGTGGTAAGGATACAATATGAATGTTTGTGCATATATCCATGTTTGTGGGTTTTCTAGGCATCTCACTCAATGGAAAATTATGAGACACATAATGGATTAACTCACAAAATGGCAAGAGCATGGCTTAAGTATGCTCACAAAATGGTGAGAGCATGGGCTTTGGTTTCTTGAAAACTATCATGAGAATATCAAAGGGGTGATTGATTTGACCATAATATAAATTGAGTGTTGTCTACATAGTTCATAAGGACTTCAAGTCACTATAGTTCTACCTTAAAGTGGAGGAATCTGACTAGGTAACATCAAGTTCATGAATAGGCAAATGTAAAAGTATAACACAATGATGAAATAATGTACATAAAAATGTGGGTTTTCCTAATTTTCCCAAAGGTATTTATAATTAGTAAATAACAACATGGGCCAATGATACTAATTTTACCAAAGGTGGTTATAATTACTAGCACTGAGAATGAGAGAATGTGATAATAATGAAGAATGAAATTACCAAACCACTATCATACTACCCCAAAGATATTGCCTTAATCTAAAATACTGAATCAACCAATGAAGATTCATCTAAATCCCCTTTTTTAAGGTAACCAAATGAACAATGAATCAGAACCAAGGTCAAAAGGGTAGGGAAGGGAGGGTAAATAACTTTAGCCAATAGGGAAGGTATAAAATGAACAATATAAAGTATGGTGTAAGGAAGGTGATATTATAGTATGGTACAAAAATCCTCATAGTCAAGACCTTGGGTCTCTCAAGTGAAATAATAATTGAGATGTATTATGTTCATGGGTTCATCAACTTCATCTCTTTTTGGTGTAGCTAACCTGTAAGCTTTAGATCTATAATTAGCAATAATGACATAAGGGCATATCTAATAAAGCTTGAACTTTCCTTTCCTAATTTTCTTAGTCATGTTTTTATTTTGGTTTTATTTTTTTATAAGATCACCAAGCTTGATATATTTATTCTTTACACACCTATTATACTAATCATATAGTAAATTATTATATGCTTGAAGGTTATTCATAATGACCATGCATTTTTAATCCAATAAATCCATTCTTATAAATGAGCTAACCTGTAATATTCATTATCAAAGATGTGATTCAATGAGATATGCAAGTAAGGCAACTCAAAATAAATGGGAAGAATGGCCTCAGTTTCATAGACAATGGAATATGGTGTGGATTCTATTATATTATGATAATTAGTACAGTAAGCCTAGAGGGAAAAGAAGATCTATAAATTCCAATCGCAACCATCATCATTGATAATTTAAGAATTATGATAATGGTCTTGTTATATGAATCTACTTGGACATTACCTTGTGGGTAATATGTAGTGAAAAATGTTGGATAATGTTAAACTCAACATAGACTACCTTAATATCCTTATTTTTAAATGACCCACCATTATAAAATATAATGTTAGATGAGATACCATAATGGAAAATGAGATGATTGAAGATGAATTTGGAAATTTATTTCCTAGCCATGTGAGGGGTATAGCTTCAATTGACTTAGTGAAGTATTTGGCTGGGGAAAGTATATGCTTATGACCATCTAAGGAGGTAGGATTAATCCTCCCAATGATATTGAGTCCCCATGTTGAAAATGACCATGGTGTAGGCATTGGTTTGAGTGTTCTAGTCAGAGCATGAATCAAATTTACATGCCTCTACAATTTGTTACATCTTTTAACCTAAGTAGTTGTATTTACTTCCATGGTTGACCAATAATAACTAGTTTATAGGAGATTTTTGGCAAGGATGGCCCCACTATTGTGGGATCCACAAAATCTTCTATGAACTTATTTTAATGATAATGTGGATTATAATGAATTCAAATAATGAAGTAGATTTCTATCAAAGCTTATTTAGTAATGGGATGGTCTAGGTAGGATATATACAGAGGATTAGTGTGTCAAATATTTTTGCTACTTTCATGAAATATTAGGTGGAAGGACTTGGTCATGGAGGTAATTATATAAGTTGAAATACCAAATAGAACTGGGACCAATAATATCACAAATCATTTCAATTGTCTATCATTCATGAGTAGGTGCTAGAAGATGTTTAATGAGGACCTAATTATATTTTACCTTATATGTGCTACAAATAAAAAAACTAATGGTAGATATGGCATATGTTGTCTTTTTATTAGCCTGAGGTATGTGTTCAAACTAAATGTGGGTAGTATGTTACTTGAGAATGTCCACCATGGCCTTATATGGTATTGATGTATCATCTTTGGTCTTGAAATAGTCTGTAACTTGATTTATAATAAGTTGGTAATCTCTATGAATAAAAAATCTTGAATGTTTCATTTTACTACTAGATGAATCCCTAAATGAGTGTTTCATATTCAACCATGTTATGGTATAATTAAATATAATATGAAATGATTTGGGAATGAGATCCCCTTATGGTGAAATAAATAACAATACTACCCTTGATCCATGAGATGTGAATGACCCATCAAAATAATGCTTTTAGTACTGGTCTTTAGGAGGTGTTTCTATGATGGTCAAGATTTACTCATCTAGGATTGAAAAAGTTATTGGTTGATTATCTTAAATGGGAGCCTCAACAAGCTAGTCTATAATTAATTTTCCATTGATGGATTTTTTATTTACATATTCAATCTCAAAATCAATTAGAAGCATGATCCACTTAGCCTTTCAGACCTATAAAGTTTTTTTTGATAGTAGATACTTGATAAGATATATTTTGGGAATGACTATGCTCTTCTTTTTAAGCATGTAATGATGTGGATTATGGACTACAAAGACCATATATAAATAAGAATTTTAATAGGGCATATAGTTATGTTCATATGCTACTAGTGTATGCCTTAGATAATACACTGTAGGTTCTTTCCCATGTTCATCATGTTGGGATAATACATCCCCCAAGACATTATTAGTGGAAGATAGGTAAATTAGGAATGGCCTCCCTAACATTGGTGGTAAATGAATAGGTGGATTGGATAAGTATTCCTTTAGGTGCTCAAATGTTTTTTGACCATCTACATCCCAAATAAATGTAATACCTTTCTTTAATAAATTATTGAAAGGATGGAATTTATTAGCCAACTACAAAATGAAACATTTAATAGATTGGGTTTTACCTTACAAACTATAAAGATAATTCAAAGTGGAAGGTGGTGGTATCTTATTAATATATTAAACCTTGGAAGGATCAACTTCAATGTCTTGACAAGAGATAATAAAGCCTAGTAGTTTGCTTGAAATAACATCGAAGATGCACTTCTTAGGATTAATTCAAACCTTGTACTCATGAAGCCTTTAAAATATCTTTTGTGTTATGGACGAGTGATATTCATGAGTTTTATATTTACCCAATATGTCATTGACATAGTATTCAACAATATCATCCATCATGTTATGGAATATAATATTCATAACCATTTGTCATGTTTTCCAAACATTCTTGAGGCTGAATGACATGACCTGATAGAAACATATTCCCTAAGGAGTGGTGAATGTTATTTTGTGTTGGTCCTCTTATGTATTGTTGATCTAGTTGTATCTTAAAAATCCATCTATGAGGGAAATAATTTCATACCTAGATGTGGTGTCAACAATCATGTCGATATTTAATAAAGGAAAGTTGTCCTTTAGGCAATCCTTATTGATGTATCTAAAATTAGTGTAGATTTTGATCCCTTCTATCTTTTTAATAATAAGTAAAATATTAGAGATCCACTCAAAATAGTCAATCAGTCTAATGTGATTCACTTCTAAGAGTTTTTATAACTCTTTCTTAACTAACTTAGTAAAATGAGGATGCATCTTATTAAATTTATACTTAAAAAGTTTGGAAATAAGATGTATAATGAGATGGTAAAAAACCAAGGAAGGTTCTAAACTTGGTATAAATGAATATCCCCATGCAAATATATCAACAAACTCTCTCAAAAGGGTTATAAAATCTTCCAATTCCTCCTCAGTGAGGGATGCACTTAATTTGATCCACTTTGGGTCCTCTAAAGTCCCAATGTTAACTTTCATAGTATCCTCTACTAGGAGAGTCAATCCATCTTCTAGAATAGTTAGCAAATATGTAAATTGGTTGATAATGGTAAAGTACTTTGGTCATATAGGTTCTTTAAGTTATCCTAAACATGATGAATTTTAATCTCTTAATGGTAGTAATGGCCATATAACAAACATTATAGGACATTATCATAAAATTTGATTAAAGGCATGTTATTCCTCTGTACTAAACTTAGACCCTAAATTAAGTTCACTATTGGTGGTCTCTTGAGCTTCATTCTAAAAAAGGTGAACATACCCATCTAGTGGTCCTTGAAATAGGTTTTCACCAAGAGACTGGCTTTTTTATTTACTTTTACATTGGTCCGAAAGTGCCTCAAAAGGTTTTTACTTTGGGACCTCAATGTTTTATTCTTTTGTTTATGGATAAGGGTGTTCACCCACTCTCTAAAATAGGTAGTAGGACTGAATTCAATAGAAAACCCTTTTTTACTGTCTCCCAATGGAACATTATCTCTTAAGCCTAGAAAATTGTAAAAGTCTTCATCATTCTCATACTCATCTAAAGGTATTTTGGATTCTTGTTGGTCCCTATATATAAGTTGAGGATGATAAATTATAAGTGGGTAATGTTGTAATGATGGAATATAATGGTACAAATGGTATATGGGTAAAATAAGTTGGTATTGACAAGGTCTTTGTATATGTTATGATCAAAATCTACTTCACTACTATCATCATCACCACTTATTGGTGTAGGAACATGAATAAGATATGTGGGGTCACCCCTAGGTAGTTTAAATCTAAGACCATGAGTTACTTTGTATTTGGTAATAGAAAAGGGTTTAATATTACCCTACTAATTTTACCCTAAGTCTTTACCTTCATAATCCTAGTTATCCATGATCTTATCAGGGATGGGATAATTCTTACTTTGATAGCAATAGAAAATTTGTCATTGTATAACTAGGAATCATCATTAGCAAGTGGGTCATGTTAATACCTAATATATGGTATAAAAATAATAGGTTTTGGGATATGAATATTCCTTTTTCCCTTTCATTTCCATTCCATGCAAATATGCTTAGCTTTGGGCCTTCCATAGGACTAGGATTTCTATGGGAGATTGGCTATATGGATTATATCATAGGTAAAATACTCTCCTAAACCATTATCCAAAATGGTAACATGATTAGGAATTTAAATAAGAGGCATATGTGAATTTGAGGCAAGGATATCAGGGTCTATGTAATTGGTTTCTATTAATTCAACATGTATCTCCTTATCTTTGTCCTTTTTTGGTACTAAGTCTAGACCAAAATGGTAATTATAGTTTTCATATTCAGCCTCCAAATGCTTACAATGATCATATGGATGTAAATATAAGTGGATAGTTACCTCCACCCTAAAGTGAGGATACTTGATACAGTAGTGCAAGGTTAAAGGAATTAATCAGATTTCTTGTATCTATGGTCTACCCAAAAGCAAATTGTATGATAAATCTAGATATAACACATGGAGAACTATATCTTGGGTCAAAGGTCCAATACTAATAGGAAATATAATGGTTAATTTTGATTTATACTCTTCATTATCATAAGAATTGATAATAATAGTCTTTGGTTGAAGGTTATTTCTTGTATATCTTATATTCTTGATTAACTAGTATATAGTCTATGAGGACATGTTTAACATTATGCCAAATGATAAAAAAATTAATGTATACAAATTTATTATAGAGAGGACCAAGGGATGACATATCACTTTGGTCAAAGGTATAATATTAGGCTAGGGATAGGTGTCTAACCAAATATTGAAAATTATTTGGCATAATATAATTTGGCACTTGGGAGGCCTATGAGTTATATAAGGATATTCTTGTGGATGATAGATGTATGCAATAAATATAGAATAAAAATTTGTGTAGGTTTATTTTATAGTTGTTCCAAAATATCATACATTTTTTACTTAATTATGGTAATTAGTTTACTCCTAATTAGCATAATAAGTTGGATTTTCTTGTTGGTAGGGGGTTGTGGGCCTACGATGGTGACTTTAGACTATTGAGTTGTGATTACACAATCTAGATTGGGTACAAGAATTTCATAAATATTAGATGATGTAAATGGGATATAGAGGGTAATTATTGATTTTTGATGAAATTGGATATGGTCATAGGGCAATGAAGAGTTACTAGCATACAAATTCGAGATGGTAATCCTTGGTTGTTTCACTTGGCTAAAGTCACAGGTTAAGGAAGGATCACCAACATGGGTCGACTAATGGGTATTGTTTGATAATGATATTGGTCTATTAGTATTTTCTTTAGGATTGATGGTAAAGGTAGATATAGGACCACCTATAGTATAACCTACAATTTTATTATAGTCATGTGTAAATTCATAATATGTGTATTAGTTATTAGGGTTATTCTAGCCTTGGTTTCATCCATTTTGTGGTTGAAATTATTGTTGCTAATGTTATTTTATATTGGTTGTGGTTGTTGTCTTCATTATTTTTGGTATTTATTGGTATTTTTATGTTGTGGAAAAATATTTTGGTAAATACCCAAGTTTTAATTAGAAGTAGATGCTATGTTATCTAACTAGATCTCTCCATTTTCCATCATATTCTTGATAAGGTGCTTCAGTTATACACAATGACATATAGAATGTCTATGAATTTGATGGTATTAATATAACTCATGCTCTTTATACTAATTTGGATAAGGTATTCCTTTTTTAATGTGTTTATGAATCAGTCAACTAATCATATTGGAGTTGTCTAATTTTCAAAACACTACTTCTATAGGCTCACCAAGGTCATTAAAGACTCTAGGAGTGGGTCTTATTCTTGGATGAGGGGTTTAAAAAGGAGGTGGATGTAACATTTGAGGAGTTATCCTAGGCTAAGTCATGGACTATGTTTGATGGATATACTACATTTGTGGAATAAGATGCATTTATGGGAGAGGCTAAGTAGATTCTATTTTCACCATTTAAACATGGCATGACTCAGTGACTCCATTATTGATAGCATTCTTGTAGTGGTTGTATGGCTTAAGTTTTTTATAATTATTATCCTGAGTGTAATTTTGGGCTAAGGATATGACTTGGGTCTAAATTTTGGTTTTGGCTCTAATTTTGGTTTGAAGAAGATAACTTAATAATATCTTTATTGATAAGGTTCTTTGAAATTTGGATACCTTTCTCAATGATCTCCTTGAATGTGTGAGCACACTAAAGTTCCAAGTGATAAGATATTTCACTATGTAAATTTTTGCTAAACACATCTACTAATTAATTATCTGGTAGATTATGGGTGAAGCAACTAGTAAGCGTTTTCCATCATTGTAACTCACAAATCTCTCACCAAATTTATGTTTGGCTTGACTAAAATCAAATATAAAAATTTCATATTTGATATTGTAGGAGAAATGTTGTACACACTTATCCAAAAGATCATCAAAGTCAAATAATGAGTTATTTAGAAACTTAAGAACCCACTCTAAATCTTGTCTAGCTATAATTTGATGAAAAATAAGTAGGTAAATGTCACTATAGGCCACTGGTTAGAAAGTGAGAAACAACATTTTTAAATTCTCTCTAGGGTCTCCCTTGCCCGTGTATCTATAAAATTTTAGTGCCTCATAACTTGGGAGAAATGGTATTTTTAAATACTCCATGTTAAATGGATATGAACACAAATCATCTAATTTGAACTTATTAGTTTGATTTCTCATTTGAATGGTTGTAATTGAATCTTTCATCTATTAAAGTTCTTGGGATAATTAACTTGATGGAATAGTTGGTTATGGTTATGGCTAGGTGATCAAAGGCATATTATCTTGACCAAGGTACAATGAGGGAATGGAGTATTATAAAGCATTGGTTTGGTAGACCAATAAAATAGGAATATGCATCCTCACATTGGGATTAGGATGTTGATACTACATGAATTATGGTTTTGGGTCTAAGGGAATTGAGGTTGTGATGAAAGTATGAGGCTTTGTGGAATGTATTATGCCTATTGAGTTTGAGTAGGAACTTGATGATTTGTTGAACCCAACTATATAAATGGTACTTATTATTTATTAAGTCCTTATCTTTGGATATGTGGCACATGTTGGGTAAAAGGCAATGGTTGTCTAATAGGTACTTGTTAAATGTTGAAACCCCTTTATTAAACAAACACTTCTTGTGAACTATATGCTTGTTTGGTGTTTAGTATTTGTCATTGACCAATAGGAACACATTATTGAGTATATAACATATGTGATTGTTGAGTTATATTGGATTTACATCTGTTATGGTGGAGGATTCATTACTACCTATTAGGGTGGAACATTTGTTTCCAGTTGTTGAGGTGGAATAATTTTTTACCTTTACTGAGGTGGTAAATTGGTTTGTCTATGGCTATGAAATATTATACATCACCTATTATGGAAAGGTAACATTCACAACTTGTTGAGATAATAAATTGGGTAATTCATGATTATTTATCCCTTATATTGCATTCTTGAAGAAGTAGCTGGTTGAGGAGTGGTAATAACCTATTGTGGTTGGGAAGTATGCATTATTTCCATTATTATTTTGAACCACTTGTGATATTAGTTAGAGGTACTTATTTTTGTGGATTATTCTATGTTGTATTTAACCAACCTTGGATTGAAGTATAAGACACTTTCATGTTATCCATTGTGTCTAGAACATGGTCCTAAGTATAAACCATAATCACTTAATGATTGTGACATTAAACATATCATCTACCAAACTAGTTTGGGTAAATGGGTCAACACCTAGATTAATATGACCCAATTAATTAGCTATAACTCATATTGAATGAGTTATCTTGATAATTTGGGTATTCGGTATGGACATAGCATTGAAATTCCATACTAGATTAAGATAAGTCCAATATGCTTGTTGTATTTGCATGAATTGGTCTACCATGGGGCCTTTTCCCTTTGCAAGCACATTCAAATCTTGGTTTGACATTGGAATGAGGGAAAGATGATAATTATTAGAGGCATGTTAGATAATTTTTTTTATAAGGTATGTTATGAGGCACTCAAACTAAACTAGGTATATTTTCATGAAGAAAGTCTTTTGAAAACTTGTCTCCTACCTCTATGGATCTAACTAAAAACTCATAATTATTTTTAATAAAGTGAAAATAAAATAATTATGATTCATAGGTTGATTTTTTGGTAACATAGTAATGTTATTTTTGGACTTATTTGATAGATGGAAAACTAGTAAGGTATTGAGCTTTTTGTTCTTGCTCTTACCTTGGATAAGGAGGTGTACTAGCTAGGTATTTTTAAAATTAATTTTATACTTTTTTCACATATTGATTAGTGTAAGGGGGATATTAATCCATCCCAAAAACTACATCATCTCCATATGGGTCTTGAACAAAGGCATCATTCATGACTATGCTCTCATAATTAGGATTTTACATGGTCCCACTATGTGTGTAGCAAGGCATATTAAAATACACAATTAACATCCTATGAAGAAATGTCTAAAGATAAAATAAAAATTGAAATGTGGTCTAAAATATTGGTTGATATTTAACACATACTGAAACTTGGTTTAGATGGAAAAATCGGTCTATTATTACAAAATGTTTTAAACTTGGCCTAGAATGAAAAGTATCAATGGAAATTTTGGTCTCAAATATATTTAATATTCTAAGGTCTCTAACAAAAATGGTCAAATGAAAGGAAAATTTGAATTATAATCTTGGAAAAGTGTTTTGAAAAAATCTAACAAAAATTTTAGGTCTTTGGTAAAAAGGCACAAAGCTAGACCTAAAAAGGCATGAACTAGGTCTAAAAACTTAAAGGAAATTCTAGGTCTTTGGTAATAAGTCACAAATATATACTTTAAAATAAAATAGGTATAAAAATTATAAGTAAATTCTAGGTCTTTTGTAAGAATTCAAAAACTTATACTTAAAAATAAACTAGGTTCAAAAACTATAAGACAATGCTAGGTCTTTAGTAAAAAGGCACAAAGTTAGACTTTAAAACAAATTATGCTGAGGCAAAAACTTGTATTAATATAAATCTAAGGGAAATAGTTTGAAACACTTGAATCAATCTTGGAACATGTATTTTTTAAAAAAATTGACCTTGGTATAGGACATTCACTTTAGACACATGCTTAAAACTAATTGGAAAAGTGAATATCTAATCAAAATAAGAATGATAAGTAAAGCATTCAAGCCCAAGTATTGAACAAGGATAAAATGTAAATTAACCATGATTAAAGTTATATTTAAAAGTGAGTTTTTACCTTATTTCAAGGAAAAAAATCTACACAAGGTGTATTAAAATAAACCACTTCTTAGATCTAGGCAAAATAGTCTTTAAAGTAAGGATGGATTAGTCCAAGTTACTCAATTCAAAGGTAAGAGGTAAACACCTAAGCCAAAATTAAGAAGATAAAGGTATAAACCAATAAATTTTTAATCTAAATTCAAAAATAAAAATTATTAACTTGGTTTGTAAGACTTGGATTTTTCAAATGGATAACATCCTAGACCCAAATGGTAGCATAATGACACCATTTTTAGACCAAAGGTACATGCATTTTTAAGTTTGGTTTGAAATAAGGAAACATTTTTGGAATAACATGATTAACATAATGAATTTACTTGAATTAAATGGTATAAAAATGGTTTTGGATTAAAAAACCTAAGGTAAATTTTTGGAATGAAATGGGAAGTGTAACGATTCCTTGTTTAAACAAGTGACACACATAAATGTTTTGGAATAAAAAAGTCTAAAGAAATAGTGTGACACTAGATGGATAAAATATACTATTAGGATAAATTAGTGTGAAAACATGTGATGGTTATGAATCATTTTGACTCTCAACAAATAAATTATTTCTAGTCTCAAAACATGCATGAAAATTAAAGAAAATAGAAAAATCACAAATGGCCCGTCTTATCCCTTGAACTGCCATAGTTGTGTGTATATTCTTCCCAAGTTTCCATCTATATACCAATGCTTGTGAGGAATTATGTGTTAATACAAAAATTAAATAATAGGTGAAGAAATATTTATTATGCCCCTCTATCTCTCAATCATCGGTACATGGACCAAACTTAGAGTGAGGAGCACTTAACATTTGGCAAGAAATTCTATGGAAAGTGGTGTTAATTAAAGAATCTATAAATTTTGAATGCATGGATAACACAAGGGAACAATCATGTCAATTGGTTAATACCTGTTAACTTACTATTCAAGGGTATATTCTTTTACATAGTGACTCCATCCATGTTTGCTTAGTAGGGTCTAATTTTTAGCATGACATGACCTAGGTTTTTGTAAGGATTAGAGAGGCTAGCCACTCATCCCCATGGAAATCTTAGTATCACATGCCCTAATTTATATACCCCATTATGGATCAAGGTTGGTATGATGTTGGGAGATGAAACCTTAGGGAAATGCACCCCTAAAAAAATCATGGGGAGGTGATGAACTCCTAAAAACAAGATAAATTTATAAAAAATAAAGAAAATGGAAATACTTTCGAGGTTTATTTTCAATAACCCAAGTTACTTAAATATTAGGGAGAGCATACATGCCATTCTTTTTGAAAAGAGTTAACAAATAATGGCAGTAAACCAAGAAATTTTGGTAACCCAAATTCCCTAAAGGGGATTGGGGGAGAACATACACACTATAGTTTCTATTTACCAAAATGAAGAATCTAATTTAATGAATTAAAACTAGCTAAATAGAAAACAAGAATTGAAAAATCCCTTAGGAGATCTAAATAAAAAATGTAGATTATTTTTACTAACACCACATTGAAATGTGTTTTAAAATTTTGACCCTTAGCTATTTTTTCACTTGTTAAAAGCATAGGAATGCTAAAAGACAAATTTTTAAGTGTTTTTTAAGCACCTTAACCAAATGTGGATGAATTTTAACCTTTTTTGTGAATTTTGATTTTTTTTAAAGGAAAAATTAATTCAAAAACACTTAAACTTTCTCTTTCTTAGCTCAATTATCTATAAGCAAGGTTAGTGGATTAATTTATGCTTAAGCCAAGACAAAATTTTGCATGTTAGCTCAATAAAACATAAAAGTTAGCTCTATATAATGATTTTTTAGTTATGTAGTAAAATTTGAACTATGAAATTATTTAGGCATAAAAACATGGAAAATCAGAACAAACCACAGACTTATAGTGAGCAATTTTGCAATTATAGAATGACTTCATAACTTTATCTACTAATTTTACAACCTAACTCACCTATTTTGTAATTATGTAAAAATATTAAAAAAACATAGAAATAGAGGGTTGTAATTTCATAATTTGCTAGTGATTTTATAGTTAGAAAACAATTTCATGACCTAGTATGATAATTTTGCGACCTAAAAATGTGATTTTGCTACTCATAAATATGATTTAATTACTATAAAAAAAAATTTAAAATTCAAAAATATGATTTCATAGATGTTAAATAATTTCATAATTGATCTAAAAGGAAAGGAAAATACATGTTTTCCTATAGGATAAATTCCTAATTTCATTAGATGATTTTAAAACTTTCTCTACTGATTTTAGATCTTCATAGAGCAGAGGTCAAACTAGGTCAATTTTTCACTTTCTCAGGATGATTTCATAGTTTTTATAGATGATTTCATAGTTTTTCTCACTAAATTTATAGTTCTATAGTCAAAGGCCAAAATTTAGCTAAAAATTAAGAAATTAAGGTCTAAAATGAATGATTCTTAACTCCAAGGAGGTTTAAATATGCTCTCGTTATGATTTTATGGTGTATGTTCCCATTAGGAATATATGGTACTATTTATCATGCTAGTTTTTCATTAGGATGAGAGAGGATAACTACTTAGCCCACTGGCAATCCCAATTTCATATGCCTTGATTTATATACCCCACCATAGATTAGGGTTAGTATGATGTTGGGAGATGAAGACCCAGGTCAACACACCCATAAGAACTCAATGGGTGGTAATTAAATCATTCCCATAAGAAAAATGCATAAAAAATGAAAATGAAAATACTTTAGAGGTTGGTTTTGAATCACCCAAGTCACTCAGAGCTTGGGGAAAACGTATATGACATTCTTTCTAACATGACTTAACAAAAAATAGAAATAAACCAAGAATTATTGGTCATGTAAGTTACCTAAAGTGGATGGGGGAGATCATACATTCTATAGTTTCTATTTTCCAAAATAAAGATACTAATTTAAGTAATTGAAACTAGATAATGAATAAACAAGAATTGAAAAAGCCCTTAAGAACTCTAACTAAAAAGCATAGATTATTTTTACTAACACCAAATTGAAATGTGTTTGAAATTTTTGGCCCCTTGGCTATGTTTTCACTTTTAAAAATCTTGAGAATGATAAAATACAAATTTTTAAATGATTTTTAATCACCTTAACAAAATATAGATGAATTTTAACTTGTATCATGAATTTTGACTTTGTAAAAGTAAAATTTGATTTAAAAACACTTAAACTTCATCTTTCTTGGCATAATTATTTGTAAAAAAGGTTAGTGTATTAATTTGTGCTTAATCCAAGGTGGAATTTTTTAAGTTATCTCAAAAAAACACAAAAGTTAGAACTCTGGAATGATTTCACAATTACACAATAAATTGTGAACTGTGAAATTGTTAAGGCATAAAAAATTTTAGAAAATGAGAACAAAATACAAAATTATAAGGAGTGATTTCATAGTTCTTGAATGATTTTTCAACCTTGATCATTTCACAACTCAACTTGTCAATTTTTCAATTGTGGAAAAACCTACTAAAAACAAATAAAATTTAGAGTTGCAATTTCATTATTTGCTAATGATTTCATAGTTAGAAAATAATTTTAAGACCCATAATGATGATTTCACAACCTAAAAATATGATTTTGATACTTTAAATTATGATCTCATTACTAAAAACAATGATTTTGTAATTGAAAAAGATGATTTTACAAATGTTAAATAATTTCACAATTTAACCAAAATAGAGGAAAATTTGTAGTTCCTATAAGATGAATTGATAGTTTCACTCGATGATTTCACAACTCTATTTTCCAAATTTGTAGTTTCATAGAGCTGAGGTCAAACCAAGATGATTTCATAATTTACCTAAACAAATTCATAATTTATGTCAATATTTTCATAGTTTGTCTCACCAAACTCATATTATTTTAGTCACAAATTCATAGTTCTATAGGAAAAAGTCAAACATGAAAAAGTTAGATAAAAAACAAGGAATTAAGGTCTAAAATGAATGTTTATTGGCTCCAAGGAGGTCTATATATGTTCCCATTATGTTTTTGGGAAGTGTGGTCCCACTGGGAATTCCATTATGTGTGATAAGAATCCAAGAGGGGAGTTAGTCAAGTGTTAGTAAGAAAAAACCTCAATAATAACACACTAGGAAATATAACACCTCAAGCCTAGACACTCAAGAAGTAATAGAAAAATATAAGTAACTAATAATTGAAGACAAGAAAAGTATTATTAAACTTCCTTGAGATCAAGAGTTTCATGTTGACCATTAAGGAACGTGCTTAGTTGTGTGCTCAAAGAGTCTTTGACAATGGTGCTCCTTGCATGACTTATACTTGTCACCTTTGCAATTTTTGGCTTGGCTTTGTCAGGCTATGAGAATATATCAATAATTATGCATTATAACATTACATAAAAATATATCTCTCAATAATTGAACATTATAAAATTACACAATAAATCTCCCTCTCTCAATAATTTAACATTATAACATTATACAAAAAATCTCTCTTTAGAAGGACCTTTGCACTTCTATTTATATCATTTCAAACTAATCCCAACCCATGGGTAGTTAGGTTATATTTAACCATGGTTAGGTTTAGTTTAACCCTGATTGAGTTAATGAGGGTAAAAGTAATTAACATTTAGGATAAAGATCCCATTTATTAAGCATGGCTCTCAATTTATGAATTTAAGGCTTGAAAGGAGTTATTTTCAATTCCTTGACTTTGAGAATGATGACATAATCATGACCTCAATTTTATTATAATTTATTTAAAAAAATAATATTCACTAATTGTACATATAAATTTCACTTATTCATTTAATTTTATTTACTTAATTCATTTTTCTTAACATTTTTGCACTTTAGGGATTGTTTAAGTTGCTCGCTTAATGGGTCCAAAGGCCAATATATCAATTTTCTAGGTCATAAGTTGACTAGATATGAATCAAAAAGAGGTTATTATTATGTACAAGATAATACCCTAAATAGGGATGCCTCAACATGATTCTAGGTGCTAGTTTCCAATGCACAAATGAAATTAGAACATTTAGTGATTCCTAAGCTTAGTTTGCACTGTTTGGTAGAAAGAAATCTAAAGTTTGATTGGAATGAAGTTGTGGCTAGAATATGGTGTCTAAAGAAATAAATTATGACTCATAAGTAAACTTACAAATATTACTCGATTAAGCATTCAAGTGAGAAAACCTACACTATTTACCCCTATTTATATATCAATCATAGGAGAAATATTTACATTGGTCTAAAGCATTCAAAGATTATCCCACAATTCTTATTTTTCAAATCACAAGCTAGGTCACTCTATATAATTTATTATCACACATTTAATTTTTATGCACACCTAAGAAAACATGTAGGGGAAAAATTCAAAAAGTTTGAGACTTTATTTAGAGTATTGGCTATGTAGTTAGTGCCCATTGATAGAGGGGTCCTTGGGGTAGCTTGACACCATATGCCCACTAACCCATTTTTCCCATAGTCACTCTAAGGGTGAAGAATCTAGGATTTGATCATTTGATAAATAATGATAGCCATTTATGTGATATAAACACACTAAAATAAAGGTGACAAAAAACCTCAAAGGATTTAGGTGGTCGCATCTAGATCCAATCATTGTTTTATATTAGACACATGCATCTAACATAGACATTAATGTTGAAATAATTGTTTAGAACTATTGTAAGCATCTAAGGCCATATATTGTAAAATTATATAATCTGGTGACTATTCCAAAATTGTGATCTAGTCCACACCTAACCTATTTTAGCGTAGATTTGCATATGTATAGTGAACCAACTAAGTAATCTTATTTTCAATTTATTAACAATAATAATCAATATCTATACTTTCTATTTTAGTATATCTTAGTATTATAAATTCATAATGTTGCTTATCTAATTTTTAAAATTAATTGGCTTGATATAGATATATTTATTACCCTTATGCTTAGTCATTTCTACATTCTTAACCCTATACGTAACCTCTATACCTACCAAAATTTTAGTGTTAAACATTTGATGAACCTATTTCTTTATGCAAACCCTAGATTTCCCTAGGGTATTCAACCTTCTAGGATTTCTCACTATTATATTTTTATAGATTTATTATATCATATATATATATATATAACCTAGGTGTATCCCTAGATTAGTTAGTGTTTTTGGCTAACACCTAGAGCTTCCTCATTATCCACCTAAGATGGTTCAAACCAATGAAGTAACCACTCCCATGCCCAATTAAGATGACAATAAGGAAATTAAACCACATACTAAATAGGTTATCATAGAAAATGATTCTAATAATGTAAAATATGCATCTAACGAACATAATAAACATGAACCAATAGATCAAGAGAAATCATAATCTCTTGCTATGTTTTGAGAGTGTATCTATCAAAACCCTAAAGACCAAGATGATATTATTATAACTATATTGGTAAATAAAAAATAAAAAATTATAGATTAACAACTAGGTCTATCTATTAGTCATGGTTATATCTATGGGTGATACCTATATACTAATAACCCTCCCCTTGAGCACATCACTACTTCATACTTCTAATGGGGGCATGGGTTATGTGTTTACACCATTTTTCCATGAAACAAATCCAGCGAATGATACATCTTACATGTGAAACATTAAAAATTCAACCAAATTACTAGTTTTAATGCATATATCAACTCAAGTTACTGGTAAACCTTCATTATTGACTTCTCAAACTTAAAACCTTAGTGAGAAATATGAAATATATTGTCCAAAATATAAAACTTTTGCATGTTAAGATTAAAAATATTGAGCAAAATTCTATGAATTCAACTTAATTTATTGATTCACAAGAGGTTTTTTATAACCCTCTTGCACCTAAAATATATTTTCACCCCTTTCCAATTAGTATTCTTGTACTTAAGTTCTCATTTTATGATGGAAAGGGTGATCCTAAATAACATTTTCAATTTTTTTTTATGAACCATGCCTTAATTATGCCTCTATTGATAATTTTTTTGATAAACTATTTCCAAAGAGCCTCAAGGACTATTATCTAAGGTGGTTCTATGACTTACCAATCTAATTAGTAAAAGCATTCACACCTCTCACAGATTAGTTTTGGCACATTTATCTATCAATATTACTAAAAAGGTTTCCTATACCCAAATTGTAAAATTAAAACAAGGAACCAATGAACCTATCAATGAATATGTCTTAAGGTATAAGAATGTGTTGGTTAAAATGACATATCCAATGGTATATAAAAATATTCAAGACATCTTCAAGAAAAGTTTCTTTCCCCATTACATGAGTCCATTATTTTAAAAAAATTAAATATTATAATGATGTATGCCATATTGTTTATGATCATGAAACTAAACTTATCTCATTAAACAAAGTTAAGTAAGTAGAAAATACATTGACTACATTTAATACCAAGTTTACAATCAAACCAAGTTACAAGGTGAAACTTATAGGACTTAAAAAGGAAACAATTGATATAGTTACTGTAGCATCATAACAACCTAATCAACATGTCTTATCCAATACACCAAGGGGATAATTTTCATGCTTACTTGAGTCTCCAACTTCTTGCTTCTAAAGCTTGTGGAGTGTCACATTATATATGTTCCTCATCATATAGAGGTTGATATGAGTCACCCTTTACCCAAAGGATATGATGCAAATGATTATTATGACTATTACAAAGTCCCTAGGCATTCTATGAACATATGTTTTACCTTGAAACATAATATACAAGACCTTATTTATGACTAAAAAATTACATTTTATGGTCCTCCAAATAAATCAGGGTCGCACCCTAGTGATCACTAGAATCATAAATATTTAACAACCTTTTGTAAGACTATTCTAAGAATTAACTAGAAGCACAAATGACATATAATGCACATCCTCCTATGCCACATAATGGACATAATTTATATGGGATTATTGGAATTTTACATGACATACACCTCCAATGATTGAGATAACTTATATTAATTTTTATGACTATGAGATTATGGATGATAAATCAACTATTCATTCATTATTCATTCATGCATACTTTGATCACAAACATATACATAATGTTATTATTGATAATGGTTCTAGTGATAATGTTTATCCCATGACATTAATTACACATTTGGGATATACTCATGATTATTTTCACCATTTGACCAAACTAGTTAGTGCATTAAATGGAACCTCATAGTAGTTCCTTCATCAAAATTCCTTACCTCTATAGGTGGGCCCAACACATGTGGTCACTAAATTATCATTTATACCATACAAGGGAGTATTTGATATGTTATTGGGATGACCTTAGATTCATATTGATGAGTTTTTTCAATATAGGGTGGTGCTTGAAGGTAATATGCAATAGGAGGAAGAAACACGTGGCAAATCATACCTTATACCAAACTCAACACTTATATAAATTTAAAGGCACTCTTACAAAAATTAAATCACATGCATGAAATTAAATCAAACTTACAAGGAAGTAAATTAATAAATTGAAAAGAAATGATAAACAAAGAAAACATCTACATGTTCACAACAAACTATATAAAAAATAATTTTTACATGACACAAAGGAAAAATACAATAATTCACAATAAATGCATAATTACATAACAAATAAGTAAACATAAACACATTGATCCAACTTCCTTGGAATGAGTGGATAGCTCATTCCTTGAAAGAGGATTTTATTTAGAATTAGAAAAAATTATGCCATGAAATTTTTAATGAATTATTCATAATAATTAAGAGATAAATATGTTGATTCCTCTTCTTCAATGTTGTGGGAGGTTGCATTTATAATCTCATGCTTCCAACCAATGCCTTATTCAAGAGTAAAACCCTAAATATTCTAGCCTATATTAGTTTTAAAAAAATATGGAGAGATAAATTTATTATAGTAATATAATATATTAAAATATATCCTCAATCACCATAAAATATGGAGAGAGCTATTTTATTATAATGAAACTCTCTAACTTATACAAATCTACATTTGAATACAATCTAAAAATGGAAATTCTATACATAGAAATATTATAAATATAAAACATTATTTTGATAAATATAAATTATCTTGGTAATCTTATGATTTACAAAAAAATCATTTAACTCTTTATACATTATTTCCAAATGACTATTTAGTAGTTCTATCGAAGTCCATAGCAAGCCTGATGATGTCTGTAGTAAACCTGATGAAGTTTGTAGCAAGCCTGATGAAGTTAGTAGCAATCCTAATGAAGTTTATAACTTTCCTATGGGATATTATACCATAATATAATTCTAAGGTCATGAGATAATACCAAGACTTATTTTATCCTGTTATATTACCATTCTTATAGATATCTATTCATGGAAATGATCAATTCCCAATAATAGACAATGTTGTTTTGTTAATCATCTCAGGAGCTTAGTGATGAAGGTGATTTCTAGAGATATCATGATGTAAATCAAAGATAATAATTAATTGGTAACTTATTTTAGGAGTATAATATTCCTCATTATAGGTTGCATATACACACATTAACATCTTTCCCCAAGAATTAGTAATAATACTTAACAAATAAGATGACAATGATTTTTAAAGAAATAACTAAGACATAATCTCTTTATATCATTATAAATATACCATAAGTATATAATCTACACTTAGATCCAATTATTATGCAGGGAAAAATTATATTATTTCATGGATATAATGATTCATTTTATGGTCTCATCACATACACTATGAACAATATCTTATACCAATAGGGTAATTATAGTTTATAGAATTCCATATGAACATCCACTTGAACAAGATAAATTTATACCCAAATAGTTTTGGAAAAAAAATGAATGATATGGAGGTGAATAATTCTTTAAAACTTTTACAACTTTACTTTATCATTCATGAACTATGAAAACAATAAAGTTAACTAGCAACACATTAAAATCCATGAGAATAAAATAAAAGCATAACATAGAGAACACTTATCTAAGTAGGAAAACCTCAAGGGGATGAAAAAATAATGATGATACAATCATATAAGACAAAAATTATTATCTATTGAATAAAAAAATTCACTTAGAGTACCAACCCCAACTAACCAAACACCCACTTGACTAGGCTTTATCAAGCACCTATTTTCAAAGAGGCACCAAACCCTTAGATGACTCAACACTAAATCAGCCACCTAATTGAATTAATAATATTTGGGACATATTGTTTCTCAAGAAACTAATGATTACCATATCTTCATCTCTTCACATCCTTATCCCTCTCAAACTACCTTCTAGGCTCCTTCGCTTAACTAGTTCTCTTAAAGATAGATTAGGTCATTTGACATTGATAGTCATCTACATTACCCAATTTAGGTATTAATGATAGTTTTTATTCACCTTGATGATGGTTTAAAATACATCCATTATCCCTTAAAAATTATATATCTTATGTTTCAACTCTCATATCTTCTAACTATCCAATTAAGGCTTATAGACCTTGTTCTTATACTAGGCTCTTGCTTATACACCTATTGGTCATCCATACACACTTTCCCACTTATATTTTAAATAAATAGCCCTTATAAAATGAAACAAACATTAATTTAACATTATAATATATCATTCATCGCATATAGGACCAAAACCCTTTTTAGGCCTTAAGGAGACCTAATTTAATTAGGCCTTCATTAGCACACATTACCCTTTAAACTCATGTGAACACTCCAAAACTTCTAAAATAGTATTAAAATATAAAATATCACTCAAATATACCTTATCAATCCTAAATTTATGTCCACAACACCTTGTATGTCTAACCACCAATTAAAACCCTTCTCAAAACATTGTTCATACTAGGCCTATACATACCCAAAATGTTTGTCTTGAATAACTAAAGTATAAGCACGATTTTGCCAAAAAATATATGGAAAAAATAACACATACATAATATACATGAACTTATTGTAATCATAATGTTATGTACACTTCACAACTCAGAGCAAAAGGACTCAAACCCTTCTCTGCAAGTAACCCACTTAGAATTGCCAACTAGCCTCAAAACACAGTCATGAAAATTTAGACTTATGACACATGAAAGGACACAATCAAGGAATTTAAATTCAAGAAAAAATATCCTAAAAAATATTTATAACAAAATATAATAAAAATATCACAATATTTAATGGAAATATTCATCTTGTAAACCAATCTCATGACCTCACTGTACACAAATCTCACTGAGCTAGACAAGTCAACTTAAGAATTTTTTTGCTATATACAATGATATCCAAATATTATGTATAACATGAAAATTTATTAAAATTATTTAAAAATTTATTCATGAATTTTTATTCATTCATAATCCATGATAACACATCCTTAATCACCTTCTCACTTCTCCCTAGTTTTCTCATTATTTGCACCATTAGGCATTTTAGCGATAGGTCAAATTATATGACCAGTTATGCACACTTGAGGGATAGTAAATTATAAAACAAAATGGAAATTATACATAAGTATCAATACTTTCCTCCATCTATTTATAAAATTTGAATTGGTTAACTCTGATTACTACAACAAATCTCTGAGAAACAATGCCTTTCCTATAGGGTCCACTCACTCACTTGACAAACAAATCATACTTGGATATTCTTGGGAGAGTTTAATACATGTTCCAATAGATTTTATAGTCATTTGAGACCATTTTAGGCTATTTTTAACAAGATATTTCACATTGGTTCAATGTTAGGGTTTTAGAGAGGGTTAACACTCTTTTTGGTGTTAACAACTATTCATAAAGGATTGCCCCTCATTTCCAAAACTAATGCATGGATATATTATATATGAACCTTAACCATATATTATCAATATATTATCTTCCCATGTAGAGGTTACATGTGCCAATGAACACTTGAAACTCTTTTTCATGTTAAGAACCCTTCATTATGTGCACTCAAACAACCTCAAAACCACTTTTCATTTATTTTCTTAAAAACTTTGACCTTATACTTCATAAAAACATTTGGAATAACCTATCCACCACTAAAAATTCTCACTTGATCATTATTATCTTTAAATATAAAACTCATACCTCATTTGGCCACCATCTCTCTCTTTGTTTACTTGGACCTTGACTTGTAAGCCACATTAGGCCTTGAAATAGACCTTCAAACTTATTTTCATGCACTTTCCAACTCACTCACATTCTCACACAAAATTACACATGATCAAAAAATTTAAAACATCCTTCATATTCCTTGAAAATAACTCATAATACTTCATTAGGCAAAGAAGGGTCTAGTAGTGGTCTACTTGCATAATAGGTTTATACGTCCTACCCCTATAGGCTTGCTCACTTTGAGACTCTCATGAGTGATCCAATTCCTCATATGAATTCTCAAATATCCTTATACATCCTCTTATTCATCTTTGTATCTATATCACTAAAAAACCAAGCTCATACCTTCTCACATTGTTTCTTCATGCAATGATCAATGTCATGACTAGGCTTCTCAAGATCTTGAAACTTGATAAATGATATTGAAACACTTATTTATGATATTATAAATTTCTCATATGTACTACATGCTCCTAAAATAATTTCATACCTCTTAATGATTCTATCAAGAAAGAACATTCTTCAATAACCTCATGAACACCTTTCTTAAGAACATTTGACATCAATGACAAACTTCAACAACATGATCAATGCTCAACAATCTCCCCCTTTATCATTGATGTAAAAACATACTAATCATTCATATCTTCCTATTTTTTCATTTCTCCCCATTTGACATAAATGATAAAGTGATGTTTACAACTCCTTGGATCACACTCCTTATAACAAAGATACTTGATACATAGGACTTATTAGCTTGTGGGACATAATACAAACACTATCCCCCTATATCCATGCATACCTTATTGGAACAACTCACCTATTATTGGAGCTAATGAGCATGATTATCTCCCCATAATTACTTGAGTTTTTCAATGATTCATAGGGGTAATAATTACACCCAATTCCTATCTTAGGTGTTCAAAAGTTACCTTTGGAAGTGGTTTAGTCAAGATGTCTTAATCCAATCTTGTGTAGAAATATATTAAAGTTGGAAAATTTGTTCACTTACCTTATCTCTTATAAAATTATACTTGATGGGAATGTGTTTGGTCCTTGAGTACATAATACGGTTCTTTGAAATGCTTATAACATTTGTATTATCATAATAGATAGGGCTAAGACCATCATACTCCACCTTGCATTATTTTAGGGTTTGTCTCATCCATAAGACCTAAGTGTAACATGAATCTAATTTAATGTACTCAACCTTACAAGTGGACAAATATATTTATGGTTGTTTCTTACTTATCCTTAAAATAGGCACCCACCTAAGAAGAAGATTCATTTATTGGTACTCTTCCTATCAACTATAGTTCATTCCCAATCTACATCTATGTAGGCTATTAAATTGAACTCCTTACTTCTTGGATACCAAAATCCATACTCCATAATCCCCTTGAGATACATTAGTATCCTTTTTATTTATTTCATATGATTATCCTTTGGATTTACTTGAAACCTTCCCACAAGACCTACTTCTTACATGATGTTAGGTCTAGACATAGTGGTATATAATAAAATTCTAATAATTAACCTATATGACATTTGATTGACATTTGAAGACTCATATTCCTTGCTCAACTTACATCCTATGATCAAATGTGTACTAACTACCTTGTAATATTCCATCTCAAAATTCTTCAACATCTCTTTTATGTACTTAGCTTGTGAGATGAATATACCTTTTTTAGATTGAGTGATTTTCAACACAAAAAATAATGATAGTTCTCCTAGCATGGACATCTCAAACTCTTTCTTCATCACCTCTATAAAGGCCTTGGTCACGTTCTCATTCTTTCCACCAAATATGATGTCATCGACATAGACAACTACTATCAGTTGATGGTCTTCTTTTGTCTTGATGTATAGATTACTATCTAAAACTCCTCTTTTTAATCCTTGATCTAATAGATATTTGTACAACCTAGCATACCAAGATATAAGAGATTGCTTTAAACCATAGAGATACTTTTTCAATCTCAAAACATAGTATTTTTCATATAATAGTGATAACCCTTTATGTTGATTAATATATACTTACTCTTCCAAATAATCATTCAGAAAGGTATATTTGACATCCATCTGGTATATCTTGAATTTTTTGAATACTACTTATGCTATAAATAATATTATGGCATCCAATATTTTTACTAGTGCAAAGGTCTCCTCAAACTCTACCCCTTCAACTTGTGCATGTTTGTTGCATCCCAATGTATCCTTGTTCCTAATGACTTCTCCATCTTCATTCAACTTGTTTCTAAACACCCATTTTGTACCATTGACATTCTTGTCTTTAAGCCTAGGAACTAGTTCCCAATGTCTAACTCCTCATTCATAGCACCTATCCAAAAAATTTATTTTATTGTTTATATAATACTCTTAGGTTCAATCTTGGATAATAAAGCAACATTCTCTTGATTTATATTACTTACTAGTCTTCTATTTATTTACATACCTACATTCTTGTTTCCAATGATTTAAGATTCAGGGTGATCTCTTCTAATCTATCTTGAGGGTCCTTTTGAATATTATCTCTCTTCAAATTATTCTTATTCCTCATCAACCTCTATAGTATATTATTTATTATTTAAGTTTAGATTCTCTAAAGTGTTCTTTGATTGTGAGGGAGATTTCCTTATCTCATGAATCTTCACACTGGTGCTTTCCACTATCTTTTATAGTCTCTTGTTATAACATCTATAGGTTGAAATCATTGATGAGTATCCTAAGATTATTCCTTTATCATATCTAGAATCAAACTTTTCCAAGTCTTCATAATCTCTTTTGATGAAACATTTGCTCCCAAACACTCTAAAGTGTTCCACATTGTCAAGTTTTCCCTTCCATAGTTCATAAGGGGTCTTGTTTCCATTAGTCCTTATATATCCTCTATTAAAAATGTAGACATTAGTTCTTACTACCTGTTTCCAATATCCATCAAAAAATATAGACTCATTTAGCATAGTTCTAGTGATCTCTTGAATTATCCTATTCTTCCTTTCCACTACCCCATTTTGATGTGGTGTCATAGTTGCTAAGAATTATCTCCTTATTATATGAACCTCATAGAAGTCATCAAAATCATTAGACCAAAATTATCATCCTCTATCATAATTTTGGCACTTGATCTTCCCATTATTATCATTCTCAACAAGTGCCTTGAATTCCTTGAAATTGTGAAGAGATTCTAATTTTTCTTTCAAAAATACAACCCAAGTCATTCTTGTGTAAATATAAATGAGTAACATGAATTAGTTGTCTCCTTGAATGCTCTAAATTATTATGGGCCCAAAGAGATCAATGTGAATTAAATATAAGGGTATTTTACTAGAGTAATCCTTAGACTTGATCCTTATTCTACTTTTTTTTACCATGTTAACATGCCTTGCAAAGTATGTTTGTAGGTTTGGTGATCTTAGGCATGTTATTCACATAATTCTTAGTGCTAATATTAACTAGGTTGTAAAAGTTTAGGTGACCTAGCCTTCTATGCCATAGAAAAATTTCATTAATTTTTTTCATGAAGCGTCTCTCCTTCTTGATCTCATTCAAAATATATAGGTTATTTTTAGTCCTCTTAGCATTGGCAATTATCCATCTTAATTTTTTTCTCCTTATCTCACATCCTATGTCATGACATGTAAGTGTGTGTCCTTGATTAAACATTTTACTTACACTAAGTAGGTTATGTTTAAAACCTTCCACATACAACACATTTTATGTCTTAGTCTTTCCATTTTCCAAACTCAAGACATCCTTCCCAAATATATTGATAATTATGTTGTTTCCAAACCTCACTATTCCTGAAACATTTTTCTTTAATGAGATGAAATTATTTCTATCTCTTTTCATGTGGCTCAAATAACCACTATCTATATACCATTTCATGCCTTCATCTAGAATGTGAAAGGTAGTTTGAGCTATCATATAATCCTCTTTGGTATTCTATTCGTCCTTGCTAAATATTCCATCTTGCCTCTTGAGACCAATATGATCCATCCTAACTTACTTCGGCTTTCATACAAATATTTGATCCTTCTTATGAATTCTAAGAGATTAATGTCTTTTTTAATCTTTTAGGCCTTCCAATTCTTTTTGGGAATAATCTTAGAATATGTCATATATTGTGACAAATGTAGTAGATAACATTCATGTACTTATCATGGTTCCATTATGATTATCCTTCATTTCATTGGGTTGCTTGATTGGTATTTTAATGTTGGTACTATTGAATTGTTCCAAATTCACATGATATCTCTTAAAATTTCTCATTTTGTCTATCAGTTGATCATGCTCAATCTTCAAGGAATCTAGTTTTATCTTCAACTGGTCATACTCAACTTCCTTGGACTTAAACCTTGTGTTGACTCTTTTTAACTAACTATTGAGATCCTTGATAGTATTATTTTGATGTTTCAAATAATTGAGGGCACTTATGAGATCAGATTCAAGGTTTAATTTAGATTATAATTCTCCACTATCATAGTATACTTCATCATCATACATTTTGTCTTCTTCCTATTGATCACAAGACATTTTTGTGCTTATTAAGATCACCTTCAATCTATTAGACTTACCTCAAAGGACAAGGATATGATACCAATTTTTGGAATCAAAGTGACTGAGAGGGAAAGGTGAATAAATATTCAAAACTTTTTCAAATTTATTTTATCATTCATAAACTATCAAAACAATATAGTGAATTAGAAACACATTAAGAGCCATGAGCATGAAATAAATGTATAACACATAAAAAACTTATTTGAGTGGGAAACCCTCAAGGGGAAGTAAAACCACTGATGATAAAAATGTAATACATTAATATAGATAAACATCAATATATATTTAATCATCAACTATCCAAGCACCCACGTGACTAGACTTTAGCAAGCATCTACTTGGAAAGAGGCACAAAACCCATAAATAATTCAAAACCAACTCAAACACCTAAATTCCTTGATAATATTCAATACATATTATTTCTCATCCAAATAATTATGACCACCTCTTCATTTCTTCACACCTTTATCCCTCTCAAACTATCTTCTAGGCCCTTTTTCTCAACTAGGTCTCTTCAAGATAGATCAGCTCATTTGAACTTGATATTAATATGTAGTAAACATGTTATATATTCATTATAATTTATATATACCATTATTATGGTCTAAAAAAACTCCTTTATCTCTTAAAAATTCTATGTATTCCATTTCAACTCTCATATCTTCTAACTAGCCAATTCGGCCTATTAGGCCTTGTTGTTATACTAGGCTCTTTCTCATACACTTATTGGTTGATACACACTTGTCCACTTATATTTTAAATATAATAAGACTTATAAAATTAATAAAACATGAATCAAAAATTTTAAAAAAAAAATCATATAATATAAGACCAAAACCCCCTTTTAGGCCTTAAGGAGACCTAATTCTATTAGGCCTTCATTAACACACATTACCCTTTAAACTATTTAGAACACTCTAAAAATTCTAAAATAATAGTAAAATATAAAATATAACTCAAATATACCTTATTTAAATTCACTTTAGGTCCAAAAAATCTTTTAGGTCCAACCACCACTTGAACCCCTTCTCAAAACATTGTTCATACTAGGCCAATACATACCCAAAAAGTCTATCTTGAATAATTGAAGCATAAGCATAATTTTTAAAAATAAACATGGAAAAAAATCAGAAATAAAAAATATTCATGACATTATTTTAATCACAATATTATTTGTACTTCATAACATAGGGCAAAAGACTCAAACCCTTCTCTTCAAGTAGCCCACTAAGAATTACCAACTAGTCTCAAAACATAGTCTTGAAAATTTGGAATTATGACACCTAAAATAACATAATAAAGGAATTAAAATGAATTAAAAATATAATAAAACATATTAATAATAAAATACAATAAAAATATCTAAATCTCTAATGGAAATGTTGGTCTTGCAGACCAATCTCATGACCTCATTGTACATAGACCTCACTGAGCTAGACAAGTCAAATTGAGAGCAAATTTTTGATATATACAATGATATAAAAATATTATATAAAAAATTAAAATGTATTAATGGTATGTAAAAACATATTAATTCATATATATTAATCCATAATCCATGATAACACATCCCTAATCACCTTCTCACTTCTACCTAGTTTTCTCACCATTTGCACCATTAGGCCTTTTAATGATAGGTCAACTTGTATGACTATTTTATCACATCTAAGGAATAGTAAATAATCATAAAATAAAAATTAAATTATATATAAAATTTTCAATATTTTTACTCCATCCATTTATTAACTTTAGTTTGGTCAACTTTGATTGCTATAACAAATCTTCTAGAAATAAGGCCTTTCCTATAGGGTCCACTCACTCACCTAAAAAAAATCACACCTAGAGATGACTGGGAGAGTTGAATACATGATAATATAGTTTTTATAGTCATTTAACACCAATTTGGATATTTTTAACAAGATAAATCACATTCATTTAGTGTTAGGGTTTTAGAGAGGGTTAACTCTATTTTTAGTGTTCACGATTGTTCATAAAAGACTACCCCTCATTTCCAAAACTAATGCTTAGATATATTATAAAGTAACCTCACCAATTTATACTAAATATATTATTTTTCATTTTATAGGTTACATGTGCCAATGAACATTTGAAATTCCTTCTCGAGTTGAGAAACCTCAAAACCACTTTTCATGCCTTTTATTGCAAACTTTGAGCTCAAAATTGGTAAAAACACTTAATAAAACATATAAAACAACTAAAAATTCTCACATTCTCATTATTATCTTCAAATCTAAAACTCATACCTCATTCAACCATCATTTCTCTCTTTGTTTGCTTTGACCTTGACCTACAAATCACATAGGCCTTGAAATTAACTTCAAGCCTATTTTCATGCACTCTCCACATCACTTACATTCTCATGAAAAATATCACATGCTCAAAAAATTTAAAACATCCTTAATAGGTCTTGACAACATCGTATAATGCTTTATTAGGTGAAATAAGGTCTAGAGGTGGTCTAGTTACATACCAAGTCTGTAGGTCCTACCCCTATAGGCTCACTCTAATACTCTCATGAGTGTTCCAATGCCTCATATTCATGATAAAACAAACTAATACAACCATTTATTCCTATATACATCCATATCACTAGGCCACTAAGCTCATATCTTCTCACAAAGTCTCTTCATGTAATGACCAATGTCATGACTAGGCTTCTCAATCTCTTAAAAATTGACAACTGACCTTGAAACACTTCCTGATTCCCTTATACCTTGATCATATGTATTAAATGATCCTAAAATAGTGTTATACCTCTTAATGATGTTATAAAACAAGAACATTTTCAATTACCTCATGAACACCTTTCTTAAGAATCTTTGACATTAATGATAACATCAATGACAAACTTATAAAACACAATGCTCAACAAATAGTTAATTATAAAACCTAAAAAGGTTAATATTTATCAAAGGGGTAAGTAATAGGGAATTTTATTTCCTAATAAGCCATTACTTGATATACCATTGCATTAGAGATACACAGTGGATTCTATAAAATCCTCATCTACTACTACAAAATATAATCAATTACATGGAGAAACCAAACATATTCATATGTATACTATTACAAATAAACCATAGTGAACTCAATGATGTATTTCATGAACCCCCATTCCTTATATTGTTTCTTCATGACAACAAAGTCCTATCATATATATGTAGAGCATCATAGAGCATATAGTACCATATATTACACCAATACATGCTCCTTAGTAGTACCACTAGTTTATTACAATAGGTTATGATGGGGAGATACCTATGAGTATCCTTTGGATGAGATCGTAAGATAGTATTTTATTTTTAAATATTCAAAAAATACCAATTTTTTTAATCTAAAAATATTCAACATTTTCATGTCTTATTATCTCCTTTGCTTCTATGTTGTTAGTTCCATGTTTGCAGATAACATATCTTTTATTTCTATACACACACATATGTTTCACATATATTTTAATTATGATATAAACATACCCAAGAACATTTTATATGGAGATATGGATGTTAGGCCTTCCTTCTAATCACATCATTAGTACATTAGGGGCATCTAATTCTTTGATCATGATACACTTAGGTTAGATTATTATATGATCACTTTCCATTATCACATTTGAGCTTGTGTACTTACACATGCCTTAGTAATTCTTAGATATTTCATAGTGTACTTGATATGCTATGTACCTAATATTTTTTGATAATACATATACCTATTGAATATTATGATATGTTTATGATGGTTGCTTATAATTCTATGATTTCCTTTTTAACACTTCATTGAGTGTATTTTTTTCTTGTTAATATATTTCTTTGTATTAATTATTAAAGAATTTGAATATGTTCCACTTATTATATCCCTCATGCCTTTGCTTATATATTGTGACATTTTCATGTCATAGTTTTTTCTATTTGGACACTAAACATGTATTTCTATGTTTTATGTACATTTGACTAGGTCATGTCGCTTCAAATTTTGGGCATAAGAACATGCCCCTTTTATTAAGTCTTTTTAGACCATAGTTTTTAACCTTGATTTTGAGTGATCTTGTGGTGTGATTGATTTATTTTTAATATTTTATTGTTACTCTATATACATTGCCATTATTTTATCATGTATCTTAGGACTTGATGAGATCACATACTATGTATCATATTTTGGCAATGTTGAGGTGATTAAATAACTTAATATTAATAATTTTATAAGTTATACTTGATTTAATCATCTAAAATTAATTGAATTTATAGTATGGAGTGATTAAATTATCCATCTCACTAAATATATAGTGTGATTTTATTGGATCACTCACATTTGTTAGGTTACACAAGTATGATTGGGTTGCATGATTAGATGAGCTTAATGGTCATGTGTAAACCCACATTTTTACCAAGGTTTGGGGACATGGTATCCTCATACACACACACACACACACACACACACACACACACACACACACACACACACACACAAATTTTTAAGTTATCCTAATATCAACTCAAATGATTCATAAGAAATCATCAATTCAAATAAAATTTCAAAAATGCAAGATGGTTACATTGATACACGTGTACTCTTAATGTTGTTGTATTCACTTTCAAGTATTTCAAATTATTTCAATTATAGATTATATGCACTAGTTATATACTATAACATGCTCTTGGTTTTAGGTTAGACACCAAAAAAGCACTAAAGTGTGAATAATGCAAAGGAAAGGTATGTTATACACACCTAAGCACACATTTATTTCATTTAAACTAGTAATTTCATTACTATATTAAAAGGGGGAAAATGTAGACACTAAATCTCAATTATAGAGAAATTCAATATTTGACACATGGAAAATAACTATCATGTATTTACCCTTTATTTATAGGACCAAACTACTAATAAAAGGATCACATTCACAATCTCTTGTGCCTAAATTGATTATCTTTTAGTTTGAAATTTTTTATTCTGATAACCAAGACTTCTATATTGTGAAAAATTTTATTAACTTGATACTTATCCTTCTCTGCTAGTTTTATACTTGTACCTATTTTATATCTTCTTGAGAACTTACATCCCAATAGGACACTTGCATTAATGCTAGCATCCTCTTTTTAGACTAGGTGTCCATTGCACAAAAGTCATCTAGTTTGAAAATGAAACATAACCTAAAGGTTAGCCTAAGTGCTTTAGTGCAATATATTTTATAAAAAGATTGGTATACATAAGATATCAAATCTCATTCATTCACAACTTTAAAATCACATACAACTCACAAGGTAACTTACAAAAAGTACTCAATCAAGCATTAAAGTGATAAAGCTTACCCTATTCATCCCTATTTTTCTATCAATTATATGAGAAATATTTTCATATTTTTTAAACATTCAAATAACATCCCATGAGCCATATTTTTTTTGTTACAATTTAGGTCACTCTATGTACTTGATTATCACACATTAAATCATTATTCACACATAAGTTGACATGTAGGGGAGAACTATATAAGCCTGAGGTGATCTTCAGAGTGTTGACTATTTATGAAACACACATTAATAGAGGGGTCCTTAGGGTATCTTGACACTGTGTGCTCATTAACCCATTTTCTCATAGCCAATCCAAGGGTGAAGAATCTAGGTTTTGATCATTTGACAAATAGAAAAAAACATGTGTGCATGATATGAAGACACTAGAAGAAAGGTACCAGAAAACCTAGAAGGTTCCAAGGGGTTTTATCTAGATCTAATCATTATTCGATATTGGAAACCAACATTCAAATTAGATACCAATGTTTATGCAACCATCCATATTTGATGCAAGTAGTTAAGGCCACAAAATGCATCAATAATCTTGATCTAGTCCACATCCATCCTTTTCATCCTAGATACACATATGCACATTAAACCAACCAAGTATTATTGTTTTTAATTAATTGAAATATCAATCAATAGCTATAATTTATAGTTTTATCATATCTTAGTATAATAAATTTATAATGTTATTTATCTATGTTATAAAATTAATTATCCTACTATAGATCTATTTATCACCCATATTATTATTCATTTTTATATTATTAACCCTATAGGTAACCCCAATACCAACCAAAATTTTAGGGTTAAACATAAAAAAATCTTAAATATGCACCAAGTGTTCTATTTACAAAATATTAAATGAAATCAAAAGTAAAATTTAATGCAATATCATAACCATCAAACAAGATTCAATTGATAACTCCACGAAGGAGGAAATTTACAAGGTTACCATAATTGCCTCATACCTTGATAAAAAATCTAATTGATTGAAATCTCATATCTTTGCCTCATGTACTTGAGCTTGATTTGACCAAGCCTCAATCTATGCACTTTGACAATAAATTCATATTTTGATTACCATAGACACATTTATAATTCCATGAAAAAGTGTTACATGTATAAGTATAAAGTAAAATATACTATCAATGCAATTGAGGTGATTTGAGTTAAGGTATTTGTACTTAAGGAATGGATTTGGGAAAAAGTCCAACTCAGGAGGGCCTACTCATGAGGAGTTGTTGTGACAATCCCATTTTTTAAATATATATTTTAATTATATTGTATTTAAATTCTAGTTTTATGTGTATCTCTTTTGGTTTCTATAGTTGATTGTATTGTAATCAATTATTGGTATGTGTGACTGATAAAGTATCTTTTATTCAAATTATAAAAACCTTAAAAAAATAATATTTATCTATTTTATGCTTTTTTCCTTTATGTTATTTCTCTTTCATTCAATTATGTTTACTTTTTGTCATTTACTTTTATGCAAAGTGTGTTTCTTATACATAGCCATTAGTACATTATCCTTTCAAATAGTCTAGTATGCATGTATAGTTCCAAAATATAACCAGAGTATACAAAGCCTAATTTGAAAATTTAATGAAAAATCATTCTCAATAAACTAAGTGGCTACCTAATTAGCAATCATCAATTATTGGGGTTGTACATAAAAGGATTAGAATACATTAATTCAATTAGGGATTTGATTTTTATATTTATAGGTGCCATAATTGAATCTACATTACACATTGGAATGGATTCATTGATTATTATTTTACTGTGAGTTGGGGTAGGTTCCATAATTATATTTTAAAGGTCCTATTGAATAAGTGATAAAATTAACTATTATGGGGTAGGGTGGGGGGGGGGGGGGGGGGTGGAGGAGGAAGAGTAGGATTTACCACTGACTATATAGGATATTCATATGACATGTCTTAAAATTTGACTATTATATTACAATGTATGTACTTGAGTCATCTAGACACTATATATGGTACTACATAAATATTCTATACCGAAGGGTGCCCTAATAACATATTAAAGACCCGTATCCATTGTTTCTAAAATAACTTAGATAGGTAACAGTATATGTACTAAAGTATCTGGTGTATTCCCATTAAATTCTTTGATTATCTTTGATGTAGGTTGTAAATCTTTCTTTGGGTATCCAAGACTATAAATTATTATTATTATTTATGAAAATTTTCTTAATCCATTATCAAGAAATGTGTTACGTATTGATATATGATATAATAAAGAGTGCATGCCTATATGAATCATCACTGTTTATTTTTATTATCAAATGTGATCACTAGATGTTATGATAATGTTCCTGTAAATGTTCTCATAATTTTTTCTATTGGATGTCCAAATGTCTTAGGGGAAGGATGTGCATTGTATGCATGATGTACTTTATATTAATATATATTATGTGTTAATCCATGGTTCAGAAAATGATTATTCAAAAACTTTCAACTTTGCATTTTCATTATGATTACTATAATAAAGTATAAATATTACAATAACTTTGTTACTTCTTACTCAATCTCTATATTTTATATGATAGTTATAACCTAAAACTCCTCTCCTTATATAAGGGAAACATGTGATTATTATATAAACAAAGACATAATAAGTTACTAACATAATATCTCATATTTTAAAAATTAGATAGAGATAAGAATGACATTATAATGGTTAAAACCAAATGATCATACAATATAATTATAAACACATAGTCTAATGGAGTTTTAGTACAATCATAACATATTTTCATTATGTTTCATGAATATAAGAGTCCATTAAATGATATTGAAGATGGTTAGAGATAAAATCTATAGGTTTTATTACATTCTATAAAATTTCCACCTACAACTGTTATTATGGGTGGTCTCAACTAGTTGTTATGGGTGCCCAAGGCTAGTGGCTATGGGCGGTTCCCAATTACTTTGGGAACTATGTTTATACAATTTCCAACCAATAAAAGTCTTTACGTGTATTTATAGAGTGGATTTAAGTTGTTAAACATAAAAATAAGTATTTTTTCTGTTCCACTTTAGCCATGAAAATATGAAACCATTAAACTACATTATGAAACTTAGTGTAGACATTAAATTTGAGTTATATATAAACTCAATATTTTACACTTAGAAAATACATATTGTCAATGTACCTTTAGCTTTTAGACTTTACAATTTCCAAAAGACTAACATACACTATCTCTTGATTCTAAATTACTTATCTCTTAGTTTGACTAGTGTTATTCTGATGACCTAAGCCTTTTATCATGCTCATAGTAATATAAACCCGCTTATCTTTTATCTCTATAATATTTGGGCATGTACTATTTATAGCTTCTTATACACTTGAATTCCATATAGATGCCTACATTTATTCTAGTGTCCTATTCCAACACATGTGTCTAGTGCCATAAAGTCATCAAATTTACAAATGAACCATATACCTATGGTTATCCTAAGTTATTTAATGTGAGATATTTACAAAATAGATTGATATAAATACACACACACACACAGACACAAACACACACACACACACACACACACACACACATAAATATACATGTGTGTGTATGTATGTGTGTGTTTGTACATACATATCTCTGTATATATATATATATATATATATATATATATATATATATATATATATATATATATATATATATATATATATATATATATATATATATAGGTATATAGGTATATACGCACACACACAAGGTCAACCCTCATTTATTCCTCACCTATCATATACCTAATAACTATAAAGAAAACTTACCAAAAACAAGTCATCAAGAATTTAAATGATTAAATATTCACTATTTTATTCTATTTCCATATCAATCATAGGGAAAAACACATATATAGGTCTAAAGTACTGAAGGATCACTCCATGAGTCATATTTTACAAGTTACACACTAGGTCATTATTATACTTGATTTCCACATATTTCATAAATATACACACACAAGCCAAAATGTAGGGGAGAATGACATTAGTCTAAGGCCCTCTTAAAATTAGTGGCTATATAGCTAACATATAATGATAGAAGGGTCTTTGGGATTAACTCAACACCACGAGCTGACTAACCCATTTTTTCCATAGACAACATGAAGATGAATAGATAGGGTTTTTCTATAAAGAGTGATATTTCATGATCCATATCTAAGCACACTAGAGTGAAGGTGACATATAGACCAAAATATTCTAGGTACTCACATCTAAATATAGCAGGTATTCCATACTAGACACTTTCATCTAAGATAGACATAAGCATTGATGTAACTATCTAAGGTTAACACAAGTGTCCAAGGATAAAGAGGTTATATTTTTAGAATTTGATGACTGCTCCATGACATTGATCTATTTTATTCATAGCCTATTCCATATCAAATCCACATGCACATAGTTGACTAGATAATTACTCTTGTGTTCATTTTATTGTGATATAAATAAATAGTTTTACTTACTATTTTATCATATCTTAATATTTAAATTTAGAATATTGTTTATCTAAATTTGTAATTAATTAGCATGCCATATATCTATTTATTAAATTTTTGATTATTAATTTATATATTATAAACCTTACACTATATTGACCCATCTCTATTTAGGGTTAAACATTTGGTTAATCTTATACACACACAATATTTTTAAACCATATCATTTACTGGCACTTTCTCTCTTACAAGAACCTATTGAGTTTTAATCCCTCTGGGTGCACGCCTTAAATAGTGCACTAATAAAGGGGTGGGTAGACATTTGGTTCTTCACAATATTATTGGTCCTTTAATAATTACTAAAAACCATTAAAAAACACTTTTATCCAATTCCATAATTAAATAAAACCCATTTACCCACTTGTATAAGCAAGTCCCCTTCCAAAATAACCCTTGACTAAGAAAACAACATTTTTCTTCATTTTCATACTATGTCATCCAAATAAATATTTTTAGGGATTAAATGCATGTTATGGAACTGATTTGTCATGGTTAAAATAGTTTGAGACCTAAAAACTACTTTTAACACCTAATAAAATTGAGCTAGTTGATAATGTTAGATAAATTCCTGGGAGGCTTTAGGGTTAATCTTTGGCTATAAATACCCCATTAACTTCAATATAATGGAGATAAACATTCATTTTTGTATTATTAAAATATGTGATTCTTCTAATTTTACACATGAGCAGTCATTTCTTAGGGGTTTTCCTTGGAATGGAGAAGCTTGTCTTGTGAAAAGTCTCGGATGTAAAGTAGGATCCTTTTGGCCTAGAGCTAATTTCTATAGTTTGATCCTTACATATCCACAAAAACCTATTTAAAAACATAATTATATAAGGGGGATATTGAGGAAAGATAGGCTCATAAAATTAAGTATTCCTAACTTTTACTCTTTCATTTGGTATGTAGATATTGAACAAAGTAATAGGTTCAATGTTTGATTCCTTGCCTAGTTTACCTCTACATTGACTTGAGGATAATTTTATTTTCTTGTTATGTATTGTTTTTGTTAACAATCCCCATTTATGCCAAAAATTTTAGTGAACACTAGATGACATTTATTTTATGTATTGTAGGCATATCTAGGGTTTTGCATAATATTATTTACCTAGAGACTTTGGAACCCTCTCCTTTGGTGTTTTTTAATAATAGATCCCTTTGTTAGGTCTACTAGATCTAAATTGGTCAGGTCATAATATAAATAGATATGTAATGAGTTATTTTTAATATTAACTTATCCAAACATGGAATTCACTAAGTAGGACAAGTAACATATCCATCCTAAGTTTTTACATACAAACCCAACCTCTATATTTTTCCATGCAACTCCTATTGTGCTCTAGTTTTTTTAATCTCTCAATTATTAAAATTTATTTTTATAAAATCATGTTTAATATGGATAAAAAATAAGATGTTATTCCTCTTAACCCTAAGGAGGGTGATATATACCATCCCTCTAACTAGGTCAAAGAAGATCTATGAAATGCATTCAATCATGAAAAGGAAAATTGATGGTGAGATTGAGGTCAAAAGTTCAATAGATCTTAAGGATGAATGTGGTGATGAAATGTGTATTTTTCATGGTGAACTCCTAAGGAAATTGATGAAACATGTTTGATCAGGCAAAAGCAAATCTAATGGAGCATGTCCAGCCACATGGACTAAGATTGATGATGTAGATCAAAGTTAAATGGTTAATGAACTTAGATTTCATGTGAGTTTTCCATGTGGCATGAGCATGTTCAATATAAATAACTAATAGTTAGTTCCATATAGAGATTTCATGATTTTTAAGTTTCATAATCACAAATGTGGATCATAGATCAATGGCCAACATTAAAGACAAAGCTAGATTTTTTTCATCGAGATCATGCATAATTTATTTTCCTAGAGTGCATGAGATGAGGACACATGTTTTAATTTTCATTGGTCTTATATTTTAGATAAAAAGTATTTTGGTGAAGTAATTCCACCTAGGCAAACATATTGAATCAAAGTATTTCATGACCCAAGCTTATGTGTATGGATAGGAGATCAAAATTTGGTCGAAGTTACCAAAGTAAACCCTATAGAATTGTATGCCACCATTAAAGCTTAATTATATGTAGGGACCTACTCAATCTAGTTATAAATACTATCTTGGGTTTAAATTATGTCTCAATCATGATTACCATTAAATTTTAGTAGCTTGTAGATTTTCATCAAAATTGTGTCCATAAGAAAACCAATAAATTTGATTGGTTTTCATCTATAATGAACCTATGTTTAGGATTTGAAAGAGTATTAGAATGGTGAATATGAAAGTAATGTTAGAGGAGGCACTAGATGAGTGAGTTTAGGTGGTTGTCTAGTAACATAAAGGACATATGAATATGAAGCATGGTGATATAAGCTCATTAAGTAGAGAAAGAGATCTGGTTGTTGGAGAGTGAGGATGGAGCATTCAATTAAGTCTAAAAGTTTTTGGGGAATTTTACCTTTCGATTGGATCATGAATCAACACCTTTAACAAGTTATTATCTTTTAGTATGCTTCTAAGCCAATGAGAGGGATTTAAAGCTATTTAGATCTAATCAATGGTTACTTAGGAGGTAGAACTAGTGCTAGTCAATAAAAAAGTGGTTATACCTCATTTATTGATTGTTGTTACTCATTTACTCCTTCTCTTCCCTTTTCTTATATATTCCCCATTTATTTCATAGAAAAAAGGACTCTTGTGATTTTGGAATGCTCAGAATATGCCAAGATTTGTACTACAACACCTATTTGATGCAATAAAAGATTGAATTCCTTCATTCACAAGTTGAATTAAAGTTTTTTCATAAATTCATTGTTTTGGTTAAGTGAATGTATGCTTTTCTTTGCCTCTATTTGAGTTTTCTCACCTTCATGAAGTGTCTTGTAGCTTTCAAAAGTCATTCTAAGTGCAATAGATAGTTTATTGATTAGTTTGGAAGTGGATAATTACCCTCCCATGTTATATTGATAGCTAGTTCATGCCTTTTTATGAAATACTTATGAAAAATCTATATAAAGAGTGAGTGAAGTGATATTTTAAGTCTTGAAAGTATCCTATAGTGTGTCTTGTGTAAATTATAAGTGTTTGAAACATTGGTACAATAACCTCTTTTGCATGTTCTCATGCAGAATAATTGTCTATTTCTCTCCCTTTTCCAAGCAAGAGATTAGTTTAGATGATATATCTAAAGGAATTCATCCTTCTCTGAAGGTTAAATCACATTATAAGATACCCACACCCTGAGATTGTTCCCCTTTTTTGGTTTAGTTGGATAGAGCCTGAAGAACTCTCCCCATGGGTAAAAATTAGGACCACAATAGTTTCTAGAACACCTTGTGGGACACATTATCCTTAACATAGTTGATGTTTGAGCTAAGGAGAATTATTTTTAATATAGTAAGACATCCATCATCATTAGAAGCTAAAATATTATTTAAATTGAAGATTTTATAGCATCATCCAGGCAATACTGTCATGCTAAAGATTATTAAAAGGTTAACCAAAAAAGGTATTTCTCTTCAATTCATTTAGTTACCTTATAATTCATATAAAATATCAAGGTTTATTAGGACAAGAATATATACTCAAAAAAATTATTCATCTCTTATTCATCCTATTGTCCTAAGTAGTGATATTCTCACTACTTAGATGGCCATCAAAACTAAATGTTTGTTCTACTCAATACATGTAGTCTATTAAATCTAGCCCATTTTGATGAAATTCCTATATATTCTCTTAATATTATACCATTTTTCTCAATATAAGACCAAATAACTCCCATTGAGCACATTTAGGATGTTACCAACCTTTGTTAAATTCATAATATTGTTCAAGATAATGTAGCTATTAGATTGATTATTGCTTCCTTCAGAAGAAAATAACTATAATGGTATAAAAAAATTCCATTGAATTCCATTACTACCTAGGATTAATTAGGCATAGCCTTAGTCAAACAATTTGAATACAAGTCTAATCACCTATCCTTAGTTGAACAACTAACTACCATAAAGAGAGATCTTCATGAGTTCATGTTAGATTTTAACCTCATTTTTAAAAATACATGGATAAGGATACCTATAATTATTAGACCATCCCCATAATATGCCTTCTTATACTATCTAATAGCCCTTAACTCTGATATTAATGTAATGATATAGTCAATGGGTGGTATTACCTTGTTAGATGCTTATGAGGTTGTAATAAGAGTAGAGAAAAACTTAATAAAAGATAGTAAACACTCTCCAAGACCTCCAATTCATATATTCATAGAATTTAAGTCTATAGTTATTACTCTAGCCCCTTAAATCCCATCTTGATCTCCCACTCCATTGCTTAAAGATCCAATTGTAGTTTATTCTAGTCAAGCCAGTGAGATTGGAGAATTGAAACGTTTGTTACAATGTTTTTGGAATGTAATATTATAACTCAAAATATATAAATATCAGGCTAATAAGCCTTATAAACAAAAAAATTAGGCCACCTATCATCCATTTAGTTATCAAAGTCCTCTTTATCAAGGAATCAATGAAATTAGACCACTCTATTAATCATAAGGAGTTATAAATAAAGCTAAACCATATGTAGTTATCAACCCTAATGTACCTTCCATTTTATAATATATTATTCCCACACCACCTCAAAACATATTGATGTAATATTTAGGTTGAAAACCATTTAATATAGATAATGCTCAAAACTAAGCCTTGGTGTCATAAAGCATTACTATGCCACAAATGATAGAAGAAGAGTTTTCTCTTCAAGGAAGTCAATATCAAGAGACAAGTTTGGTGTCACAAGGAAAGGTTCAAAAATTTCAAGGGTAGCTTGATTCCATTAATGTTAATTTACAAATAGATGATCATGTTGCATTCAATCCAGGTGGTGGGACTAGTAATTTAAGTGGTCAAGTTGCATCTCTAACTAAAGATAAAAGGAGATCCATTGATGAAAATCAATATGTGAGTAATAATTCAAGCACTCCTAATGTTATTTAAAATAGTAACAAATATGAAATTTATACCCCTAAAACACATAAAAATCAAAATATAAAGGTTGGGAAAGTTCCTCAAGTACCTCTAGTTCATGAGAAAATAGTGGCTGAGAAAGTGCAACCAAAGGTTAGTGGGGCTTAATAAGTATAGTGGATCAAATCAAAAAGTATAACATCAATATTAGAATATGGAATTCCCTATCTATTCTAGTATAAAATGACATGCTCATTTAAGATCTTTCAACTCTCAGATTGTCTCCAAAACTAGTTGGGAAAGAAGGTGTTGTCTTAGCTAATTTAGATCAACAAACTAAGCAACAAGTTCAACAGCTACATAATATGGTAAATGTGGAAAAAAATAAGGTAAAATAAAATTAAAATCCTACTTTCTAACCTTTTTAATAGTTGGTGACACTTTGGTTCATAACTATATGGTGGATAGTGAAGACAATAGTATTATTATGCCTAAGAAAATTATAGATAAGTTTGGTCTTGTTTATGAAACAAATACTAAAGGGGTATTAAAATTATATGGATCAAAAACAAAGATATTAAGAATAATCAAATATATGAATTTGACACTACATTCCTCTCCCAATGTTACCATTAAATAGGATGTAGTTGTGGTAGACTTGCCTCCCTACTTTGCCATGTGTCTATCAAGGGACTTCACTTCAAATATTGGAGGATACTTATAATATAATTGGACATATTTGATGTTTATAACTATTTATGGTACCAAGGTAACAATAAATTTTATAACTATTACTATTTCCATTTGGATCCATGTATGCCAAGTATTGTGAACACTAACTATGTCATCTTAGATAAGGTGCTAGAAAATAATGAAATGGAAATTGAATCACCTTTAGATGGGGTTCTTGATTTGTTCCTTGATGAGTGGGCCTCTAATTTTCATGGTCAAGATCCTTATAAGATAATTAAATAAGAGGTATTGGTTTTTATTTACTCCATGCTAATGATGCACCAATCTAACTATAATGAAGGATTATGAGTCTAGTGATGGTCTATACTTTAATGGATCAATAAATAAGCCTGGTACTAGGGATGGAATGATTTTTTCTCCTAAAAATCAAAGGTATTTTTCTTATATGAAATTTAATTTTGGTTATTCAAACAATGTTATAGAATATGAGGCACTAGTTCATGGTTTGCAATGGGCTAGGAAGGTGAAATTCAACACCTTATGATCCATAAACTAGTAAATAATTTCTAAAATAGATTTTGAATTCTCAACTCCTTAAAATAAATAGAATTGGTTGTGGAAATCTAGGAATGAATAAAAGTATTCTACCAACTTTGTAAATTCATTTATTGCATTTTAAACTCTCTAATTTGTGTCATTTTCAAATTCCTATATTTATTTCTAGTATTCTATCAATTCATTTGCAACCAAATTAAGAAAAACCTAGAATAAACCTAAAGGAAAAGTGACACCAAAATTGATAATGGAGTTCACCCATAATTTGGGCTACTTTTCTGGGATTGCTTAACTACAATTTATCCATTTAAAAATTATGCAAATGTCAACAATTACCAATTACATCATAATGGATTTAGGGAACTTTTAATAGTGCTAAAAACCTAACTATGTAAAGACTCTACATGTTATTAGAAAAATGTCTTCTTTTAGTCTGTAGCACTTCATCATCCTTCTCCATGCATTCAGGTAATTTGTCATTTGAGTGTATTTGTAAACTTTTAAAGAGGGGAAAATAATAAATAGGAGTTCCTCTAATTCTCAGAGACCTGCATCTCCTAAAATAACCCTATAAATATGTAAATCCTTCCATAACCACTAGGTTTATAAAGTAGAGACAATCAAAATTATAGTGACATGTGTCTTAGTCTCTCTGAATGTCAATACAGAGTCATAAACATACATTTATTCCTTGCCTATCACAATATATTCCCATTATATCTCTTCCATGTCTTAATCCATATAAGTAAACATAATAATACATGTATGTTTTCTTTCAAGATCAAAATCTTTACAAATATAAGAAATCATATACTTATATCTAACATGCATGAGTATATTTTAATTAATGCATAGTTACCCATAGTACTTGTATGCTTTTTCCATGTCTAGAAGGACATACCAAATAGAAGAGACTAAGGTCATATAAATAAAGAAAGACATATCTCACCTTTGTCTCAACTTGGGTAAAAAGACAATCATCCATCATGGTTAGAGACATTATAAAATAGAGACATTGTCAACCTATAAGTAATATATCTTTCACCCAATGTATCATCATTACAGGCTTGGTCAAATAGGTGAACATGGTTCTATGTCAAAAAAATTCCATCTTCACCCCAATAAAAAGCCTTTACCATTTTTCGATGTCTCACAACTCACAAATAAAAGAACATGAATGATCACCTTATCTCGATCAATGTATGCAAACTGAACTAGTCCAAGACTCAAATAGACATTTCACATTTCTTATTTTCCAATTTGGTATTATATATCCCCCTTTATTATAAAGCATGAAAAAATAGTGTTTTCTTCTATAATAGTCATAACCTAACTGAGATAAGTCATAATATTATGTATTTTGATCATAGGAAGAAGGATACCAACATAATTTCACCATGTATGTCAAGTGGCTTATCATGTCAATTTTTCTATTAACATCACATGAAGAGTAAACTACATATGTCTAAAATTAAACTTTTTAGGAAACATTCTTGACATGAACTATGACCTTTCATATTCCTAAATTATCTATGAGAAAATTAAATCATGTAATCTTCCTTTGACTCAGCTCTCAATCTGCTCAATGGTATTGATAGTAGACCCATACATAGACCTGCATGCCATAATCAAAGGATTTCACCAAGGCTTGGCTTTACAGGCTTGATTTTACATGAATGCAGATGAATTCCCTAACTATAAATTGACTTAAATAATCCTATTGTCTTTTCTCATGGGCTCAACCTTTGTAGACATAGGCACAATCTAAGCAAGACTCAAATGTACATTTTTTCAATACACAAGCAGTTTGATCCTTATCAAGATAATGAAAAAGAATGAGCCATAAGATCATGCCACTCAAGTTACTTAGTCCTTTATCCTAATGATACCCTATGTTGGAAACCACATATATTTATTCTATGGACTAATGGATTTACAAAAATACGTAAAGCTCATTTAGGACTAAATATTAAGACCATAGTCTTCTATCTACTATACATAGGTTTATCTTTAAAATATATGCTTGTCTATTTATAAGCTTGATCCATTAATAAAAACACACTCCTCACCCTGACCATCTATTTGATCATTTCTCATGGTTCAATGACATTTTACAAAAGAGCGATTAATATCCCACATACACAGGAATAGAACGAGCACTAAGTCTTTAAACAGGTGAAAGTTAAGATTATAATATGTGGCTTTAGCTATGCTTACCTTTTTTTTTTCTTGAATAACTCTGAGTTCAGTTGGAGAAAATCTTGGCCCATTAGAAATGAGTTATAACTTGGCTATCAAGTTGCTTAGTTGAGCTAAATTTCTATGTGAGTCAAGCTGGGTTGCACTACAAGTTGGGTTGATATGCAAGTTGGGTTGGCATGCTGAGTTGGGTTGTATTTTGAGTTGGGTTACACTATGAGTTGGTTTTACATGTGAGTTGAGTTGAAAATTTGGTAAATAGAGGATGTGGTGGTAGGCCTTGTGCTAGCCTAAGGACTGGTGATGTGGGCTTCTCTAATTGTTCCTCCTCTAGTCATGTGTCACAACTAAAGGAACATAAATAATTATATGGTAAATAAATAATAGTGTAATTATATAATTAATAAAACACCATTAATATACATGGTGGTAGAGCACCCTTTTATCATAAAAGTGGGATCTACTAGCTATGGCCTCCATAGCTGACCTTTTTTAATTACTAATGAAAATGGTGACCATAATCCTCTAGATCAAACCTCCCCACAAAGAGGATTTTATCGTCAAAAGTACAAAAATATCCAACTGAACCTACTACATATATTTTTGCATCACACCAATGAACACAAATCTACAAAATTCATGATCTAACTGTAATTACAACCTATATATGGAGAGTAAAATAAACTTTGTATCCATTCTACCAAATAACCTATTTACCCAAAATAGTCATAATATTTGGTAGCTTCTCTACACCCTGCACTACATGAAGGTTAAGGTATTCTCCTTGTTATCACATAATGGAAATAAACTATGTTGTATACACCTATTGTATTTACAAATAACTACACATATGTATACTTACCTTACAAACATTGTACATTTATGGTTCTTAGGTATTACTCGTACATGATGTACATGATAAACATACATGTGCGTATAAATAGTTTGAAATACAAACATTTCCCATAATGATGTGGTACTTAAACATATATGCATAATATAAAAACATATAATACATTTGTCTATCCTAAGGTGACTAATGCACAACATAATAACTAAGAATAATCGAAGGAACTGTAAATAACAAAATTAATTGCTATGTTCCTCAAATCTTTCCATATACTTATCAAACTCCAATGTTAACTTGGACAATTTACATAATAAGAAATTATTTACAAACTCAAAAATATGTAAGTAATTATAAGAAAATATCATTTAAAAGTGAGAAGAAAACAATTATTTTAAACTTGTCTCGATGTTTCCTTCACCATTTGATTGATCCTTGATTCATACCTCCACAACTCATCCAACTAAGTTAGTTTCCAAAAATTGAATAGGAGATAACAAGTAAGATCCCTCCACAACACCAAGATTATCAAATTCTTTTCTAAATCAAAGTTTTTAGGAAATATCTAAAATAATTTAAAAAGGTAATTATTAGAAAGCCTGAAGGGCATTTTAATTTTTTCAAAGGGATGTTTTCAAAAAGTCTGAAAGATTGTTTCTATAGGAAGGTGGACCATTTCAAAAAAATTGAATGGTATTTTTCCCTTCAAAAGGTCGTTTCCAAAAGTTGAAAGACAATTGTAACTTTTCCTAAGGGGTCTTTTCAAATTGCCAAAGGGTCATTTGAAGAAATTTGAAAGGGTCATTCCAAAGATGAAGGTCCACTTCAAGAAACCTAAAGAAACCTTTTAAAGGGCAAAAAAAAAGTCTAAATGAATGAATTCTTTCAAAAAACTTATCTGGTACAAAGGAAATAAAAGGGCCAAGATAAAAGTCCAAAGAAAATGCCTGAAAGAGTGATGGCCAACAACACATAAATTTTAGACTACAAAAGCTAGCTATTAGAGTTTAAAAGAAAAGGCTCGATGGGAACCTGAAGGTGAAGATAAGAGATAACAAATGGAAAAATACAACTAAGGCTTTGGTTCAGTTGTAACAAATGTAACTAATGCTTTTGGTTTAGTTGTAACTCATTGTAACTAATCCATTCAGTGGTGTGGCATAGCTCACCCACTTCTCTCCCATGCAAAATGGAATTGATTATTTCAAGATGACACATGTCCAAGTGGTCCTTGAACTTCCTTTGATTGATCTACCTCTCAAGGCTATATATATGCATTTTCTTGGTTCATTTATCATCCTCTACTAGTTATTAGGGAAATTTTAGCTAGATTTGTACTCATATAACTCTTGAAGAGATATACAAGTGTGATTGCCTCTCATATGTTATAATATTGAGTAATGATTGAATTATTATTGGTATAGTCTAGTGGAAGATTGTGTTTTCTAGTTTTTAGTCTCGATGGTTTACCAATTTGTAGAAAGGATATTATTTTAGGTCTTTGTTAGTATTTTTTTTAAGTGTAGAATATCTTAGAAGTGATTCATGACTATATATTTATTTGGATCATTCATTGCCTTCTTAAGAATCATATACCTTCTCTAATCTAGCATATGAAATATTGATGTATCAATGGTTCCTGATTTGTGAGTCATGTGCAAGAAAACACCTTGTTTTGTATTTAAAGTAGTGATTTCAATCAATTGGGAGGGTATCAAATATTGGTGCATCACCATTTGTTTTTTATTTTATTTTCCTTAACCCTTTTCATACATAATTGATAGATTAGAGAGATATTTAAAGGTACATCATGGGGAGCTAGCCCCTAATCTAGAGAGTCACGTTAATGAAATTATCACCCAAAACAAGAGAGATGATTCCATTTTGCTACTTGGATGAGGAGAACTAAACATCTCCTCAAGGGTGAAAATCCAAGCATCTACAGTTACACTAATAATAACTCATACCTCTTTGGGAACTATGGAATGCCCCTGTTGAGTACTGGATAGAAAAATTGGTGTCCTAAATAGATTCATATTTTCATCTTAAAAATTTTAATAAAGTTGTGGGACATACCAATCCATAAACCAGTTAAAAAATCAAAACTCAAAGTGTAATAACTTGTTCAATACTAAATAATGCCTTATTGCCATTAATATATCTTACCATGGAAATAGTCTTTTCATTTGTTCCTATCATGAAGGATATAGACATATATAATATGATTATTATTATAAAATATAAAGGCTACACAACTAGTTATCAAAGACCAAAAATATTGTGTCCATACCAATATGATATCAGATTATAACCATACCTCACTCTGTGCTCTGTGTAAGACTCGAAATTGAACTTCAAATATTTCCTCTTAGATGTTCATCACTGAAAGTGAATTGCACTTTATTTGAATGCTTTACAAGGAAGAAAGTTAGATCCTTTCACAAAAAAATCTCACACCTCAAGTGTCATATTTTTGTGTTCTTCATCTATGTTGATCCTATAGGGCTAGTGGTTCAAGAACATGGTTGTTAGAAGCTTGTCTTCATCCAAAGAATTTGAAAACCTTCCAATTTCCATTTACACTAGCCATCTTGCATGGTCAACTCAAATAGAAAAATCATAAATCAATAATATGATAAAAACTCCTACATGAAGTATATCACAATTAAAGCTAGGTCCTACAATCACTTGCTTTGATACCAAATTTGATCTATAAAATTTTAAATAGTTTCTAAAATGGATACGGAATTCTCAATTCCTTAAAATAAATATAATTGGTTATAAAATATAGGAATTAATAAAATTATTATAAAAACTCTATAAATTCATTTCAAACATTTTAAATTTTCTAGTTTGTGTCATTTTCAACTTCATGTATTTATTTCTAGTATTTTATCAATTCATTTACAACTAAATTAAAACAAAACATATAATAAACTAAAAGGAAAAGTGATAATGAAGTTCACCCATAATTTGGTCTACATTGGTTAACTACAATATGATCTATTTAAAAATGATGCAAATGTTAACAATTACAAACTTGCATCATAATGGATTTAGGAACTTATAATAGTTCTAAAAACCCAACTACATAAAGACTCATCATTTGATCAACAAGATGTCTTCTTCCAGTTTGTATCACCTCATCAGTCTATAAAGACTTGTGCATTTAGGAAATTTCTCATTTGAGTGTATCTATAAAATCTTAAAAAGGGCACAATAGTAAATAAGATTGAATCTAGTTCTCATAGACCTACATCTCCTAAAATAACCTTGTAACTACTTATAACCCTCCATAGCCATTAGTTTTATAAAATAGAATTAATCAAAATTACAATCATATGTGTTTTTGTCTCTCTGAATATCAATATAGAGTCATAGACATACATGTATTCCTTGCCTATCATAATATATTCCCACTATATTTCTTCCATGTCTTAAGCTATATAAGTAAACATAATAATACCTATATGTTTTCTTCTAGGATCAAAATATTTACAAATAGAAGAAGTCTTATACATATATCTAACATGTAGGACTATATTTTAATTAATGTATAGTTATCCATACTACTTATATGCCTCTTCCATGGATAGAAGACCATACAAAATAAAAGAGACCAAGGTCATACAAATAAAAAAAGATATATCTCACCTTTGTCTCAGTGTAGGTAAAAATACAATCATCCCTTATGCTGAGATACTTTAAAAAATAGAGATATTGTCGACTTACAAGTAATATATCCTTCACTTGATGTATCATCATTATAGGCTCAATAAAATAGGTGAACATGGTTCTATGTCAAAATAACTCCATCTTCACCTTGATCAAAAGCCTTTACCATTTTTCCATGTCTCATAGCTCACAAATAAAACAACATGAATGTTCACCTTATCTCGATTGATGCATGAAAAATAAACTAGTCCAAGACTCAAATAGACATTTCACATTTATTCTTTTCCCATTAGGGATTGTATATGCCCCTTTATTGTAAACCATGGCCCAATAGTGTTTCCTTTTATAACAATTATAACCTGACTGAGATAAGTCATAATATTCTATTCATTGATCATAGGAAGAAGGCTACCAACATATTTACACCATGCATGTGGAGTGGCCTATCATGTCAATGTTTTTACTAGAATCATAGGAAGAGTTCCAAAATACATGTCTAAAAGGAAACCTACTAGGAAACATTCTTGACATAGACTATGATCTTTCATATTCTTGAATTATCTGTGGGAAAATTCAGTCATGCATTCTTCCTTTGAGTCAACTCTTGATTATCCCAATGATCTTGGCAATAGACCCATACATAGACCTTCATTCCATAATCGAAGGATTTTTCCAAGGATTAGTTTTACAAGATTAACTTTACACAAATGTAGATCAATACCCTCATTATAACTCATCTTAAGTAATCCCATTGTCTTTTCTTATGGGCTCAACCTTTATAGACATAGGCATACTCTGAATAGGACTTAGATCTACATTCTTTCAATACATGAATAGTTTGATCCCTATCAAGACTATGAAAAAAAATGAGCCATAAGATCATGCCACTCAGGTTTCTCAGTCCTTGATCCTAATGGCAACCTTGTTAGCAACCACATAACTTTATGCTATGAACCAATGAGTTTAAGAAAATTGGTGAAGCTCCATTTGGGATTGAATATTAAGACCATAGTCCTCTATCTATCATACATAGGTTTGCCTTTTAATATATAAACCTTCCTCTTCATAATATCAATTTGTTAATAAAAATGTACTCCTCATCCTAACCATATGTGTTATCATTTCCCATGGTTCAATGACATTTTCCCAAAGAAAGATTAATATCCCACATATACAAGAATAGAATGAGCGCCAAGTCTTTAAATAGTTGAAATTTAAGATCATAATCCATGGTGTTATCTACACTTGTCTTTTTTTTGAAAAACTCTAATCTCGGCTAGAGAAAATCTCAGCTCATTAGAAATGAGCTAGAACTTGGGTTGGCTATGGATTTGCTTGACTAAGTTAAGTTTACATTTGAGTTGAGTTGGGTTACCCTACTAATTCAAGTTTGGTTACAATATGATTTGGGTTGACATATGAGTTAGGTTATCATGTTGAGTTGGGTTACACTGTGAGTTGGGTTGCACTATGAGTTGGGTTGACATGCAAGCTGGGTTGACAAATTGGCAAATAGAGGATGTCGTGGTAGGCCACATGGTGGGTTGAGGACCCACCATGTGGGTTTATCTAATTGATCCTCATCCTTATATGTGTCATAAATAGAGGCACAAAAATAATTTTATGGTAAATAAATAATAGTGCAATTATAGAATTAGTAAAACACCATTACTATACATGATGGTAGTGCCCCCCTTCATCATAAAAGTTTGATCCACTAAATATGGTCTCCATTGTTAGAATTATTTAATTACTAACAAAAATGGTTACCATAACCCTTTAGATCAGCTTACAATTTTTTGGTGATAGTGAACTTGTAGTTCACCAAGTAAGAATTTTTAATGTATGCAAAAATTTGTTGATTATATATTATAAGCATAGGGTAAATGACTTGAGCAGTTTCAAGCTTTGAACTTTCAGACAATACCAAAATATGAGAACAAACATGTAGATAGGTTGGTTGCCACTGAAGCATAATTTAATATCTAAAATGATATAAAAAGTGAGAAAAATCAATCACACATTAAGGTGGTTATAAGGCCTTCTATCCCAGATAAGCATGAGAATTGGAAAGTGTTTGAAGATGACAATCAAATTGTTAGATTCTTACAAGAAGAGGCTAAGTTTTTTCCAAAAAACCAACCAAAGTTATTACAGTAATATGGTTATTAGATTGTGCAACTGAAAATAAATAAGTTACCTAAGGCATTGGTCATGCTTGAGAATATATTCAGTGGTGATGATGAGTTGAGAAAGGAAAAGTTATCTTTGTCAACAAAGGAGTAACACTATGCCAATGTAAATATTGTAGTTGGTAATAGTTTTAATTTGGATAAGGTATGTACTCCTTCATAAAAGGAAGCTTTCATTGAATTATATACAAGATTTGTTGATGTGTTTGCATGGTAATATAGTGATCTCAAGGGATTTTATCTGAGTCTATCTCAACACACTGTTGACATAGAGGTTGAAACTAAACTAATGAGACAAATACAAAGGCCTATAAATCCTAAGATTGAGCCTTTGATGAGAGTTTCACTTCATAATCTCATAGATTTATTATATTTCCAATCAAGCACTCAATTTGGGTGGCAAACCTTATTCTAGTATGGAAGAAGAATGGTGAGATTAAGCAATGTGTTGACTTCTAAGATTTAAACAAGGCTTCCCTTAAATTCACTATCCATTTCCATCTATGGAACAAATTTTACAAATAGTTGTAGGTTCAAAGAGGTTTTCTTTGTTGGATGGATATAGTGGTTACAATCAAGCTTTAGTCAAATAATAAGACCAATTCAAAACAACCTTCACTACAAAGTGGGGGACATTTGAATATATAAAGATGCCCTTTGGCTGATCTAATGATGGAGTAACCTTTCAGAGAGTCATGGATATGGCATTATAGGGCCTCCTTAATAGGTTCATACTTGTTTATTTAGATGACATAACAGTGTTATCAAAGAGTGAAAATGAGCACATGATTGACCTCAAATAAGTGTTTGAAAGGTGTAGACAATTTGGGGTGTCTCTAAATCCCAAAAAGTGTCTTCTCAATTCATGAACGTAAAATTCTTGGGCATGTAAGTTTAAAACATGGTTTGAGTATAGATCATGAAAGAGTAGATTCAATTCTTGCACTTTCCTTACCCAAGCACAAAAATTCTTGCAAAGTTTCTTAGGGAAAATCAATTTTATAAGAAGATATATTTCAGATTTTGCCACTTTATCTAATCCAATTACAACCATGATAAAGAATAATCAGAGTTTCAACTAGTCCAAATAAGGAGTAGAGAGTTTTGAAGAGATCAAAAAGGCCATAGCTAGTTCTATTACACTCATAATCCCATATTTTACAAAGGATTTCATATTATATAATTATGTTAACATGGACTCCATTTCAATCATTCTTATGCAACACAATCATGAGACTTTGGAGAAGCCAATAACCTTGTTTCATCAAGGCGTGAAAGAGTATGAAATAAGGTACTCTTTTGTTAAAAAATATGTACTTTCAATTATATGGTCTCTCATGAAATTTATATACTTTTTTTCTAACAATAAGATACACTTAATGGTTACCCATCTAAATATTAAGGAGTTTCTCTTGAAAAAATACATAAATGAGAAAAGATTTGGTTGGATAATGAAGGAAATGGAGCATGATGAGGAAATTAAGGTCAAAAGGATGATTAAAGGAAAAGGACTTTGTTAGCATCTATTTCAATACTTGAAAGAGGCTAATGAGGTGGTTTTGGTGTCAAATGATGAAGAAGTTGTAGCTGATCACACCTCACCTTCCACCTAGTTTCATGACTTGATAAGATATCTACAAGATTGTATTTATCCATCTCATCTAAGTAATTCAAAAATAATATATTTTAAATTGCAATTAATTTTATTTCTTGTTTTTTATGGTATTCTATTTAAAAAATTTATCAATGGCATGTTGTTAAGATGTATAGAACTAAGCCAAACACAAAGATTACTTGAGTAGTTATATGATGGACATAGTGTGGGGCACTATTTTTTAAGGACCATAGCCCTTAAGATCATGAGATATGTGTATTATTGGCCTAGCATATTTGGTGATTGTCATGCATGGGTTACAAAGTGAAAATAATGTGATGTGTTTATAGGAAATGTGAAGCTTGCAACCTTGCTTCTCCAACCAATTATGGTGGACCAACCATTTGTTTAATGGGTATGGAATTTATTGGTCTCATTAACCCCCCTTAAAGTGTAGGACATAAATGGATACTAACTAATACATATTACTTAATTAGATGGATATAATAAGTAGCATTGAAAGAAGAAGATGAATCAATTTTTCTAAATTTATATGAAATTTTGATTACTAGATTTGGAGTTCCTTAAACCATTATTTATAATAATTCTATGGACTTTGTGGGGACTAAGATTAACCAATTGGTTGTTCAAAATAGTATCTATCTTAGCACTTCATCAAATTACTATCCATGTGCAATGGTCTTGTTGAGTCCACAAATAACAATGTGTTAAAGATCATAAGAAGGAATATTGAAGATAATTAGAGGTCATCGTATCTCAAGTTTAAATCAAAATTATGGGGTGATAGGATCACCTACAAAATATTAATAGCCAACTCTCCATACAAGCTGGTATATAGTAAGGAAGCAAGACTACATATTTATCTTGGGTTTCCTACTTTAGAACATATGTATTAGCTTGAGTTGTTGGAGAATGAACCAATAGAGATTAGATATGCTAAGCTTATAGAGCTAGAAGAGGTTTGAAATTGGTCCATGTTAGCCATGGAAAATCACTAATCACAAGTGAAGAGAGCTTCTTCATGAAGTTTCAAGGAAGGAGATTTGGTCCTCAAATGGGATGAGGATATAGCTAAACTAGGAAGGAATATAAATTTTGAATCTTTTTGGAGTGGTCCATTCACAATCTCCAAATATGAATCCCATAATGCCTTCCAACTTGAAAATATGGATGGTGAGGAAATTCCTATCTCAATTAATGGGATACATCTAGAACATTGTTATTGAGGAGTTAAGTTACTTGTACATAATTAGTTTATTTATTTTCCTCCAAGTGTTGTTCTATCACATTAGTTTATTTGTGTTCTTTCCCAAATAAGTTTTTTATTTGTACACTTGCCTTGTTTAGATTATTTTCCTTATTTTATGTTTCCTTCCTTATCTTGGTGGAGTAGTTGTATTATTTCAAGTCAAAGAGTATATTTTAGTTTGTCATTGTTTATGAGTCTAAAAGTCTATGAATGATTTGGTTCTCAAGCATAACAACATGCTTCCCAGTCGAGTCATTAAAGATGTTGGCCAAAATTGGCCTACATACAAAAATTTTCCTATAACTTGAGGGAAAAGCTAAGCATAGTCCTAGTTAAAGAATGATCTAATGGTAGAAGTAAAAGACAAAATTCATGGTCTTATCACTTGTCACTTGAAATATTTGAAACACTTTAATCAAACATAAAGTGTGAATTTAGATATTTTGAGTGTTAGACTATCATAACACATCATGCATGAATAAATAGGTTAGTTTAGACTGTGCATTTAGTAAATTCAATTGAGAAGCCAACCAAAGATAAGGAATAGCATAATAATTATGTAGTTCATTCCAAATATCTCCACTAAAAATTTGGTATCTTGATGAGTTCTCTATATAAAGATTAAGCCTTAAAAGTTGATCTAGTAGTGTGGGATGTGTTTGGGGATGTCAAGTTAAGGCCACAACAAACAACCATTTATATTCAAAAAAACCTTAATAGAATTCAAGTTAAACCTAGGGTTGATAAGTGGAATGATCTTGGATGCCAATATCAAATATCAATGGCATGCAAGTAATCTCACAAATTCAGTAGGTCAAAGATCTACAACATGTGTTGAATCATGCAAAGGTAGAACAATGGTGAGCTTAGGGTAAAAAGGCAATCAGATGCTAAAGATGAACATGGTGATGACATGTGTCTTGATCAAGGTAAACTCCTAAGTAAATATATGAATCATGTTTTATCAAGCAAAAGTAGATGTGATGGAGCACATTTGACTACATGAATTAAGATTGATAGTGTGGATCAAAGTCAAAAGGTCAATGAAATTAGATTACATGTGAGGTCACCACATGGTGTGAGCACATTAAATCATATGAATTGATAGATGCATCTATAGAGAGCATGAATGGTTTCAAGGTGACATAATCTTTAATATGAATCATACATTGATGGTCAACATTGAAGGCCAAAACCAAGAGACTCCCAAGTAGATCAATAGAGCAAATTTGATCAGATTCCTAGAGTGTAAGAGATAAGGACACATATTTATATTTATAGAAGTCATATATTTTAAATAAACAATATCATGGTAAAGTAATTTCACCTAGGTAAACATATTAGATCAAAGGATTTTACCACCCAAGCTTGTGTGTGTGGATATGAGATCAAAATGTGATTTAGATTACTAGAGCAAACCCTATAGAATCATATGCCACCATTAAAACTCAATTCTATGTAGGGGCCTACTTAATTAGGTTATAAATACTATATAGGGTTTGAATTTATGTCTCAATCATGATAAGGTTTTAATTTATGTCTCAATAATGATCACCATTAAAGTTTAGTAGCTTATAGATTTTCATTGAAATTATGGCTATATGAAAACCAATAAATTAGATTAGCTTTCATCTATAATGAACTTATGTTCAAGATTTGGAGTAGTGTCATAATGGTGACTATGAAAGGAATGTTAGAGGAGGTACCTGATTAATGGGTTAAAGTAGATGTTTAGTAATGTAAATGACATAACAAAATGAATCATGGTGCTACAAGCTCATAAAGTAGAGAAAGAGATCTGGTGGTTGGAGAGTGAAAATGGAGCATTTAATGAAGTCTTAGGGTTTTTGGGTACTTTTCCCTTTAATTCAGATCATGACTCATCACCTTAAACAAGTTACTATCTTTTAGTATGTTTCTAAGCCTATGAGAGGGCTTGAAATCTATTCAAAGCTAACGAATGGTTAATTAAGAGGCAGAACTAGTGCTAGTCGATCAAAAAGTGTATGGGCCTCATTTATTGATTATTGTTTATCATTTCCTCTCTCTTTCCTTTTCTTATATATTCCCCATTTATTCCCTAAAAAGGGGTTCTCTTATGATTTTTTCATGCCCAATCTATGCCAATATTTGTACTATAACACCTATTTGATGTAATAAAAGACTTTATTCCTCCATTCACAAGCTAAATTGAAATGTGTTTCATGAATTCATTGATGTGATTAAGTGAATTTATGATTTCCATTGCCTCTGTCTACATTCTCTCACCTTCATGAAATGTATTTTATCTTTCAAAAGTCATTCTAAGTGCAATAGATAGTTTTTTATTGGTTTGGAAGTGGAGAACTACCCTCCCATGCTAGATTTATATCTAGTTCATGTATTTTTGTGAAATACTTATGCAATAGCCAATCAAAGAGTGAGTGAAGTTATATTTAGAGTCTTGAAAGTGTCTTATGTGTGTCTTATGTAAATTATAAGTATTAAAAATATTGGTGCATCACCCTCATTTACATTTTCTCATGCATTATTATTTATTTCTCTCCCTTTTCTAAGCAAAATATTATTTTAGGTTATAGATCCAAAAGAAGTCAACCTTCTCCAGATGGTCAACCTCATTATAGGATACCCAAATTTGAGGTTGTTCCCATTTTTTAGCTTAGTTGGGGAGAACCTAAAGAAATTTCCCCATGGGTGAAAATTAATACCATAATGGTTACCATGATTAACATCATGCATCTTAGGTTTTGATGTGATCACATACTATTTACCTCATTGATATATATTCCTAGACATGATACTCATATATGTTACATGATATATTCACATGTTATATAGTTATCTTATCATTTTATATTAAAAGATTTATTTTACTTCCCCTCACCTCAAAGGGGAGTGCAATATTAATGGGGGTACGTCATAGAGATATGGATTTTATATTTTTCAAATTTCACCAAATTTAGATATATAGTTGGGGCATGCTATGAAAACATGTTATTCACATTTGTCATAATTCACAAATTTAAATATAAAATGGGGGCATGCTATAAAAACATTTTTTCCAAACTTATACCATCTCTTAATTTCATATTTTAGTGGGGAAATGTTTTGGAAACATGTTATCCATACTTACAAAGTTGTAAAATTGCCAAATTTCATAGTTATATGATTTATATACACATTTGTGGTAGAATTATAAACATTGGTACAATTTTTATACCCATGTTTTAGCATGAGATGTATATAAGGTGCATATGATATACAAATAACATCTAAATTAAAATCAAAATCAGTTTTATATTTCAAAATACTTATATGGACTTTAGCTCACTAGTTTAGGCTATTATTAAGCCAATCTATTAAAGTAGTTGTTTCTCTTTTGTTATGGTTAAGGTGATTAAATCATTCAATATTTCCAATTTTATAAGTTGTAATTCATTACACCATCCAAAATAACTATATTTATGGTGTGGTTTTACTTAAATCAACTCATGCTCACCAAGTTATGAGTATGATTGGGTTGCATAGTTGAGCTAATCTCATTTGTTGGGTGAAAACATATTTTTTATCTAAGGTTCAGGAAAGATTATATTTTAACCTATATATACACACTTACATATTTAAATTTATCCTAATGTCAATTTAAATGGTTCATTATGCCGAATCATTTAAATCCAAGTTCCCAAAAGGCAGGACAATTATATCAATACACGTGTAAACCTAAACCTTTCTCTTTCTATTTCAATCCTTTCAATTATTTCAATTTCATATTTAATGCACTAATTATGTACTCTAACATTCTCTTGGTTTTAGGTTAGTTATTATAAAATCACTCAAGATGGGATAATGCAAAGGTATACAGACCTAGGTACACATATCTTTTCCTTTAAACTACTAATTTCATTTTTAGATTAAAGCGGGTAAATATAGATACTAAATCCATATTGTATATTACCTTATTATTATACACTTGGAAAATACATATCATAGATGTACCTTTATCTTCTATACCTTCCTACTATTAAAAGGTTCACATACATTATTTTTCTATGCCAAATTGATTATCTCTTAGTCCAACAATTGTTATTTTGATGACTTAAGACTTTTATTATGATCAAAGTAATGTAAACCTGCTTATCTTTTGTCTCAATAAGTTTAAGACATATAACTATTTCCTATCATCTTGGACACTTATGTCCTATATAAATGCCTATGTCAATTCTAGTGCCATGGTTCAACATAGGTTTCCAATGCCCTAAAGTCATACAATTTTCAAAGGAAACTTATACCTATGGTTGGCCTAAGTTATTTAATGTGAAATATTTCCAAAAGGGAGTGATACACACACACACACAATATATATATATATATATATATATATATATCACCCCTCAATATTTCCTCACCTCACCCATATTTAACAACTTTTAAGTCAACTTACGAAAACAATTCAATAAAGAATCAAGTGAGAAAATTTTCCCTATTTTCTATTATTTCCATATCAATCATAGGGACAACACATCTACAAGTCTAAAGTATTGAAGGAGCACTCCATGAGTCCTATTTTCTAAGTTACAAGATAGGTAACTATTTTACTTGATTTCTACATATTTCATAATTTTAACACACAAAATCCAACACTTAGGGGAAAACTACATCAATTTGAGGCCCTCTTCAAATTAGTCGCTATGTAGGTAGCACCCACTAAAATTGGGGTCTTTGGGGTTAGTTTGACACCATGAGCCCACTAACCCATTTTTACCATAACCACTATTAATATGAATAACTAGGCTTTTTTTATTTGACATGTAGTGATAGTTCATAATAAATATGTGAGTACACTAGAGTAAAGGCAACATAGAACCCATAATATCCTATGTGATCACATCCAAATCTAACATGTATGTTATAATAAATTATTGCATCCAAGTTAGGCATAAGCATTGATGTAATTATCCCAAGTTGACATAAGTTTCTAAAGATACAAAGGTTATATTTATAAAATATGACAACTAATTTAGGGAACTAATCCATTCTATTTCTAACTTTTTATATACTAGATTTGAATACTCTTAATTAACCAGCCAAGCACTCTTATGTTAATCTCATTATGATATCAATTAATAATTGTATTTATTATTTTTAACATATCTCAATAATTAAATTTAGAATATATTGATCTAAGTTTATAATTAATTTCTTTTTATAGATCTATTTATCACCCTTGTGATTATTCATTTATATATTCTTAACCCTATACTATAGTTAACCATATCAATTTAGGGTTAAACACTGTTATATATAATATTAAACTCAATACTTACTTTTCACACACACATAAACATATATATTTAAATATACATTACATATGAAAATGAGTATATTATGAGTCTTAGGAATGGAAAATATGAAAAAAGGAACTATTTAGGAAAGGATTACATAGGCAAATGAGACCATTTTGGGGTCTGATCACACACCTAACATAAATTTTTGTGTATCTCTTATGAAAAAAATCACATCAAGAAAGTCAAAAAGAATAAATAAACATAATGTGAATACACATACTTATAAAGTCACAAGGGCTTTCATCCCTTATTATCTATTATGTAAGGTATCCCTTGTTACATTAAAAAAAATCACTATTTTTAATCTCTTCATATTTACTGGTTGGCTCTTTTATAGTCTAATGTGGTATATGAGACAAAATGATAGACATTTTTAACTTCATTATGATCGGTCCAGCCATATTTTATTTCAAACAAATCATGAATTTAATAAGTCTATTATTTTTAGCTTTGAAATTATGAACATAATATGGATCCATTTCCTGTGGGTGAGGTGTTAACTCCCCCTATCTTAATTTATAGGAAAAAAATTATTCCTCACAAATTTATTAGAAATAGAGTTGAGATGGTTGATGACTTCCTTTCTAGAGAACTTAAATCTTGTGTTAAAGTTAAGATCTTGGATGAGGTATCCCATTTATTAATTATTTTGAAAGGGAATATGAATTATGATATGAGGTTTAATAGAGTAGATGTTTCTAATTTATAATATTCCTCCATTTCCTACCCTCTTCTCAAATCATTCTTAAGATATGAGAAATAGGCCTTGAGATACACATATCCTACTATGATGTTAGGGTTCAATTATTTGTCAAGGGTTATACCAATTTTTGTTGATAAAATTCATATATAAAATCCTTTTATTCCTTTGTCCCACTAAAATATTCATTACAAAAGTTAAAAGGTAAAAGAGATCGATCTACCTATTTGAAACTAGATTCATTTAAGATACAAGGCATATTACCTATAAGGGGGTCTACATTGTAACATTTTAATAGATAATTCATAGACCCTAGGAACTAAATACTAAAAACCGTCAACAGTTTTTAATTTATTTATTAACTCTATATCCTTCTCCACTAACTATTATTTCAAATCATATTTTTATTATATCAACAAGTGGATGTTTTTATGTTGACTTATATAGGTTTTGAACCAACTAAATTTAAATTATTCATTAACATCTTCATGTCCTTTCCTAGAAACATAATTTTCATAATTTTCATCAGGTTCCTTATCATACTTGGTTTTATAGTAGAGATTGTAATTTCTTTTTTAACCCTTTTTATATGTGTTGGAGGGTTAAGTGGGGTAGAATATCCTATACAAAAAAAAATGTAGAGTAGTCTAATCATTTAAAAACTTAGATAAATGAATATTTTGAATTAAAGTGTTGAGATATGATAAATATAGAAAGTACACTCAAAATAGTAGTTAAATGTATAAACATGAAGAAGAGATAATACTTAGCCTATCTACAAATGTGTAGGTAGATCTAAGAATTACGAAGGTGGAAATAGGTAGAGAGAAGATCATAATCTAGTCATCATATTTTGAAAATATTATTTTTAGAGGCCTAGATACTTATGTTGATTCTTCTATCCTAATCTCGACATAATTATCTTTTACGAAATATTTACTATAATATAAATTGACCATCTAAATCATTATGGGTTTTCTATCACCTTTAAATAAATTTATTTTATTTAAACATGTAGGTTGTTGATGAATATAAATGGATCAAAACCTAGCTATTAACCTTAGTCTTTATGTCTTCTCATTTAATTCCTAACTTGATCTAGGGTTTTAACCTTCTAAGGTTACTAATTGGTAAACTTGTTCACATTTTTTTCATTATTTTTATTGAATCTAGGTGCATTATTAGATTAGGTGATGTTCTTATTGAATATATTGAGATACCTCTTGGGACACTAAAATGTCTTAAGTTAATACCATGTCAAATTTTGTTAATAATAAGAGTGCCAATAATGACAACTAGCCATATACTAAAAAAATATCATAGAAGATGAATTTGATCATGATGATAATGAAACACATAATAGTAATGAAAATGAACATGTTGAACAATAACAAGTTAAATATATTTCATTATTTTGAAATCACATTCATGAAAATTTTAAAAATCTTCACAAGATCTTAAATACTATATTAAAAAATCAAAAATCAAAAGGTGTTAGTGAATAACCATTTATATCTATTGATACAAATACTGGGGCTATTAGATATGTATATAATAAATCCCTTCCCATTCTCCCCCCTTTAATCACAACATTACCTGCTACATCTAGTGAGGGAAAAAAATATGTTTCCAAACCATTATTACTAAAAATTTAAACAAGTATTGCTACAACTTCCATGGGAACAATTAATACTTCAACCCAATTACTAGTTCTATGCCTTCATCAACATAAGTGGTGTTCTCATCCCATTTGGTGGCTTCTCAAATCTCAAATCTAAATCCCAATGTGTATACTATACAAATTATTCTCACATTTATAAAAAAATATAGAATGTAAGGCTACTAACAATGAAAAAAATGTGTTGAAATCAACTCATGCTATTGATTCACAAGATGTATTAAATAATCCTCTAGCACCTAAGATATATTTACACCCTTTTCAAGTTATTTTTTCCACCTAAGTTTAAATTTTATAATGGTAATGGTGATCCTAAACAAATTATCTAATCTTTATATGTAGCATGCCTTGATTATGATTCAAATGTCATATGTTTGACAAAATTATTTTGAAGGAGTTTAAAAGAATATGCTTTATAACAGTTCCATGATTTATCAATCCAATCAATGAAAGCATTTAAACCCATAGAGGATCAGATTATTGCAAATTTATCCATAAGCATCACTAAAATATGTCATATTCCCAAACTAAAAAGGTAAAATATAGAACAAATGAACTTATCAATGAATATGTTTTGAGATACAAAACAATGTTGGCCAAAATGACAAATCCAATGTAAGATAAAGAGCTTCAAGACATATTTAATCAAAATTTGCCTTCCCCTTTACATGAGTCCATTATTTTTGAGAAGTTCAAATATTCTGATGAATTATGTCATATTGTTTGATATCATGAAACAAAAATTATTTCCTTTAATAATCTTAAATATGTATACAACACACCAAATTTAGACACCCCATTCTGATCACAAATAGATTTTGACTAGACTCTAGACTGATTTTTATCAAACATTACAAATTAAGCCCAATAATCACTAAAAATATTAATTTTGGTTAAACATCATTCATAAATGATGAAAATAATGTTGATACATCCCTATTTGTGGTATTATCCCATACACAACAATAACCTCCCATGGATTCATCCTCAGTCACCTTGTGACCTAATAACTAGCAGTTTAGCTTATGGACCCATTAAATAGGGAACTTCAATAATTATTAAAAGAAATAAAATGATAATAAAATTGAATCATATAATTAAAAAATATTAAATACTTATCTAACTTATCCATTTTAAATTAATGAATATATAAAAATGGAAATTCCAAAATTCAAAACATCAAGCCTTTTCATCATTGCCTTTATGAGTTCTAGATCTCTCCCAAAATATCTAGAAACATATAATTTGAGAGATATATCTTGTAATTGAAAATCATAATTACATGAAATTTTTTAATTCAATTGGACTAAGCCTAAACTCACCTAGGTATAGTTTGAACTCATTCCATGTTTCAACGCAACCTTAACTCGCCTATTGGTCTATAAACTTTTATAGTGTGGTGTTATTGTGTAGGATTTCCTCCATAAGCTCCATTAGTGCAATGTTACCATGTCAAATTCATAAGACAATTAGATAAGACAAGGTGGTAATTAGATAAGGATAAAATGAAGCTTCATTGATAAAGATTCATTGATGCACAAAACTAAGCAAGCCATTTCAACAATCCATTTGAAGCTACAAAGAAGGTAAAAGTATGATTTATTTTATATTATAGTTGTGTTTTAATTTTTATTTTTATTACCTATGATACCCTTAGTATCTAGGATTAAGGTGTCAAGTGTTTAGTGTGTTATTTTTATTTCATTTCATTGGACTAACACTATACTAGTCTCCCCTCTATTGTATTCCTTATTCACATGATGGCACACCCGGTGGGATCCTCACCCCACAAAGTTCTTCCCAAAGAATTTTAGGACACCTTCCTAATAATTTTCATGCCAAAATATAAAGTTACTAATAAAAAAATTTAAAATTGAAGTTTCATGGACATTTCATAGTAAATCATAATTTTGCTCTGTATAGTTGCATTTTGGTTTTTTGGAATCATGATATTGCATAATATCACAACTTTGAAGTCATGATTTTGTCTTTATAATAGATATTTTACCTTAGTTGTCATGATTTTTTCATTAACTATAATAGTTTTTCATGAACCATTTTATTTTGTAGGAAGAGTTAAGATATTGCATGATAACTCATGGTTTTGCATGATAATTTGTGGTTTTGCATGATAATTCATAGTTTTTAATGATAAGTGGTGAGTTTGCTTGATAAGTTAGGATATTACCTTAACCATAGCAGCTTTCCACTAACTATTTTGTGTTATAGGCTAAGTTGAGGTTTTGTCTTAAGAGTCGTGATATTTTCACAACATATATAATATTACTTTAAGAGTTGAAACCTTGTGCTAACCCTCTATTCTATAGGTAGTTGTGGTTTTCTACTAACTAGTTTTGGTTTTACAAGAATAGTGGTGATATTACTCTATGTTTCTATGGTTTTTTACTATGTGAAAAAAAATTGAAACCCAAGAGCTAAATTACAAAAGTCATTTTCCCAATTACTTTTTTTATTCTAAGCACAAGGACCCCCTAACATATTTTTAGGACCCAAAGGCCAAGAAAAGATGATTTTAAGAACTTTAAGAATCAAAAATAATAAATTTGGTGTTTTAAAATATTTTATTTAAGTTATTTTTGTTTTGTCAAATGTTTTCAACACAATGCCAAGGGGATAAACTTCATGTCATATTTCATTCAGTGATATAAAAGTCAACTCACACTCTAGTTAAATACTCATAAGAGTTTTCATTTTTATGGTTGTTGTTGAGTGTTTGTTTTTCAAGATGAGTGTCACATATATGCTCTCCCACTATCTACTTTAGGGAAATCGGGTGATATAAAACACTCACTTATTGAATTTATCACTTTTTTACAAAAGCATGGAAAGAAAGTTGTTAAGGCCTTCTCCAAAGTCCAAGTGATTTGGGTAACCCATAAATGGCTCTAAAATCCTTCCACTTTTTTTATTTTATACCTTTTGGCTTGTGGGTTAGATTTTATCACCTCCCCATGGGTTCTCCAGGGAAGTGTTGACTTCATAATTCATCTCACAACATCAATTCAATCCCAATCCATAGTATGGGTATAAAAATTGAGTAAACTTATCGAGATTCTTATTTGAGCAGTTAAGTAAGTTTTTTTAGTAAGAGATTGCCTTAGAGTGTGTGTTTAACTTAAACATCACACTACACTGAGGAATTGATGGATGTAGTGGTTGTGAAAATAAAAAATCCTTTTCACAACAAGATGGTTAATGTGGATCCAAATGACATGCTATAACCTAATGTTAAACACACATATGGTACCATTTATAAACGAATGAAAATTGATAGTTTAGATAACCCCATTTGTTGTAGACATAATGTCAATGCAGGGAGAGTGGAAAAATTCCATTTTTCCATATGAACTCTTAAGAGAAGGGGGGGCCTAAAAACCCTAGTTTTCATGCACATTTTAATTTTTGTATTCACAAATTAATTTCCTCTAAAAAATAAGTATATAGACATTATATGAAAGTACAAAGCTAACTTTTTAGTTTCAAGATAAAGATGTTACACTTTGGTGTTTATTTTATTTTTTTTCCTTTTTTCTTAAATGGTCTTGAGTCAAAACTATTAATTTATCATACCAAATCTAAAAAAAGTCATGTTTGTACATCACTCATTTGTTTGAAGAAGATTTATGCCATCAATTTGACATCGTATATTTTGCATTAGTCATTAGTCAAACTTTTATCTATATGTTCATGTGTCACTTGTTTGAAAGGGGAATCATTATACTACCCATTTCATTCTAAATCTTGTGACTTAAAAGTTTTGAAACAAATTTTTTTGTCATATATTTAGATTATTATATCATCATTACAATACTCAAATTGTTTCAAATATTTTTTTCCTTGTATCTAATTATAATTTCGAAACCATGTATGCCTTCTTGGTCTAAATGCTTGATATCATCATGTCATTCATTTTGGTCTTGTGTGTTATCCATTTGAGTAATCTAGAATTATAAATCTTATTTGAAAGTGGTCTTGATAAGTCCATATTCAAACATTGATTGGTTTATACCTAGGCCTTACATGATTTTGGCTTAGAATATTTACCTTTCACTTTTGAGTTGTGTAATTTAGAGTAATTTCTTGCTCAATTTAAAGACTATTTATGTGACTAGATTTTGGAGGTGGTCTATCTTCCATGTGCCTAAGGTATGAATGTATTTTACCAAATGATAAAGTATGTGTGTGATTTTGAATGCCTAATTTTAGTCAAAGTGTTTCAAATTTGTTAGATTAGTTGTCTTGCCTTTTAGACTTAGTTTGTTTCAAGTCTAGATTTTGTGCCTTGTTTCCAAAAGACCTAGAATTTTACCTTTTGTTTGATACATAGTTGTTTTAAGTCTATATTTTGTGCCTTGTTCACCAAAAAACTAGAAAATCTTGTTTGTCTTAGACCTAGTTTGTTTCAAAGTCTAGATTTTGTGTTGTGTTTCTATAAGTCCTAGAATTTTTACCTCTTTGTTTTATACATAGTCATTTTGAGCCTAGATTTGTGCCTTGTTCCCAAATACCCTACAACTTTTTGTCATTTTTAGACCTAGATTAGAATTTTTTAAAACACTTTTTACCTAAGTTTGGCATTTATTTTTACCCCTCCCCTTGACTATTTATATAATAAATTTGATGTTAGAGAATTTTAGACCAAGTTTATCATTAACCATTTTTGGAGAAGTAGATCCATCCCTAGAACCAATTTTTTAGACCAAGTTAGACCAAGTTCAGGCCATTTGTCGTTTAGACATTATTTTAAAGATTTTTTATAACTCTAGACCTATCTTTGTGGAATGTTAATCATTGATTTGTATATGCCTCATTACATTCATAGTGGATCCATGCATAATCCAAATTATGATAATGTAGTCGTGAATGATAACTTTATTCAAGATCCCTATAATGCTAATGTAGAAATTGTGAGAAATATCCTTATCCTCATTACATTGATCAATTTAGGGAACAAAGTCAAGATTTGTTATCCCATTATTTGGTTAACATACCTCCTTATTCAAAACAAGACCAATATCTAACTATAAAATACATTGCTACAATAACATCAATTATACATCAAGTCTAATAACAACTGTATTAGGTTAATATGCCATCAACATATGATCCTTATTTGTTTTATCATCACTTTCTTGAAAACAAGGATGAGGTTTTAGGTATAACCATGGAGGTAGGTGCCATGTTTTTAGTAGACTTCCCCAATGAAAATATCTAGTATAGTTAGAGTGCCTCTAAACATGTCTTATAACCAAACCATTAAACATTCCTCTATTATCCATCCTTAAGTGCCCTACCGATGTCATATCAAGACCTAAATATGCTTGTCAAAGTAAATATCCTCATAGAGGACCAATTTATACAAATAAAACAAGCATACCAAATTTATTTTAATATAGCATATAATTTTAATGCTATGAACATGTCAAAAGATCCACTTATATATATATATATATATATATATATATATATATATATATATATCCTTCAATAGAATTATTAATCAAGTTGACAAGACAAGATAATTCATGTATAGACCCATTTTCACAAAACACTTTAGTCAGTGACATGTACAATTTCCCATCTATTGAAGAGGTGACTATGGATTTTACACTAAACAATATGCCAAATATGGTGGATAACATGTAAGTGTCTTCCAATCTAGGCCAAAGTGGTTTAAATGCACAAAAAAATATTCCTCAACAACAAATTCCTTTAATAAATACCATAAGTGGTTCACAAAAGCAAGGGGAAGAAACTCTTATGTCCCAACCACTACAAGTTACTTATAATCCTCAACCAGTTTCTTCTTTAAGCATGAAACCAAAGGGATTAAGTAATCAAGTACTAACTAGTAGCTTTCCTCAACCATAAGTGATAAATACTACTCCACCTTAATAGGTGATGACTAACATTCCACAACAATAGGCATAGTCTAATCCAACACCACAATAGAGGTAGAACACTATGCCACCTCAACAAAGGGAAACAAATGTTCCACCTTGATAGATAGTGATAAACATACCTCTATAGTTGCAAATCAATATAAATTTATAATCACAAATGTTGTCTAATTAATAATATATGTTTATTAGTTAAAGATAATTGTCTAACACCTAATAAACATCTAGTTCACAATATGTGTTTTTAAAACTAAGAGGTACCACTATAAAACAATTAACAATTAGGTAGAAATTACCTTTTGTTTAGCATGTGCTACAGATCCAAAGCTAGGGCTTTGATCCACAATAAGTTCCCCTTATTCATCTAAGTTTCACTATTCATCAACAAGACCCTACTCAACCTTAATAGGCATAGTATTTTACCCAAAGTCATATCCTTCCATCACAACCCCAATTCCCTCAAATCTAAGGCTATATACTAAATCCAAACCAAAATATATAACAATAATGTGCACAATTTAAACAACCACATCTTAATCCATGGATGCATATTCCTAGTTGGTTCCCTCATCAAACTAACATTCATAACAAACCATACCTATATTATACTACAATCAAGGTAATCCACCTTTTACCACCCAAACATAACCTCAACCAAATGTACCATCCAACTTCTTGGCACAAGAACTATAACAAATGAAAGATGCAATTGTCACCATTCAAGTAGGGAAATATACCAAGAAATTCAAGTTAGATGATGTTTGTTTATACCCATTAAACATGAATTATCTTCAGATACCATTTCCTCTAGCTTATGAACCACCTAAATTTGATAAATACAAGGGTAAAGGAGGCCAAAAAGCCCATTTAACAAAGTTCTTTGTTGTTTAACAACTAGTGGCTTATAGTGACATTTACCTCCTTTTTTTCATAGAAGTCTAGTAAGATAGGATTTGGAGTGGTTCCTAAAGTTTCCAAATAATTATGTATCTAATTTTGATGACTTCATAGGAAAATTTGTGAAACATTTATCCTATAATCTTGAACATGATATTTCATTAGTAGATTTGACTCAGGTCAAGAACAAAGTTGGTGAACGCTTTAGAAACTATCTAGATTATGGAGAGTGCTTGCTAATCAATTCACCTAGAACTTACTATTGTACACTTTCTAGTATTATACCTATAAATGGGTAAACCTAATGTACTTTAACTATTATCCATCTTTAGTGTAATGATTTTCATTCATCTATGAGTTAGAAGTGTGTTTAAGTAGTTCACTATATTATCATGATTAAAACTTTGATTTATCAGTCTTCATATATCCTTTTCATCTTGAGTCAATTAATTTCATTATGATCAAATATGCTTATATGGTACTTGATCAATTTGATGAAGCTCTAATATGTGAAAAAATCTCTAGTGAAGGTGAACTAAGGAGGCAGTTTGATAGAGGCTCATGAACACATTGGTTTTACTTATTCACATGAGGTATATTCACTTTCAAGCCTTTAAATAAAGTTAATGAAAGTGTATTAGTATTAATTTAAGTTCCATAATAGGTCATTAAGGTTTTTTCATATGATATTAACATGATATTCAGTTGATATGCCTCTTTAGGTCATATATGTGTGCCAAAGTCAATGCTTTTAGTCATAATGAGACCTAATTTGGCCTTTATAAATCACTAAGTCACTTCCCATACCTCTAATAGACTCCATAAGATTCACTATGCCATTACTATACTATTTCATACCTTATTGAATCCATTACCATTATGGTCAACACCTAAATTTCTTAAATGGGTCCCACTTGTGCTAATAACAACTTTTCAATTCCCTCCATTCATACCATTAGGTTAAAAGAGTCACATGACCCCTATTTTCTATCCATAACACCTACTAATCATGTCTTTAGGTCTAAAATAAGAAGAATTGTAGAGAAAATGGTAGGTTATAGAGGTTTCTCAAGTTGTATAAATTTGTATAGTATAGATTGGCTTAGGTGGACTCATGATTTTGTAGAGAAAGCTAAGCAATGTCAAATACATAATAAATTAGTGTTTTTCAATGCCATGGAAACTCAAAATTATCCTATATATCCCTTGAGCTCATTGGTATATTTAGAAAGATCCTCAATTTTATGCTTATACTATATGAAGGAGAGAGAATGGGGGCCCAAACTCATAACTAAAGAAATTACACTCAGGAAGCATCCACCAATGGTAATTTGTCTAGGTATTGGTTTCATAAAATTTTTGAACATTCCATACAAAGTTAAGTAATTTATAATCCATTCTCGTCTACACATGCCAAGTTGGATTGAATAGTTTTTAGGGATTTTAGACTTGTGTGCTCAAACCAATGATGGATGTTATTTCCTTGGGTCTTGAAGGATATTTCCATAGAATTTTAAACATTGGACTCAAATGTTTTAACTCATATAGCTAGTATACCTTCAAGACTATCTCTTGTTTATGATCTGTAGATAGTCCTATGTAATGGATAGAGTGTTTAAGTGTTTTTCCAAAATTTGTTAACTAGATTAAAGAATTGATAGAGTGGTTCAAGGTTTCCAATGACTTATTTCTTAGGTTTGAGGTATAATTACCTATTTTAACCTCATAATATATCAAGTAGAAAGGTATTTTTCATACTTCAAAATCACTATATGGTGAGCATTGTGCATGGCTCAATTGCATCTTCAGAACCTTCAATGTAACTCAAAAACATATAATAAGGTGTTAGAGTCATAATAGAGTGTCATCATATCCTTAAAATAAAATTTCACAACTTACATGCTAGCTTCATAGGCTTATAAATCATCCTTCTCACCTCTAAGCTCACTAAGTCAATTTAAGCAGAGTTTAAGGTCTTTTGCAAAAATTAAGGTTTTTCTAGGTTTCCTAGGTTTCACTTTAAGGCTGTGTATGATTCATTTCTACCTCCAAAATGATAGATTTGTTTGGTATGTTTGTGAGGGTATCCAAGATCTATATGGTTGGTTTTGGAATGGTTTTAATCTTCCATTTCACATCACTTTCATGATCCTATCATTTCACTATGCTTTCACTACCATTCATACTATATTCTAACCATGTTATCCATGTTTTATCCTCATTAACCCCATAGTCATATTCATTCACTTATCCACCCTACCTTATAAGTCAATACCATGAAAATAGAAATTAATACTCCCTTATAACCTTCATAATAAATTATATCATGAGTTTTTGGTCATACATGGTCATATAGTGAACTAAGAAGGCAAATGACCACCTACATCTAGCCTTTTTAGGCTTATTATAGCAAGGTCTCCAAAGGGCACTGTGCATATTATTCAAAGTCATGGAGATTGATGTAGACATAATAATATATTAATTATATGGTATGAGTTAATATATGAAGGTCTTACTAGGATTTGAGAAACTATTGATCATCTTGATCTCAAACAAACATGGTACTAAGACCCTTGCACATACTTAGTATACTTAGTATGTATGAGTATACTTAGTATGTATGAGTATAGATTAATGTATATAATCAACCATATTTTTATTATGGTATAAGGGAATAATTAATGTAAATATTATTAGGTTCAATATTTAATTATATTACAAACTTGATGGCTATCACATCAAAGAAGGAAAAAGAACACCTCATAGACTTGAAACACACAGGCATACTCAGACATGAGCCCTTAGCCTGAGTAAGGGGAGGTATATAAAGAAATAAACATTAAAAAATCATAATATAATAATTATAATATAATTAAAACACATTATTTACACCTTATTATCACAAACACCTCAATAAATAATGGATATGGCCATACTCAAAACTTTCATGCCCGATCATATAGTCAATAGTCAGTTTATTACTAGTCTAAGCCAAAATGGTGGTGTGAGACCCTTATGGGCATGTAAAATCCTCTAAATTTATTAAAAATGGTAAACATTAATATTTTAATACCATAATGTATTAAATTGGGCTATAAAAATAGTGGGTATAAACATTTTTCTATCTCAAACCAAGCCCTATCTATGATAATTATTCTATGGTTTGAAAGATGCATCCATGCCATGTGGGGTTTATAGACAGTTTTATATCCATAGGAGGTTTTGTTTGATTTAAACATGATATCTAAGGTGATAATACTTCCTCCAAAGGGTCTAACACTCATATCTATAATCAAGTGACTTAGAGAAAGGTCAATGAAGACAGTCATACAAGCCTACTTATAGTTCATAATGCCATCTTAAGGTACCTCCAAGCTCTTGAAACAAGTTGGATGATAAATGTTAGGTGTATGAATATGTTTAATACATTTTAAGGATGTTTAAATTGAAAATATGTGATAATTTTTTTCAAGGTGTCTTCAAACCCTGCTTGATCCAATTAGCCTATACACATTCAATTTGAAGCTCACCTTCAAATGTTCACCTACCCCACCACATGTATGCTCAAGGTGAAATTTCCTATGCAATTATAATTATATATATGGAATAAATATTCATTAAATATTTTTTAATTTATTTTTGGGATAGTATTTATGAATGATCCTTAAGAAAATAACCACTCAAAATTGTTTTCAAACAACCTTAATGTCATCTTGTAATGCTTATATCTCTACACATTATTTGCATGTGAACCCAGACCATTCATGGAATATGAGGAGGTTAGTATAATTTATATTAATTTAATTTGTTTTTAGTTTGGATTTTTATACCAAATAAACCATTTTTAATATGGTTTATGTTGAAAACCTTGCATAGATCCTAGAAGTGACCTCATGGTACACAAACTATACGGTCATCTCTAGAAAGTGCAATTTTGTAGGGTTTAAGCTATAATATGTGTTTTTGGTCATAAATAAGAGTTAAAAATTATGGTATAGGTAAATTTATGGCTTATTAAACTTCTCTAATATAAAAATTATGCATGAATGTGGCTACAAATAGTTGTACTATCTCTTTCTAAATTACTAGTCTATGAAGTAGTTCAAGTGGCCTAGTCATGTAAGGCTAATGTGCTTGCAGGTGAAAAACACTTGAGATATATCAATTAAAATGAATATGGGTTAATATATTAATTATATAATTCTTCTAAAATGATTTGGGATCCTAGTTCAACTATTTGATCATTCAATCAATGAATATGAGTAGAAAGATGAAGGACAAGTAGAATAGGTATACTTATCTTGTAAGTAGAAGACTCTAGTGGATGTAGAGAAACATTAAAAATTTATTATTAAAATTTAGTAATTTATAACTATCATCTTGGTGATAATATCCTAATTATAGTCCATTATGATAGGGTAGAGGAAATTTCAAGGAAAATTTTGTATGCACATTGAAGGATATGTTGTCTAATGTCTCTAAAAAGCTTATCCACATTCCATTTGCATTGTGTAACTACCATTATAGATAATATTGGGATATTGTAAACATGGTTAAGGATTTAATGAATTAAAATTTTGGAGTTACAACCTCCATGCTTGATCTCAATGCCAAAGCATACTCAAAAAATGAGTGTCAATGCTTGAGGAGGAGGAATATGCCTATTATAACTACCATACACCATATTGGCCTCATTCATGGCCTCTCCCATGATTATAATATTCCTAAATATCTATAAAAATTATATTTAATAAATCATATATCTCTTGATTTGGCATCCCTCAGTTGGATGTAAAAAATCTTTACAAAAAATGCCTTGTATTCCTTTGAATTAATAAGAGAATACTTGTAGATTTTGTTGAATGGTAGTGTATTTCATGAGATTTTTATTTTCATAATTTATGAATTATGTTTTCATATATATGTCCTTTCATGCACCTAAATTTAGGATTCTAGTCTATTACAAGTTTTATGAAGTGTTGGAAAATAGAGGTGTTCTTTAAGTGCCATAAGCCAATATTGTCTTGTATATATCTAGGCCTTTGTAATTCAATTTGTATAACTCTAAAAAAATTGTAATATGAAATATTCATGCTTATAATACCATAAATAATTCTTATCAGTTTTATTTTTGATCAGGTTCATTAGTGGGTTTTACAAGATATGACTAAGAGTGGATCTTTAATCAATTAGTGCATCACCACTTAGAGCTGGTTCTTTCATTAGTTTTCATCTCTTTTGCCTTTTAATTTTAATAATATTAGGTATTATAGAGATTTTAATTGAAAAATTATGGGATCTATCCCCATAAAATCTATAGGTTTGACCTGTATACTAAGCAACCCATAGCCTATAGGTCACTCTAATGTTGGTCTAGGTTTGAGGTAGATGTGAACAATCATTTCCTTTGTAAGGGTGAAACCTAGTCAAATAATAGTTGTAGCACATCTAATGGGACTAGATATTAAGTTCCTTAGGGACCTTATTTGACAATCTTGACAACATTGGAAGACATATATAAGGCTAGGGACAATCAGTGGTAGATTGGAATGTACTTTCATGCAAAAGGTGTCCACTTGGTTAGCTTCAAAAGGTAAGTAGATTAAATTTGTTGAGCTATATTTAGATATTAAAATGAAAAATATGGTTCCTATATTTAACCCAAATACCAAACCCCTAAATTCTTTCAAGTCTCCCAATTCTACCAATTATGTTCATACACAACCTGTTACAAGTCCCCTAATTCTAATGGCAAGACCTAAAATGCAAGCAGTTGTACCCTTTAATGGTGGAATGCATTTAAAACTCAACCAATTTGATGATATAATTTATTTTTCCTTGAAAAATTTTCCATAATTCATGGGGGAAAAATCCACCACTCCTATAGAACACATAGTTAACATAGCCAACTTGCACTCAGTATACAACATCACCCAAGAAAATGTAGCCATGAGACTCTTAGAAACTTCCTTGAGAGTAAAATATCTTCATTGGTATATTGGTCTCACTCTTTCCTCCATAAATACTTAGAATTAATTTTGTGAATGCCTTTGTAAAAAATTTAAAGATAGAAGTGATCATGTTCACCAATTGAGCAACTCACCATAATTAAGAGGGAACCATATGAATATATGGTTGATTTTAAATATTTATTTTAGATGAATTTGGATATAATTCCTATCATCATCAATCCTACACTAGATTATGCCTTCCTATACTATATGAGGGCCTTGAATTCTGATGTGGCTATAATGATATAGTCCATGGGTGGGACCATATTTCTAGAGGCATATGAAATATCCATAAGAGTAGAAAATTACTCGATACAAGAAGGAAAGTTGAATTTTATACCCCTCATGCCCCTATTTATTGAGATCCAACATACTACCCCCACCATTTCTCCATTGCCAACTCTAAATAATTAACACTAATCTAATGATAACCAAGTAGATAGGCTTGGTAAGATTGAGGGGTTACTTAAAACCCAAAACAATAAATTGGTAGCCTTAGAAATGCAACAAAATATTTCTTATAGACCCTACCAATCCCATTATTAGGATCCATATCCATCTTATCCATATAATATACCCCTTTATCAACCTAACCAACAAGCCCAAGGTCATATCACACATGGCAAACCTTACAATAGTTATAACCCCAATGTTGTAAGTAGTTTAAGGGAATTGGTACCAACATAAAATGACCTTGCATAAGAAGGTCAATGGTCTAATCCATGGGATAAATCACATGATATGGTGATGTCTACAAGTTAGGAAACATATAAGAGTTCTTATATATAGTAGGATCTTACATTTCAAGTTCATGACACCATGCCTCCACAACATGGTCCTATAATGCTTCATGATGAATGTATGTCATGATACCAGCATAAAATCCAATATAACAAGGAGGGAGTGTGAATAAAACACTTACTAAGACCACCTTTATAAACTTCTAATAAGGCAAGCACACTTTTGAGCAAGTGGTAGTAAACTTGGGAAAGAATGTACTAAAGATAGATGATTTAGTTACAAACCACACAAGGGATAAAAGGAATATTATTGATGATAAGTTGGGGTAATTTAAAACCACTTGAATACATCCTCAAGTGACTCAATAGACTACCACTCAAATTATATTCAATAAATCCTCTCCAACGCAAGAAACATCTCAAATAGATGGGTGATAATAGATGATTCCATTCATTCCACAAGTCACTCAAGTCACAAGTGATGCCTCCATTTTTAAGTTTCATCCCAAGATTGCCAGTTATTCCTTCAACATTATGGACTACATGAAAAAATCTAATGTTAGCATTCCTATTTGGGATGTTTTACTCATTCTAAGGTATAAACACCTTCTACAATAAGAGATCTCTACGATCTCTCTCATAACAAAATAAGATGATAAGATGAGTGTAGTTTATGATAATGATAAATAGCTTAGTGAAGTCTAAGCTCCCAAGGTAGTTAATCCACCACCATTCTATTTATCAGTCATAATAAGATATTGTCTGATCCAAAATTACATGATAGATAATGGTGCCTCTACCTCAGTCATGTAAAAAACCATAGTTGATAAGATAGAGGTCAAGTATGAACCCAATGAGAAAGGATTATTGTAATTATATGGGTCTCCCACAAAGATAGTAGGTGTCCTAAAATATCTCAAAATTGTGTTAGAATCATGCCCCAATTTCACTATCTCACAAGATGTTATTGTTGTTGATCTCCCCACATATTTTTCCCTATGTATATCTAGGGATTTCACTAAAAATATTAGGGAATACCTTTCATTTGATTGGTCATACATGGTCTTTAGGACTAGATATAGTAAAAGGGTCACTATTAGGTTTGAACCTATTTCTAGATTCCATTTAGTACCCTATATGCCTAACCTCTCTAATGTAAATTTCACTATAGTAGATGAACATGAGAATATCAATGAGAAATAACCGAAGGATCATTTTTAAGGCATCTCAAATATTCTCATTGATGAATGGGAATTTGACAACCATGAATTTTACCCCTACAATACCATTGAGGAGGTAGGCCTGTGTGTATACTACATGTATGAGGAAGAAGTTATTTTTCTTAGTCTCACAAGCACAACTCAAGAGTGTGATGGCATATGTACCTTATTATTTTATGGATCAAGGTCAAAGGATGGCAATGGGGATGGAGTAATGCTTGTCTCCCCTTCAAATCAGAATTACTACCTACTAATGAGGTTTAAATTTAGTTTTACTTCAAACACAATAGAGTATAAAACCCTCATACATGGGCTACAAGAGGCAAGGAGAAGAGGCATAAAAATTTTGTAAGTGAAATGTGATGTGAGATAGTAGTTTAATAAGTGAGGGGTGTCATTTCAGTTAAGAATAATCTTTTGAAGGCCTATAAGGATTGATTATGGGAAATATTTGAGTATTTCTTAGCATTTTACATCCTTTATATACCAAAGGAGTCCAATCACCATGAAAATATAATTGCATCCATTGGTGCCTAATATGAAATTGTAGATGGAGTCAAGGTAACTCAAAGACAATCAAAAATCAAGGTTATATGTAGGCCATCTATACTTGACAATGTGTTGATTTTTTAAGTCATTGATAGTGGTGAGAAGATTGCTTGCTTTCTCATGCATGAGGCATAATTTTGTCATAAGAATCAAGGTAAGTTATATAATCAATTTTATGATAAAATAATACAATTAAGGACTAATAAATTTCCCAAGGGATTAGTGACACTAGAAATGATCTTTAATTAATATGATCATATGAGAAGGGATAAGGTGAGTATCTCAAATAAATAAGAACATTATGAAAATATAGTTATCTTTAAGGGCAAGTTACTTAAGTTATGAAAAGTAATCATAACAAAAGAGAGAGTTGCATTCATTTCATTGTGTCAAGAATATGCTGATGTGTTTTCATGGGAATACCGTGATCTAAAAGGCTTTGATCCCAAGCTAGCCCAACATACCATAGAGTTGGAGAAAAATGTAAAACTAGTAAGGTAGAAGCAAAGACCAATCAAATTTAGGGTGGAAGAGTTCATGAGAAGATATTTGTTCAAATTGATTGAATCTACAATCATGTTCCCCATTAATCAATCATCATGGGTAGCAAATCTTGTTCCTATAAAGAAAAAGAATGGAGATATACACCTATGCATTGACTTAAGAGACCTTAATAAGGTGTCTTTGAGGGACCACTATCCACTATCCTCCATGGATTATATCCTTCATAAGGCTACAAAATCATAGAGGTTTTAGTTTCTTGATGGTTATTATAGATATAATCAAATATTATTCACTTAGGAAGATAGACATAAGACTACCTTCACTACAAAGTGGGGCACCTATGCATATATTAAAATTCTATTTGGACTATCTAATAAAGGGGTAACTTTCCAAACGGAAATGGATGTTTCCTTTGAGTGGATAATTAATGAGATGGTGTTCATCTATATTGATGACATAATTATATTCTCAAAGGATCCAGTAGTCACATGGCACCTTTGAATTTGGTCTTTGATAGGTGCAAGTAGTTTGGAGTGTCCTTAAATCCCAAGAAATACATCCTTTTGGTTTATGAGTTGAGATTATTGGGGCATGTGGTGTGAAAGGATGGTCTATCTATAGAATTTGAGAGAGTTCAATCAATATTATCCTTACCCCAGCCTAAGCAAAATAAATGTTTGTAGAGTTTCTTAGGGAATATTAACTTTATAAGAAGGTTTATCCTAGGTTTTGTAGAATTAGTTAAGCCTCTTAATCACATGATCAAGAAGCATAAAGAGTTCACATGGAGAAATAAAGGAAAGAGGATATTTGAGGACATCAAAATTTCCATCTCTCAAGTTCCCACACTCTTTAACCCTAACATTGAAAAAGAGTTTTGTCTTGTATGCATTCTCCACATCAGATGTAATTTCTGATATGCTTATGTTGTATAATGATGAAGGCCTAGAACAAAAAATTAACTTATTTAGTCAGGACTTATAAGGATATGAGGAAATATATACCTTTGTGGAGAATCATTTATTTTATATCATGAAAGTATTGAATAAGTTTAGGCACATGGTGTCTAACAACAAGGTCATAGTTATGGTAGTGCACCCAAGCATAAAATATTTTATACTTAATAGATATTTTAGTGAGAAGAGAGATGGGTGGGTAAAAAAATGTATGGAATATGAAATTGAGGTGATATTTACCAAGATAATAAGAATTAGAGGTCTATGTGAGCATTTTGAATTATAAGTGAAGGAGGATAGATATATTGTGTTGGTAGTCCATGATAATCAATATATAGCTACAAATACCACTCATCTTAGCTATACAAATGATGATGTCAAATTGATTCAAATAGGATAATTTCATATGAGATCAGATAGGAAAAAAAGGAGACATTTTAGATTATATACCATCTCTTATGTCTTGATATATGGAGTGTTCTTTAAGAAGTATGTAGGACGCATGATTTTGAGATGTGTTTAATAAAGACAAGTTGACAAGATACTTGATTAATTTCATGATGGACCTATTGGTGGGTATTTTTTTGTTAATACCATAGCCTCTAAGATCATTAGAGATAGACACTTTTGGATTATATTATTTAGAGATTCACACACTTGGGTAAGAAAGTGTTGAAGGTGTGCCATGTTCAATGTAAATCAAAATTTAACTACCCTTCCCTTATAACCAATATAAGTGGGTCATAAAAACCACTAGCTACTTCACAAGGTGGGTAGAGGTGGTTGTGATTAATGAGTATAATGAGATTTTAATCTTGGAGTTATATGAAAATCTTCTAACTAGATTTAGTGTATCTTTAACAATCATCAATGATAATTCCTTGGCCTTCAGTAGTGATAAGGTATGTGAGTAGGCCCTTAGCCATAGCATATACCTAAAGGCTTCCTCAAACTATTACCCAGATGGAAATTCACTAGTAGAGTCCAAAAACAATAATTTTATAAGAATCATCAAGAGTACCATGAAAGATAGTCAAAGAGAGTGGCATACAAGGTTGAGAACTACCTTATGGGTAGATAGAGTTACATCTAAGAGATCTACTAGACACTCTCCATACCTCCTTGTCTATGGTAGAGAGGCAAGACTTCATATTTCCATTGAGATTCTTACCTTAGAGATTGCTCATCAACTTGAGGGCCTAGAATATGATGCAATGCAAGTGAGGATGAATGAGATGAGATAATTAGAGGAGATAAGAGATAGTTATATGCATGTCATGTGGTCAATATAGGTAAGTCACCAAAAATGTTGAACACTTTATAGTTATAAACTTAGAAAAGGGTCAACCTTATGTACTTAAACTATTATCCATCTTTATTATCATGGTCGTCATTCATCTTATGAGTTAGGATGGTGTTTAAGTAGTTCACTATCTTATCATGATTAAACACATTGGTATTACTCAGTCACATGAGGTATGTTCACTTTCAAGCATTTAAAAAACATCAATGGAAGTGTATTAGGATTAATTTAAGGTCATTAATAGGTCATTAAGGTATTTTCAATGATATTCAGTTGATATGCCTCTTAAGGTCATATATGTGTGCCAAAGTCAATGTTTTTGGTCATATTGAGACCTAATTTGGCCTTGATGGATCACTGAGTCTCTTCCCATGCCTCCAATAGAATCCATAAGATTCACTATTCCATTAATAGATTATTTCATACCTCATTGAATCCATTACCATTATTTTTAATTCTTAAATTCCCCCAAATGTGCCCCACATGCTGAATAGTAACTTTTCATCTCCTATCATTCATACCATTGGGTTTAAAGTATCACATGACCCCTATTTTCCCTCCATAACACCTGATAATCATATATTTAGGTTTAAAACAAGAATAATTGTAGATAAAATGGTAGGTTACATAGGTTTCTTAAGTGGTATAGATCCATACAGTATGAACTAGCTCAAGTGGAATCATGGTTTTGTAGATGAAGGCCAACAATGTCAAATGGATAAGAAAAAAGTGTTTGTTAGTGCCATGGAATATTTATGCATTAATATATTAAAGGGGGAATGTAGATACTAAAATATAATTTATATAGCATATTAATATCATATATTGACAAATACCTATTAGGACTCAACCCTTCAGTTATAGACCTTCCTATCACTAAAAGGATCACATTCACCTTTTCACTATGCCTAACTACTTCTCTTATGGCCTAACCTAATATTTTATGATGATATAAATATTATACATTATAAATAAAACTTAAAACATGATATATATCCTTCATTGTTAGTTTTATATTCCCAGTAGTTTCTTAGTTTATCAGACACATGAGTCCCACACAGGAACACTTGCATCAACACAAGTATCTAATTCTTATTGAGTGTCTAGTCCTCAAAATTCATCAAAATTTAAAATATTTTGAATCTTATGGGTTGGACCATTTTTATTATTTAACCATAATAAAATATATTTTCAAAAAGTGTAGTATAAATACAAATCTAATCCTACTCATTATTTATCTAGTAAATACCAATAAAGCAACTATTTTAGCTCAATCAAATAATTTAACAAATGAGTCATATTTTTCTATTCTTATATATTTTAATATTAGTCATAGGAGAATTCATAGTATAGGTTTGAATAAATAAAATAAAATTTCATGGTAGTATTTGTCAATTTTCATGTTATATCATTGCATGCCTTTGCATATAGTATATTTCACCCTTGTGCACACATACGATAACACCTAGGGGAGAACTACATAAGTTTGAGGCCATACTAAAAGTATTAGATATGTAGGTAACACTCATTAATATATTGGAATTAAGGCTATATCAAGACCATGAGCACACTAACCCATTTTTGTCAAGGTAAAAAAACTTTAACTCTTCACCTTAGGTCTTTATACCTTCTGTAATCACCTAAAAGTGGCATTTGGATGTTAAGAGTGTTGCTTGAGTTATAAAATTCCTATATTATACATAGACCTATCCTTTATCATTAGACACACTTTTACAACCATTTTATAGACCACATACATCTATAGTCAGCTCAAACATAGTCATAGGATAGCTTTCCTAGATCCTAACCTAGTTTGTCCAATGGTTTGCCATGTGGACATTGATGCCACATTTGGAACACTACAACTATATATAGCTAGTGTCCCCAATTAGGTTCTATTGTCCTTTTACCTAACTCTGCTAGAAATATACTTTTACAAATTTTCACCACTCTTAAGGTCATCCTAAACACATTTTATTGTCCATGCAATCTACATATCTATATAAATACAAGTCTATTTGACCTCTATTCAATAGATGGAAAATAGATGTAAAAAGCTTATTCAAACAAAAGACAAGTTGAGAAAAAATAAGGTATTTAATCCCTATTATACCCTAATTATCATACTACCATCTATATCATCTCTAAGCCCATATTTGAAATATTTAAAAAATCAAGAATACTTAAGGCATTCAATACCACTCTCATTCTAACATTCACTTTCAATTTTACCAATCACTAGGTGGAAGAACTACATCAGGTTTGATCCCTCATTGAAGTATTAGTATCTAGGAAACTCTCTTCATAATTGGGTTCTGAGGATGTCCATCCTATCTTACTAGTGAACACATTTATTTATCATGCCATACTTATAAAGAGGATTAGGGTTTGCACATTAAATTAGGTCTTTTAGGCACAACACAAAGTTCTAGATATTGTGCATTTAGGAACAAGACCTAAAAAAAAGTGCAGGTGTTCCCAAAAAATAGGAACAATCATAAAAAGAGGACACTAGTACCACTTTGAGGACACTAAAATAGTATGGTGCTAATTTCTAGTGAGCAAACATATTGTAAGACCCTTCTCATTGCACTCAGACCTATCCATACCTCTATTTTATAACCTAGATCATCGATGATAGTCACTTTATATATAATCCTCTATTATGCATAGTTATTAATATTTTTATAAAGTTAAAATAAGTCAAAATCCATAGAAAATTAGTGCTTAATTATTGCATATTTATTAACTAATTTGTAATTATCAACCCTTTAATCTAACTTATGATTTACATATTATAAAATCCTAAAATATTAAATCATTTGGTGAACCTGACTTACTTCAAATATTGATTTAAACCCTAGTTTACATTAATCCAAATTTTTGTGCAATAAATTAAGGTTGTATACTTTTTTTTATATAACCTATCTAATTAAATCAATTTCATATTAGGGTTTTAATTTATTTTAATATAGTTTAAATTATTATAAATAAACCCTAGATCAAAGCAACCCTAACTCTAGATAACCCTAAGGTTTACATTTACAAAACATAAATTTCAAATCCATATCTCTTCTGATTTATACTTCATATAATAATGATCATAATGACATAAGAAATTAATCACTTTTTTTTATAAATTCTAATACTTTGAATTATATGTTTGTTCCCTTTAATTCAAAATTAACTCAAAAAAGACATAAACACATGTATATATGATGCTTTATATAAATTTAAATATATGTCATACCTCATAGCATGTTATCTTTCCCTGATGTAAAATTACATTATCAAGCGAACCCATGCACACATAAATAACTTAGCACATAAGCTAACAACTATTTTTCAAGTTTCAATGTCATATATTTTGCATAAGAAAGAATTTCCTTCTCATAATCATCATCATGAGGGTGATATCTACTTTCCCTCTAACCAGGTCCATATTATCACTCTTCCATGAGATGAAGCATCTGATACCAATGTCACTAATACCCATACTCAACCTATTCACACCTCTTCCCTACAAGGTGTGTGCCTTCATGTTCAATTATAAACAACTAGGGTTTGCACTTGTAAGATTCTACATGATCAAATTACTAGTATGAGTAAGATAATTGTAGGTTTACAAAATTAGAATCAACTATTACATGAAAATATTAAAACATTAGAAACTCAATTTACAAGAAAAAGGCCTCTAGGGAACAATTGTGTAAATAATGTTTATGTCTCTTCACCTAATATATTTGTGGAAAAAAATGTTACATATCCAAATCATAAATCAAAACAAAGTACATCTACAACTAGTGATTAAAAAAACATTAACAGGTCAAATAAGAGTTTAATTGAGATACTAAGGAAATAATTAAAGCTAAGTTGATCAACCTACCCCCTCTACACCTAAAAAGGTGATATAGATATTATTATGTATATCATATAATGCATGGTCACCACAATAATTCATGTTTAGCATTGAAAAGGAAAATATAGTAGATAATGGATACAAATGGCTCACATGGTGACACATCATCCAAACAACATACAATGACATATATAAATTTAAAAAGGGTCAAATTTATAACTAGTAAAAAAATGGTTACTAAAGTATAAATGAGAACGGGGGGAGGATGATGGCTGGAAGCAGCGGGAAGGAAGAAGACGGCCCGGGCGAGGGTTCTGGCAGCAGGAGGACGCAGCAGGAGGAGATTCGGAAAGGAAAGGAGCCAGTCGCTGAAAATGAGCGACCCAGATTGCAGAAAGTAAACGGATGTTTTCCCAGGTCTCAAGATAGACCAGTTCTGGTGATTCCAGAGGACGCTGTCAAAGAAGAAGTTGCATATCTGGCAGCGCACACCCTCATATGCAAGTTTATGGGTCTTAGAATCTCCCAGATGGCTTTGGAAGCCTGGCTACACAATTCCTGGCAAATAGAGGGCGACATGGATATAATGTTGGCTGGAAACAGCTATTTTCTGATAAACTTTTCCTCTGTTTCGGATAGAAATAGAATTTTCGAAGGGGGACCCTATTTATATGATAGAGTAGGATTGTTCATCAAACCCTGGCATTCTGGCTTCAACTCAGCGGAGGATTTACCAGCGAAGGTTCTGGTGTGGGTCTGTCTTCCTAGATTACCCTTGGAATTCTGGAGAGAGGATATTCTCCGTCAAATAGCTGCACTGTTGGGGGTCCCAATTGCTGTAACGCATCAATCGCTGGACAAGAAACTCATTTCCTATGCCCGAATCTGTGTGGAAATGGACTTGAATAACCCGCTTCTGGATGCTATGGAAATTTGCCTGGGAGGTTCTTCCTGGGTCCAGTAAATTGACTACGAAGCCATCCCTTTTCGATGCAGAGTGTGTCATATGTATGGTCACTTACATCGTCAGTGCCCTCAGGCCAGAAGTTTCACTGGGATAGAGGCTAATAGAGGCAGGGGCTCAGAACAGGCGGACAAAAAGGGCTCATCCAGACCTGGCTTGAATAGGATGCCAAGAGGAAAGCCTCAGGGGAATTTGGAGGATTTGGCTACGGGGCAGCTAGAGGCCTTTGGTCCTGATAAGGAAGGTTTCACCCTTGTTAAACGGTGAGTTAAAGGTCAGAAACGTAGGAACCAAGACAGACCTCTTGAAGGGGGTTTTAATCGGTTTGAAACCTTGGAATGTATGGCCCTTGAGGATGGCATCCCTGCCGAGGAGCTGGCAGCACCTATGGAAGGTGAGGAAGTGGGTTCCATCCCTATGGAGCCTCAAGATATGATTATCCAGTCAAATAAGCAGATAGAGGATGTCCCAGATGAAGGGGTATTGGCAGCAATTTCAGTGCAACAGCAAAGTGATACCAGTTGGGCTGATTTGGTAAAATAGAAGGAGACATCCTGGAAAGATAAGGGTCCTTTGACAGTGCTGGGCATTATGCAGAGGCCGCTTAAGAAAGCATCTTTCACCACCCCGGCTAAAGCAGGGCGCAAGAAGGATCAAGAGAAAATTCAGCGAATGGGGGATTTATTGGTGGAGACAGGGGCAGTCAAGACCCTGGACGAACATTTCACCCTACCCACCCAATGATAATGATGTCATGGAATGTAAGGGGATTGCATAGTGTCCCCAGGCAAAAGGCTATGCGGAAATTGCTTAGAGAACATTCTCCAGATATCATCTGCATTCAAGAAACCAAACTCCCTGTAGATGATATGATTAGTTGTTCGTCAAAGTTCTGGGCCCGGGGGCAATGCCAGAGTGTGGGGGCCTTGGGGAGTGCAGGAGGACTTGCTATTTGTTGGGATCCAATGAAGATTATTCCTCAGGTATGGTTGGCGAGTCTCTCAACGCTGACTATGGTGGCTTCCTCCCCTGAGTGTGGGGAGCTGATTCTCATCACTAATGTCTATGCACCGAGGGATTTCTCTGGACAGATCAAGCTTTGGGACCACTTACGGTATGTGCGGAGCTACCTTCCTTATTTGCCTTGGATAGTGAGTGGAGATTTTAATGCTGTTCTGAATCTGGAAGAGAAAAGGGGAGGACTTCAACGCCTTGGCTCTTCAGTGGATCTATTAAGAGATAATATTGGCTCGATGTGCCTTGAGGATGTTAAGCCCATTAATGGACTTTTCACCTGGAACAACAGAAGATCAGGTAAGGATGCTATATCTGAGAGATTAGATAGATTTTTAGTGTCTTGTTTTTGGCTTTCTAGAGCCTTTTCTTTGGCTTCTGAAATCTTGGACTGGCAGGGGTCGGATCATTGGCCCATTAAGCTGACAACCAGATTTATATCCAGACCCAAGAAACCGCCGTTTAAATTCCAGCTTATGTGGCTTCAGGATCCCTGTCTTCATGACCTCATGATCAGCTGGTGGAGGCAGGGAAGACCGGCATATGGTACAGCAATGTACTCTTTCGCTAAAAAACTCCAATTTGTGAAACGTAAGCTGCAGGACTGGAATAGAAATAGCTTTGGGAATCTCCATGTTATGAGGAATAAGCGCAAGAAAGGCTGAATTTTATCACAAGACGAATTCGGGATAATGGTTTGACAGAGGATTTGCATAGGGCTGAATTCTTGGCCCTGAATGATCTTTCAGAATGGGAACTTCGAGAAGAAATTTTTTGGAAGCAGAAGGCTCGTATTGACTGGCTTCAAGAGGGGGACAGGAACACTTCTTTCTTCCACAAATCAGTCCAGGCGAAGCGGAATACAAATTTTATAACTTCTCTTGTGACATCAGCGGGTACTCGAGTCTCTTCTTCTTCTGACATTACTGAGGAGGCTGTCAGGTTCTACTCTGAACTCCTATCTGGTGCACCACTTCCTGCTGGTTTAGAGGAAAATGAGATTTTGGCTTGCATACCTTCTATCATAATGCCTGAAATGAATGATGCTCTAATGAAACTGATTGACAAGGAGGAGGTTGAGTGAGTGGTGTTTAGTATGAACAGAGGAAAAGCTCCTGGTCCGGATGGATTTCTAGCTAAATTTTTCCAAGAATTTTGGAGCATTATCAATCTGGACTTAATGGAAGTTGTCCAGGAGTCCTTCCATAACAAAGAAATGCTCAAAGCACTTAATGCGACCTTCCTGATGCTTATTCCAAAAGAGAAACAGGTTGATCAACTGGACCGTTTCAGGCCTATAGCGCTTTGCAATATGGTCTATAAGATTATCACCAAGCTTATGGCTGAAAGGCTTAAAATCTGGCTCCCGAAGATAATTTCAGAGGAACAAGGAGGCTTCGTGGCTGGCAAGCAAATTCTGGACGGAGTTGTGATTGCCTCGGAAGCTATCCACTCGATGTTCAAGTCCCAAGAGAGAGCTATGTTCATTAAGCTTGATTTGGCGAAAGCTTATGACAGGGTTGATTGGAATTTTTTGAGAAAAATTCTGCTAGCATTTGGCTTTGGGCAGGATTGGGTAAAATGGGTGTTCAGCTGTGTTACAACACCCTCGTATTCAATCCTCATTAATGGGATGCCATCCAAGTTGTTTGGTGCCTCTAGAGGACTCCGCCAAGGGGATCCGATTTCGCCTTATTTGTTCATTATTCTGGCTGAGGGGTTGGGACGCTTTATTAAAAAGTGGGCTTCACAGAACATGATTCAGGGGTGGCAGTGGGGAACTGGAATGGAAAAGCTAACCCACCTGCAATTTGTGGATGATACTCTACTGGCTGGTAAAGCCCAGATTAAGGAGGCCAATGCGTTTCGTAGTACCCTGGATTTCTATCTTACAGCTTCCAGACAGAAAATCAATGAACAGAAGTCTTCCATCTTTTTCTTTAACACTCCGGAGGCTATCCAGAGGAGGATTGTGGCTATCCTTAGATTTCAGGCTCAGACTCTCCCAGTCACCTATTTGGGGGTCCCTATTGTGATTGGCAGGCAACCCAGAATGTTTTGGCAAAATGTTCTGGATAGACTGAGGCAGAGGATTAATCATTGGACTCATCGTTGGCTCACGACTGCTGGAAGGGTGACTCTTTTGCAATCCGTGATTCAGGTTGCTCTGATGTATTTCCTTAAGGAGTATGATGCGCTGGCTCGGCAATTCCTGTGGAGTGGTAATCTAAGAAATCTGAAATGGAGCCTTGTTAGCTGGAACATAGTTTGCAGACCCAAGAAGGAGGGAGGTCTTGGGCTGAGATCGGCCATCTTGTCTAGTCAGGCTCTTGCGGCTAAGTTATATTGGAGGTGGTGTACCAGCCAATCACAGCTTTGGGCTCGTATCCTTGCTTCCAAATACTTCACTGGTATTAACCCGACTGAGATTCCCAGAATGAAGCTGGAGGGTAGAGGTTCCATGGTGTGGAACACCCTTAAGCTTGGAGCACAACTGGTGCAGCCGAACCTGTTTTGGATCTATAACCGTGGGTCTGATGCGCTTTTTTGGGATGACTCTTGGAATGGAGCCCCCCCCTCAGGTACTCACATCCTCAGCTTCAACTTCTGCGTGAATCCCTTATCAATGCTGGCTGGACTTCTGTGGAGCACTATAAATAAGCCTATAGGCTGGGGCCCTGTATTGCCTATCATTGGAAGGATCATCTGGATTGGCCGCAGGGAGGTACGATTGAAACTAGACAGGAGCTCTCTCAAATTCTGGTAGGTAGAACCTGTAGCACCTTGATGGAGAATGATATTCTGGCCTGGGGGAGGGAAGCCAACGGGCAGTATTCTGTTTCTTCGGGATATCACGAACTCTTAAGGAATGAGGCTGGAGGAGGGGATTTTGTCTAGGGAAAGCAAATTTGGAATCCTGCCTCATGGCCAAAATGCAATTTTTTCATCTGGACCCTCTTCTATAACAGGTGCTTAACATGGGATAACCTGTGTAAAAGAGGCTATCAAGGTCCGTCAATTTGCTTTCTCTGCCACACCAGTGAAGAGAATGGAGCACACCTATTTTTTCAATGTTCTTTTGCTAAGAAATTATGGCACCTATGGTGGGACGCCTGGGAAAGACCATGCTGGCACGTCTCTTCCGTTACTGAATTCTAGGAATCCCTGGGTCGACCTCCCTCAAAGGTGCCTTTATTGCAGACTGCTTGGTATATTGGTCCAGTCTTTATTCTTTGGAATATTTGGCTTGAAAGAAATGGAAGGATCTTTAGAGAGAGTTGTAAAGACATCAGACATATCTGGTTAAAAATTATAAATTCTCTTCATGAAATGTTGGAGACAAAATTTGGTAGGGCGGCTGACTTAGACCCAGCTGCGTTAAAAATTGTAAGACGCCTTTCCCCTATTTTGGGTGCTGCGAACTCCTCTCCTCTTACTCCACGGCCTGCGGCTAGGAATAATCAACAGCAGCGACCAACCAATCACCTGGGAAGGTGGACAAGGCCTGAAGAAGGTATTATTAAAATTAATGTTGACGGATCCTCAAGAGGCAATCCGGGGCCTGCTGGAATTGGAGGAGTGGGCAGAGACAGCAATGGGTCGATCCTGTTTTTATTCTCCATCTTCAAAGGCCATAATGCCAATAATCTGATGGAGGCTCTTGCAATTCTGGAAGCGGTTCAGTGCTGCTGTAAAAAGACCTTCTTCAGCGTTATTTGCTAATCCGACTCACAGATTATTATTAACCTGTTGAATAGTGGTAACGTGGATAGCGTAGACTGGAAGTTGGCTTTGGTTATTAAACAGATTCGTCAGATGAGTGCTAATTTCGAGTTTATATCCTTTAAACATATCCCTCGGGAATGGAATAAAGTTGCTGATGGTTTAGCCAAATGGGCCTCAGAGAATGGGCCGGGCTGGTGTATTCAGGATCAGCAGAGGATTCCAGATGATTTAACCCCTGTTCTGGCTCAGCTCCTTGAGCATGACTTGGGCATGTAATGTCTCATTTTGGTTGGACCTTTCAATAAATTTTTACCCCTTTTAGTTGCAAAGTATAAATGAGAACAAAAAAAGTTCCAAAATATCAATCAGAGTAAGAAACAATATAAAAAGCATAGATAAATCAAGAAAATCTACATTTCCAAAATGAGGCTCAACATTCAATATGGTATAATTTTGGTCAAAAATATCTACAATAGTTTGATTATCATGGTCAATATTTTTGCAAATAGGCCTAAATCATCACTTCTCCTATTCTATTAGTTGATAATATTGGTCAATAGGGTTTGGGATTTATTAAACATCATAAGGCACATCGTTCATAGATACATTTTATCAAAGCAAAACATTTAGATACATAGGACATGTTATAGAAAGAGCAAGATCTTAAGTTTTAAATTAAAAATCATGCTACATAAATAAACATTCTCAAAATAGGTTTCTAATAAAAGAGACTCCATAACACCATATGCCTGAAAAAAGCATAGTTTCAAAGGCCAAAATAACAATCAATCTTATAAAGTATAATTCAAAAATGTAAACAACACAGTATGAGGAAATTCCCTCTAGTATTCTAGGTTATTATGATTCTGATGATGAAAAATACCTAGATTCATACTACAACAACATTCAACTACAACATAAAAATCACACTGCATGAGAGATTACCATTCCTATTTTCAACACAAGCCATAGTGATAGTGAGTCTCCCATGAGACTCATAGGTTAGTATGGTTATTTTCACCTTGTACATGATTTATTCTCTCTTGATCCTTATACATAGTTTATTTTCATTTATTTATACATAGATTATATCTATAAAACATAAAAATAATATAACATGTCAAAATACAAGAACTTTTAAATATTACTCAAAAAACACAAATATTATAGATTGTATGTATTGTTATGTTTACATTTCTACTAATTCTAGATATTAAATATTGATAGCGATCTTAGTATAGTTGGTTTTATCATATAAATATGCTTCACTTGTTTTTGTCAAGTGCTTGTAGATTACATATAGGACTCTAATCCATTACACTACTTTAGACTAGCTATCATCTACCCAATGGGGCATATACATTGATCTAGGTTTATTCATTTGATACATCTACCCACTTGGGGGAATCTCCTACATATTTGTTACTATCAAGTTCTAATATTATGTATTATACATTCTATTTCATGCATTAATATATCGTGATATTGATCATTTCTACTCATTGCTCAAATTTTTTGTTGACTATCACTAGTTAGACTCAACATATGTACATATTATCATTTACATAGTTTTTTACTATAAATATATACATGATTTCATTTTTAGTTTTCCTATATTAGAGTCGATTATGTTTCCTATGCTTCTTCCACTTTGAAGAAATTTGAATATGTCATTGATCTTTGGCTCTATGCCACTTATATGTTCATATGCCTTGGACATGTGCCCATGTCCCTTATATGTTATTTCTTGCCTATATATTTAGACATTTGAACAAGTCCTTCTATGTAGCTCTAGGATAAATTACTTGTTACTTGAGTATGTGGACATTTGAACATGTTGTTCTATCTTTTCATTCTCATATTTAGTGACATATGCCCATGTCCCTTATATTGTGGCCCCTTGGCCTAATTTTGTGTACCTCATGTGTTTGTATGTATGATTCCTTGTATGATTATTCATTATTACAATTATATTTGATTATCACTCTCTCTCTCTCTCTCTCTCTCTCTCTCTCTCTCTCTCTCTCTCTCTCTCTCTCTCTCTCTCTCTCTCTCTCTCTCTCTCTCTCACACACACACACACACACACACACACACACACACACACACACACACACACACACACACACACACACACACACACACACACACACACACACAAACACACACACACACACACACACACACACACACACACACACACACACACACACACACACACACACACACACACACACACACATGCACACCAATTTTTGATGCCATTATGGACCTCATGTATCTACCCTTTCTACTTGAGTAACATGATGGACATCATCCTCCATCCCCCTAGGTAACTACTCATATTTGTTTTTACACACATTGATTACATATATCCTGACACCCATTTGTAATTATATATTATAACATACATATTACATTATCTACTTATGCTCAAATTCATTTACATTCTAATGTTATGTTTGTATATTGTATTGGAATATCATATATATGTTATGGCTAACACATATTGTAGAGATATTTATTTAGAGGATAATTATTACACAAGTTTCATAACTACCCTCAAAAGATAGGCCATTCATAGGGGTTTTTCATAGAGATCAAGCTCTTTCTTTTCTATTAATAGGTAAATTTTAGCACACAGGTTCAATTTCAAAAATTAGACAAAGTAGGCAGAAAAAATAAGGACTCAAAAAATAGTTTAGATCACAAATTTTAAACTACATAGGTATTATTACCTAGATTGGGACACTAGTACCACAGGGTGATATTGTCCATTACAGGGTGATACTATCCAATATCCACAACTTTAGTATAGTCCAGATTATCCATATTATTATACCAAATACATTATAAATTTACACATATACAGTCATAGGTTTAATAGTTATGTTCATATTTTAATCGGATACATTTATTACAGATCAAATTCATATAAGTTACTTAGGATTTGGGGCATCACGCATAACATGATTGATCCCACATTTATTTAAATTATATAGATTTAGTTATTATAGACTCAATTCAAATTCATTATACTTAGATACCAAATTGGGGCCACATGTGTAATGCATAATTTATATATACTCAACTACATGCAGGTTGATCAGATTAAATGGTGAGCTACATGTCATAATATACATTGTATATAATTACTATCACATTCTATGTTGTCACTAGATTAATGATTTACTCCATATGCAATGGTTGGCCTTCTTAAGTGTCTTAGACCTGCCTAATGTACCTGAGTGGCCATGGAGCTAACATACACAATTAGTTATTTTTATCACTTTATATAGTTTAGTTATAAATTCATCTACTTCACATGGGTGGGAAATGATGGATTCATATCCTACTTGAGTTATTGAGCCACTCACATGAGAGGGTTAGACACCCTTATAGGTTTATCCAAGATATTCATAGATTAGAATCCAACAAGTAGGGGTGGGAAATGACGGAGTCAAAATTGGATTGAATTCTTGAGCCACCAATGAGAATTGAATAAGTTATCATCTCAGTCTAATATATTCAATGATATGATCACTATGTACACTCACACACAAAAGTGGTATTTGGATGTTAAGAGTGTTTCTTCAGTTAGTTGATACCTAACTTAGTTCTAGACCTATTCTAAAACCTTAAACACACTTTTCCATCCATTATGGAGACCACATACATCTATAGTTATCTCAAACACAATCTCAAGATAGATTTCCTAGATCCCAAATTAGTTTGCCCAACAATCTACCAGGTAGACATTAGTGCCACATTTAGGACACTACAACCACATGAAATTAGTGCCATATTTAGTGTCCTTAACTGGTGTTATTATCCTTTACCCTAACTCTCTTGAAAGGATACTTTTATAAATGTGTTCCCATCCTAATTTAAGCCTAATCACATTTTATTATCATCACAAGCTACATATATCTATAAATACAAGTTTCTTTGACCTCTATTCACTATATGGAAAATATATGCAAAAATACTATTCAAATAAAATACAAGTTGAGAAAAATTAAGGTATTTGATCCTTATTCTACTTTACTTCAACATACCACCATATACAATATCCCTAATCCTATAGTTAAAATATTTAAAATCCCAATCACACTTGAGGTAGTTAACACTACTCTCATTATAGAATTCATTTTCAATTTTACCAAGCACTAAGTGGGAGAGCTATATCAACCTTGATCCCTCCTTAGAGTATTGGTATGTAGGTAAATCTCTTTATATCAAGGTGTTGCATATGCTTAGCCTATCTTAATAATAAACATATATTTATTTATCATGCCATACTTGTAAAGAGGATTAGGGGTTTCACACTAAATTAGGATTTCTAGGCAAAACACATAGTTCTAGATTTTGTGCATGCAAGAATAAGACCCAAAAACACAGGCACAGTGCTCCTAAAAAATAGGAATAGTCTTAAATAGAGGACATTAACACCACTTTGAGGAGACTAAAATATTATGGTGTTATTATCCAGGTGGGGTACTACTATCTATTGAGCAAATAGACACTAGGACCCTACTAACGACACTTAGACCTGTCCAAAACATAGTTTTTAGAACCCAAATCATTTGTGATAGTCACTTTCTAAATAATTATCTATTTATGCATAATTATTACTATTTTTGTAAATTCAAAATAATTTAAAATACATAATAAATTAGTTATTAATTATTGCATATTATTTAACTAATTTAAACTTCTCAACACTTTAATCTAACTTAAAATATCAACCTATAAGATTCAAAATATTTTCAAATTAGATGAATTCTAAGGACTAGATAGTTAAAAATAATTGGGATACTTGTGTCAATGCAAGTGTCCCTATGTGAGACACAGGTGTCTGATAGGCTAGGAAGTTGTTACTAATATGGAATAGGAAGGTAAGGATATATATCAAGTTTTAAGCTTGTTATATAGTGTAGGAGATATAAGTCATCAAAAATTTCCTTTATTCTTTTTAAATTTCCTCTTTGGTTTCAAGGTATTCCTTTGTTTTAGACCCTAAGTTATCACCAATTTCCTTATCATTAGTATCTTCCTCTATTTATTATTTTCTCATTATTAAAATTTATTCATTAGAAACTTATTATTATAAAGAGATGTCAATTATTACTATTTTAGAGGAATATGGTCTTTCCCTCATTCCCTTGGCTCTAAATATATGGGAGTGTATCTTAGGTTTTCTAGATGAGGCCTTAGAGGTCTTTTGATTTTTGGTAGGGGGACAAGCTACTATAGGTTTTTAAACTTTAGAAAAAATCATAGTTAGATACATGTGGTGGAAGGTGAGGTAATTTAACAAAGTCTTCCCAAGTGATATATGGTCTATTTCTTAAAAAAACTCTTTTCATTATTAGTGTAATTAGGTAATGGTGAACAAGTATTGCAAGCTTCCATTTTTTATATTCAATAGCCACACTTATTAGGAAGTTTAATAATTAATTGGAAACATTTAAAATATTCCCATTCATTAGTTTTATTATTATATTTAGATGAGGGGTATACAAAAAGGATAGACTACCCTCACGTATTAAATTTTTGATAACAAATATGGCCACTTGGTACCAAGGAGTAGGGAGAGATAACTTATGTGTACCTTGAACATCAAATTAAAGTCTATACAATTATATATAAAATATTACCCTAACATCATCTATCATAAAAATCCTAAAGTTACATGCAAACAATATTCATACTCAAAATGTATTTTATTTCAACTTTCAGAACACTCAAATTTTCCCTACACCAATTGATCCTAAAAATGGAAATTTTAACACACATGTAATGGAAAAATTACTTAGACTCAAAATATTTATAGATATTATTCAACATTATTAATGGTATGGCATCATTATGTTTTTTTATAAGAAATTTCCTATATTTAATTACAAACACAAATATACATACCAAACTAGTAATTTTACTTTACGTGATTGGACCAAAAGTCATAAAAATGACAAATTATGAACTCTAGATTATATTAATGATATATATAAAATATGTAAATAAAATAGTGTATTTTTTAAATAAATTATATAATAAATAAATAATATAAATAAATCTAGACTTACTACACTAGTATCTACTCAAACTACACACTTCAAACATATAAACATACACACTAACTAAATATGGGAATCTGTAAATTTGTGAAGCTCTAATGTAATATCTATATGAGATTGACCTCATGAAATCAAAGGGGTTTTATCTTATGATTTTAAATAATCTAAGGGATTTCATCCTTGATTCCTATAGCTTAAGTACAAGTGCATCAATCCTGTATATAATAGTTGAATTGACAAAATATCTCAAACTAATAAGGATGCCTATCTTAAATAATATTTAGGCCATAAATACCAACATCCCAAATAAAATATTTCCATATTATATCTATATCATAAGAAATAAAATTTTTCCATATTCTATCTCCTCACAAATCCCACCAAATATTTTCCACTTCTTGATTGTGGGTTGCCAAAATCCTATTCCTTAATTTGGGGAGATAAAAATAAATTTGACATCTTTATCCACTTACCCAAACTATTTTCCACTTACACATCTCTTACAATAGTCATAGATTCCATAATAAAATTTCTATATTAGATATGCTCTTTCCAAAATTCATTGATTTTAACTCCCACTATGACAACTTATCATAAAATTTATCATAACTATCATAAAATATTTTGTAATTAGGTGAAACATGATATTAGAAGTTACTAATTTCACCTTAATAAATCCCAAACTCCATTTTTGGTTTCCAACTCCAATAAATATGAAAATATATTTAATATTTAATTGGTCCCATTTAAACAACATAAAAATATAAAATAAATGTAGGTCCAAAATCTTAAATATTAAATAAAATATTTTCCCAACTCCTTCCTTATTCCATGGAAAACATTGGAATGGGAATTTTTCCTAAAAAATTAAATTAATTAAAAATGGGACATGAAAATTCCACCCTTCCCAAAATTTCTTGTCCTCAAGAAATTGCATCCCAAGCTACTCAAGAATCACCATCCCAATGTGATGATTCATACCATATTTTCCATAGATTCTAAACCATTTACTAGTGAGATGATTTATATTCTTCTGAAGAACACTATGAAAACCTAAATACTTGAGTATCTCCATACCAATCAAACTATTTTTCTCATGTAATATGAAATTTGTACCTATCAAGTGTGACATTTTTTACCAAGGTGAAATGTATAATCTATTATCTCTATCTTCATAACATTATTGTATAAGTCATATAGTTTAACCACCTTCTTGAAGAAAAAATTTCTATAGTGAGAGTATATATCAAAAAATGTACAACATCTACCAAATCATAGGTGCAATTATGAAGTATAAAAAGCAATGAATGATTATACCTTTCTAGTCTTTACTTGAATCAAGCAATGAATCCAACCAACCTATTGTGTAAATTATATATGTAGGAGAATTATCTCTTCTCCCCAATTCTCAAGCTGATCTACATTCTCCTAAAGAGATTTTGTAAACTCTCCAATTATAGTTTTATCCAACTTCCTTCCTATCACTATAGTAAATTTTGGAGTAGTGGAATTAAGCTGAGTAACATGGTTGTGACAATATTCAACGTATAAACAATTTATCCATGCTAATTATTATTATATAATATGTCTCTAATCCTCTTCCATCAATAACCTCTGTAGTTCAACTTGTTTCCCCAATTGTGTATAGTGCTAGCATGAAACAAATTAAACCAAAAAATCCTTAAACTTCTTATAATGATATAAATTTGATTTTTAAAACATAATTTTTTTAAAATAATATTTAATACATCCTCCACAATAGTAGATACATAATGTATAAATAATTACTACCTTTACCCCTACAATGTTAAAATACACATTGTTGAAATATGCACCAATAGACCCAAACTTTACCTCAGCTTAAGAGATGTTAATTTCATCTTTATAGACTGATGTATAACAATAATAATATATTTGGATTTCCCATGTTCTTTTTTCAAAAATTGTGGAAATTTGTTGGTAAAGACATAATTAATGTGGTGAAGGAATTATTTGGAGCCAAAAAGATGCTAAAGGAAGTTAATTCTACTTTTTTGTGTCTGATTCCTAAAAAGATTGGAGCTGACTCACCTATTCGTTTAGGCTGATAAGCTTGTGTAACTCTTTCTATAAGATCATATCCAAAGTGATTACTTCTAGACTTATTCAAGTGATCCCTTCGATTATTGCTGAACAGCAAAATGGTTTTATCCCAGGTAGACAAATCCTTGATTCTATAATTATTGTTCATGAGAATATTCATTTGTTGTTCAGTTCAAACAATGAAGGTTTCATAATGAAAGTGGATATCGTGAAAGCATATGATAGGGTGGACTGGTTATTCCTGTCAAACAGTCTAAAAGCTTTCAGCTTTGTAAAAAAGGTGGTTGATATTATTTATCAGTTGATATCTACCACCTCAATTGCTATAATGGTAAATGGGAGCTCATCCCATTTCTTTTACCCGTTAAGGGGATTGAGACAAGGGGACCCCATATCCCCCATTATGTTTGTAATTATGGCCAACTATATGGGAAGATATATAGGGGACTTAGTCTATAAAGGTTTATTTAAGGGTATTAAACCCTCTTCTCATCCGCTTATATGCTCCCATGGACAATTCGTTGATGATACTATCTTTATGGGGCAATCGAAAGTTAAGGAAGCAAGAACTTTGAAGCAAGCTATAAATCTATATTCATCTGCCTCTGGACAGTTGATAAATTGGAACAAAAGTGTTGTGTTCTTCACTAACACCCCAATTCAGAGATAGAATAAAATAGCTAAAATCCTTGAATGCTCAATAGGTTCTCTCCCCTCTACCTACCTGGGTCTCCCTCTTGGGATAAAAGTCCTTGAAGCCTTTTGGGAAGAACTCATTAATAAATTCAGCAAGAAACTTGCGAGATGGAAAGGAAATATTCTAAGTCAGGCAGGAAAGTTAACCCTCCTCAAATCAAGTCTTCAAAGTATACCTACTTATGCTTTAAGTCTCTTCAGAATTCCTAACAAATTTGCTGAAGCTATTGAAAAAATCCAGAGAAATTTTCTATGGACAATTACTGAGGAAAAAAGGAGAATGCCGTTAATTTCCTGGGACAACATTTGTAAACCCTTCAGGGAAGGAGGTCTGGGAATAAGGAAAATCAAAAGCATGAACGCAGCTCTATTAGAAAAATAGGGATGGAGGGTGTATCAAGAAAATAAGGAATGGAGTAAAATATGGAAGAATAAGTATTTATTTAATGCAAAATCCCTCTCTGATTTCTTTTCCTACCCTGACGTAACCCGTCCATCTTCCATATGGGGGGCAGTTCAGGGTACTAAACAAATCTTAGAAAAAGGAAGCTCCTGGAAAGTAGGTAATGGAAAAAAGGTAAATTTATGGGAGGATGCTTGGTTAAAATAAATCCCTTTGATAGAAGAATTCCAAGATAAAGAAGTAATTGACCAATGTAAGCAAAGATATGGAATAATGGTTAATCAATACTGGTAGAACAATTCATGGGTGAACCTTAATGATACTGATCAAGATTTCAATAATATTCAAATATCCCTCAATGCTATTTCCCTCTATTCTAATCTTGAAGATAAGATTGTTTGGCATGATAAGCCTAGCGGACAATTTAAAGTTTCTACCATTTTTACTTCAAAGGGAAATGGCAACCAACCATTGTGCACATAGGCCTTGATCAAGGGACTCATCCCTAAAATCAAAATCTTCTTCTGGACCCTTCTCCAAAATAAAATCTTGACTCTTGATAATTTACAAAAAAGAGGAATAAATATAGTGAACAGGTGTATTCTTTGCAAAAAAGGTTTTGAAGATAGAGATCACTTGTTTGTGAACTATTCCTTTACGCAGCTAGTTTGGAAAGAAATCCTCAATCTTTGGGGTATTGCATGGATTCAACATAAAAGTGTGGATCTATCTTTTAAAATTTGGTACTGTCCCTCTAAGAATAATGATGTTCTTTTTTTATGGAAACTAACTCTTCCCCATATTTGGTGGGGAATATGGAAAGAAAGAAATAACTGAATTTTCAGAAGTAAAGAACTTCCAGGATGGGTGGTGGGGCAGAACATCATTAGAGCTATCAAGGAGAATTTCTCATTGCAAAGGGATCCTAATCCTACCTTTCAAATTGATAATCCTTTAAGATCAAAAAAGTCTAATGTAAAAAATGAAAATCCTAGACTTGGTGTAACTTGGAATGTCCCCCCTCATGGGTGGATCAAAGGGAACTTTGATGGAGCTGCTAAAGGGAACCCAGGGAATGTAGGATGTGGAGGAGTCTTGAGAAACCATATGGGAAATGTAATCAATGATATTGCAATTCCCATTAGTAAGTCAAACTGCCATATTGTTGAATCTTGTGCTACCTTCCAAACCATAAAGCTAGCTGTTGAATCGGGATATTCTAAATTATGGTTGGAAGGGGACTCCTTGAATATCTTAAATATCTTAAATAATAAAATTTTTGTCTCATGGTCAATAGAGGCTATGGTAATGGAAATGAAAACTTTAATTGAATTTTTTGAGAAAGTCACTATTACCCATACTTATCGTGAAGCAAACGGAGTCACTGATTAGATAGCAAATTATGCAGTTTGAGCATGACACAAGGTGAGTTGGCAAGAGACATGAAACAAAAACGTGGATCTTAGAGCACTCATTCATCATGATGTAATTCATGCTAAGGAGGGAGAGATCAGACTAGAATACAAAACTAATGATTTGGGGGAGTGGATCCATGGAGGAAGGTTTACACTCATTAAATAGAAATGTTCTAGAGTACACGAGGAGGATTCAAAACATGCCAAAAAATAGGTGAGTTCTGTTCCAAATTGGTAATAGTCAGGTTCATTGTTTAGCTGACAGGGTTCGGGTATTAAAGGAGATTCGTATGGCTCGTAAAAGGAAAGGAGAACCAAGGAAGTAGGAACCCAAATATTGTGAAGAGTGGAAAGCAAAAGAAGATGTCTGGAAGATCCTTCAAAGAGGAAAGGTTGTGAGTTACATGGAACGGCTTCATCGCTCAAAATCCCATATTACAATGGCTTTTTTCAAAAATTGGATTAATGAAAGGGTTACCCTGCATGGCATTATGGTGAATCTAACTGAGGAATTCATAGTGGAGGTGATGGGGCTTCCAATGGAGGGAATAAAATTCTCAAAGCAGACCAGCATTTCTAATGAGGCTTTTTGCAAATTCCCTAAAATGGATGCTGAGGAATAGCAGCTGGAAAAAAGTGGATTTTTTTTTGAATTAGAGCAGATTAAGGGCATCTAGAGGGACATCTTATGCTGCATCTGTGAGTACTTCATACTTGATGGAAGAAGCAAAAGAGTCCAAAAATTTCACTTTGTATTTCTCAATCACTTCAGACACAAAGTAAGAATCTCCTTTCCTTTTTATTTGCATTTTTCCTTGCTCCAAAGTCTATTCGCTCATAGGAAAAAGGAATCTCATCCCATCTTGCTTGAGGGGTTAATTCTTATAATTGAAGGGCATTGCAAGAATAAGGCCATAGTAAAGAATCCTTATTCGGGAAAAAACAAGGACCTATGGAGTAACAAGAAAGAAATAGTAAAAGGGAATGAAAAAGCTAAATTCAAACTCCCAAGCTTCAATAACTAGACTACTGATGAGGAAACAGAGTGGGAAAGTTCTAAAAACACTAGGGAGGAGAGTCTAGAGGAAGAGGGAGGAACAAAAAGTGGGCATTCAAGTTCCAGTGAGGAAGAAGAAGTGCAAGATAAGAATGAGAAAGAAGGAGTCACTATAGAGGAAAAGTATGAAAATAGCAACCATGAGTGTGAGGAAAATGAACAAGTGTTTGAGGAAATTGATAAAGATCTAGATGATCTTGCTGTGGACCCTGATCTGATTAATGAAAAGAAAAATCTAGTTTAGGTCACTAACCAAATATTGGAAATGGGAGCTCAAGTAAAGGAAGTAAGTAACCAAAATGTAAGCCCTGCTGAAACAAAGGAATAGAAATGAATGGAAACAGAGGACTATATTGAAAAAGTTGGAAGCAGTCCTAAAAAGAACATAGAAGACTAGAGTGACAAAAGGAAAAATGATGAAAGGTACCCATCTACTAGATTGGCCAATTGCAAAGCTGATGCTACTCTTTAATTTGATTTATGGACGTATAAGGAGATAATGGAAATCAATAGGAAAATGGAAATAATGGAGGGTAAACATGAGGCATTTTGGAACAATATCAATAACATGGAAAAGCAGATGAGGGATATTCCCATAGAACTCAAAGATTATGAGAACAACCTAAGGGAACTCATAAAGGAAAGTAGAACAAAGATGGAGGAGGTAACCTCTAGCATTTGTGTTACTACTGTAAACATTGGAAAAAGAGCAAATGAGGAAATCAAAAATTTGGAGGGGTCTAGCAAGAGAACTAGACAAAGCTCAAGAAAGAAAGCAATGCAAGAGGGATCTACGCAGGTGACTACTACCATCCATGACACTATTGTGAAAGGTAAGGAAGCAGTGAAGATGATATTGGAACTAAAAGAATAGTTCCTAGTTCTTTTAGTTGGTTCTGTTAGTTGGCTGTGATATCTGGTCTTGGTACCTGGTTTTTTGAACTCTTTTTACTATGGAGTTTCCATGTCTCTTTAAAACTTGGGATCTATCTTTGGTTTTTTGTTTGTTAGCTTCTGATCTTTGTAACTTGGTTTTGTTACTTCGGTGAAGTAGGTTTTAGGCTTTGCCTGTGGACGTTACTGTTTTATCTTTCTCCTTTTGTTCGGGGTTTTGGGGTCCCTTCAAAACCTGTTTTTACCTTAATCTAAAACAATAATAATATATTAGTGGAAAAATAATTATCAACATATTTCATAAAAATTCACACCAACAAATTCTAAATTCCAAATCTATAAATAACTTATTCCTATGGAAGAAGGTGTACTCCCTAAGACATCCACTAGTACATACTTGTCACCCTTCACAATTTCATTTAAAATTTTAGTAAAAATTAATTAATTGGCACAATATACCATGGTGGAAAACCTATAATATCTTTGAATGGAAGTAAACTACCAAGCATATATTATTTTTAAAAATACACAAACAACCACATTTCTTATTTCCCATTTTTATGATTCATCACTCCAATCATATTGAATCAAGAAATACTTCAATCCCATGTAAACTATTTATATCACATATCTACTATAAAATAGATGATGTTTGAATTATATCAAAACATATATGATAAAAAACATCTCATCGTACCTAGACAATCTTCCTTTTGAATATTTGGACTTTATGCTTTCAATTTTCATGTGTTTCCATCTTTACATTGTAATCACAACAACTCTATTTAATCATCACACCCTATTAAAAATGTTTATACACATAATATTTTCAACATTTATCAATTATTGATGTTTTATCTCTTATAATAACCCATTGAGTCTCAATCTCTTTTAGTGCATGCCTTAAAGGGTGCACTAGGAAAGGGGTGGGTAGACCATTGGTGCTTCATAGGATTGTTGTCCCCTATACCACCACTTGAAACCAATACAAATTTATACTATATACTTCCCTGAGCTTTGACAACTCCATTACACACTCCTCTAAGAAATTCACCACCTTAATTAACCCATAACTAAGCATAACAACCTTTTTTGACATTTACCAAATAATGTTGGACTAGGATGACCATGTATTCTAATTGATATTTACACGTTATAGGTTTAGGTTGGCTTCAACCAACCTAGATTAGGAGATAACTTATTTTTATAAAATAATGATATAAATTCAAATTGGGCCAAGTTTGTTGGCTAAACATCTTAAAAGGTTTAGGGTTAGATTAAACTATATATACACATTCATTTTGCCATTTTTTAGAGAGACAATAGAGTTAATTATTCATTTATGTTTATTTACAATATGCTTTTGGATATTTCTACTTGAGGAATTGTTGCTTCGGGTTTATAATTGGATAAGAATATTTCCTTGTGTAAAAGTCTTGGATGATTAGGCTTATCTTAGTGATCCTTAAAAACTTAAAAAAACTCTTTCAAAACACCTTTGTCCAAGGGAGATATTGAGTCTCAATAGATTAATATTCAAGGTAAGTATCTCTAGCTTTACTCCTCTATTTTAGTAGATACAAGTAACATAAGTAATGGCTTATGGATATATTTCTCTCTCCATGAATTAGGGTTATATCTATACATACATTATTTATAATTATTCTATACATGTTTATTTTTTATGTTTATTTCCCCCACTTTGTGCCACAAGCATTGGTGAGCACTAGATTATATTTTAATTTACTTATCATTTACTTAGTGAATATGAAAACATATGACCTAACTAGAGTTATTTCATAATATTAATTGACTAGAGGATTTGGAACCCTCTCAAGTGATGTTATTATGGTAAGATATTCCTTAGTTAAATATAGAAGATCCATCTTGGTCATGACCTCAAATATCTATTGTATTAACAAATAGAAGTGTAAGTAGGATTTATCTTCTCCGAGCTAGGATTGTTTACTAGGTTAGCTACATTTTCATTTCTATACATTTTGGTGAAATTGATGTGAATAAATCCCTTATAAGTTTTATTTCATGAACTAATTTCATCATCATATTATATATTTTACTTTTTTATTATTGTATCAAACCTATCGATATAATTCTAATATTCTATGCGTAGTTTTAACACATAGTCTCCCCAAATCGACATTTTTATTTCTATGCATGTCTTCACCAAATATAAAAGAATGTATCTATAAACTCAACATATTATTCTTCTTCAGTTATAAGATTTCATACATACTTGATCCAATCAAATTAATTCATAGTTCATCTTTTTTAGCGTATGATTTTATAAACATAGTCAAGCTAGTCAACTCTTCATATATTTTTCTAGCACATAGGTTTTGTAAACTTCATCAACCCAATAGACTTTATTCATAGAATATTTAAATCATCACTTGAGAAACATAGCATAAAATATTCAAACTAATAATATTCAAAACCACTAAGGTTCATTTTTACCTTATCTATCATTTCAATTTTTCATTTACATTACTTTTTTTTGCAAGTTTATAGTCTATGAAACCATAACCCTATAGTGAACTGGGTCGAATAGCTCGACATAGTATTGTATCTTGTATTCTCTTTAAAATACATAGTCAACCTATTTAAATATTCTCTTATTAATACTAATTCTAAAGAATAGTAGTGACCTTGTCAATTCTTTTCTATATTGTTTAAATATAGTGTCACCTTAATCGACTTTATACTTTTCACAATAAAAGGAATTAACCTATTTTACTAGTAATTAGTTTACTTTTCATTGTAATTTATTACATACTTAGAGTAATAAATATAGATTAATTAGGTGGTTTTTCAATTTACTAGTTTAGTCACATTATTTTTCTCTTTTACACATACATCCAAATCATTTTACATTAAAAAAATTAAACAATTTTCTTCCTAAGGTCTACCTATTTAGATTTCATCACCAAGGGGAAGCCATCTTGGTTTTATATCCAAGTATAAACATGTGGTTGATAGTATATATTGGTAAAGCACCTGACAACCTTATCAATGTGGAATTGTAAAGTGAGGGGGTAGGCCCCAATACCAATCTAGTACCATCACCAATATATATCTCTTTTAGCCTAACATACCTAAAATTATCCATATATTTCTTTCTAGTCCTTAAAACCAACTCCCCGTCACATTAATTTCAAATTTTATTATAACTTAATAACATTTAAGAATAACCAATCATTTATAATTTACATTCAATTTTGCTACTTTCTCTTTGATCATTGTATTTTGTATTGTAAAACTTGCATTAGCTACTGTTAGTGCAATGCTTATGTTGTGTGTTCTAATTAGATCAACTAAATTTACCTAATTGATTGTGTGATTCACTTTATTTTCTTAGATATTATCTTGAAAAAAAAATCCCTTTTTTTATAACACTATCATCCCTATCAACACATTTTATTATAGAATCTTAATCTTTCTTATACTACGTATATATTCTCTATCTAAATATGAGTCATTTTTAGCCTATTTAGTTCCCCCTTTTGCAATACACAATTTACCTATTTGGCTATGTATCTTTCTCATTTATTTATTTTCTTCATATATAATACATAGTTGACCCATACAATTTTGTATCTTTCTATCCTATTTTAGTTTTATCATTTGCATAACATAGTCAAACAATTTGATCATGTCTTTTTCATCATATTCTATGGACCTTTTTCATAGACCCTGTCAACCTAGTTGACTTTGTACCTATTGGCTGATACTATTTTTTATGTGGCTAAATAAATCATTATTTTTCCTCATTACTTCCTAATTTTAGATTATATATTTAAGAATCATGAAATCCCCTAAAAAAATTCTTTTTGACAACCTGAATCCATTTAGATGATATATGGGATGTTTTTTTCTTCCTACCTTCACTAGCCAAGAGGATACTCACTTTTGAAGTACCTTTTTTCCTACTTTATTTTTGATTGCAACATGGTTTAGATAATCCCAATAGATGATATTGGTGGATTAGATCATTTTCATACTTATCAAGATGATTCTCACCTTTAGACATCTTACCATATTATGGGGTAAATTGAAATAATTCTAACAAAAAACCCCATAAGAAACCTTATTAATACCAATAACTACGTTCCTAGAAATATGCCACCTAGTAAACCTCCCCCTAATACCAATTTAGGGAATAATTCTACCAACACCAACCCATCAATTGATAAAACTCAAATTATTACACAAATAGTATAAAAAATGAACGTCATGTAAGCATATAACACCTCTCAAATGATGCAATTACAACATCATTTGATAAACATGGCTAATAATCCTCCCATTATTATTCCCCAAAATAATAAAAATATTATCCCTCAACCTCTTAAAGATGCCATATGAAATGTTATATCCCAACCTATCATGCAAAATAAGATGCATCAACACATTCAAAATGATATTTTATCCACGTTTATTATATCTATTAGTATTGTTAATATATATCCAACTAAAATATATGATGGGATTAAAGACCATGCATCTTTTCTCAAGGAATTTAGTAATATTTATAAAGAGCGGATCCAAACTAATACCTTTGCCACTACTAAATGTTTAGTTAAAACCTTCACCAATGATGTTTTAGAATGGTACAACCAACTTGCCCAACATTATATATGAAAATTTGAATATTTAGTCAATCCTTTAATTAAAGAATTGCAACATAATGATCTTCTTAAAAAATTTCTTGGTCATTTCACAAATTATATGAAATCTTGTATTAAATTAGTTCATGATTTTATCAAATGAAGGAAATATTTGGATCACAAATCTAATCACAACTTGATTGATGATAATTTGTTTAAAATATTAATAATAGCCTTAACACATTTACTCAAATACAAGGTTCAAACTTTTTCTCCCCAAACTTTAAATGATTCTCTTGACCAACCTAAGCATCAAGATTTGCTAATGAAACAATTTTAACCTAACACTAAAACCATCAAGGGATATTTCCAACATTTAACCAATACAATAACTAGAAATCTTTCTCAACTCAAACTAGGAGTATCTAAAACAAAAAATCCCCAAATTTCCCATAGGTTGTTAAATGTGAAACTCATGAAACAACTTTTAGTTCCTTCTAAACAATTCACATATCCTAATAATCCCCCTAAATGATATGATCCTCATAATTTTTTTTTACATGCTGATATAGGTCATTCCCATGAAACAATTTAGGGGATTACAAAATTTTATATTTATTTTATGCTAGGTGATGCATTCAATCATAATTCCATGATTAAAATTTTTCATCATGATTACGTTAATGCTTTTCAAAATAAACAAGCCTCCAAATCTCCTTCCTCTAACAATCCCAAAAAATTCTCTACATTGAACCCCCAATAATCAAACAAGGATATTTGTGTGATTGAGACCAATCATGATCAATACTATACCAATTCCCAATACATAAATGTGAATAAGGTCAATTATTAATACAAACCATCCCACAAAGATATCTCTACAAAACCAAAGAAACTATCACTAGAAAAGTAACTTCTTAAAGACACTACTACCACGAAGTTACCTTTAGAAACTAGTGGGGAACTAATTCCTCAATACAAACCTCCAAGTTATTCTCTTTTTACTAAACATATTTTATCTTCCAAGCCTTGTGCTATTTCTTCGTCTTCCAAAACTTATTGTAAATTCTTAGAGGAACTTAACTTTATGCTTTACAAAATTACTCTCATGGATTTAGTTCACACTTCCCCCTATCATTGTAAATTCCTAATGAACAATTCAAAAAGATTGAAAAATAATCTTCCTTAGAAGAAGAACAACCTTATCTCGAGCCTCGACTAATAGAAGTTCATACCATTTAATTATTTTTCCTTCTTCAAAACCTTCCATAGAGTTCATTAAAGAGGACATGATCACTGATTAAATTCTCTTTCAAGATGATGATACACATCTATTTATCAATATATCCATTAATACCACCCTCATTATTAAAGTATTAGTAGATGAAGGGTCATGAATTAATGTGACATCTCTTTGGATCATTAAAAAACTCAGATATAACAAAGATCATATCAATAAAAAAAATTTAACATGTCATGGATTTGACAAGACCAATCAAAATATAGTTGGTTGTATTTATATCCCTCCTACTATTGGACCCACAACTGTACATACTAATCTTATGGTACTCAACCTACCATTATCCTAGAATATACTCTTAGGATGCCCATAGACTCATGACATGAGGGTAATTTCTTCCTTGGTAGCCAATGTATTGATTTTTTTCATAATGGCAAATGATACAAATATGAGGCCGATCCTAACCCATTGAGTATTTATTTTCCCAATCCTAAATCTTAGTATCAAATTCCCATTATTAAAAAATTTAATAGTGCACCTTTACCTAAATTCATCAATATGAATCTATAATTACATGTCACTCTTATTGATTTTAATGATGATAAACCAAACTACTTGCAAAAGACATGAAATACTACCAAACTACCTCCTCACATTTTAGAGTGGATTCCTCCCTCCTTGTTACCTCATGATCATAGCATCCCTATTATGGATGAGATAATTGATTTACATCCTCCATGTAATGCACATGAAGAATATTATACCAAAGATAATTTCACTTGTAATGATTATGGAGAAGCCAAGTTATTTTGAGACCCTTTCACCATGTCATCTCATAAATTTAGTGATTTATGTGTCTCACCTTCAGAAGTTACTTGAGAAAACTAAGCATTTACTATCTCTCCCACCTATGATGATAACCCTATTATGTCCTAATCTTAATTAAGAGACTTGGATGTTCAACTCTATTAAAAAACCTTAGCTAAAATCCATTCCTTTAACCACTTTTTCCACACTATTTTGATGGATATTGAGTTAAAACCTAAAGTTTATGTATCTCTAGTTAATTATCCAATGCTCAATACTCCTTAGGTGGTTGAGGAAATTTCACCTCTTATAAATTCATAACTTTTAAAAACTTTTATTTTTCCTATCCCATCAGTCACCATATCCTCTCCCTATCAATGATTCTAAATATATGCATATTATCAATCTAATTGAATCAAATCAACCTTCGTCCATAATTCCACCTACACTTGAGATCACTCTTGATGCCAAGGCCATAAAAATATGGCAAATACATTATTAATATGATTTACATGGTAAAAAATTATTGATCTTGAATTAGATGTGGAATATTATGGACTTTTACCTATGTTATCTAGTAATGAATCTATCCTTGGATTGTTTGATTCCCAAGAACCTCAACGTCCTCGAAAACATCACAAAATTTGGAATTTAAAGTGAAAGGCCACTGATTTTAACAACTTAATTTCTAGCATTGATCTTAAAGCCAATCCCATTTCCTCTCTTCCCAATGCACCATATAATTTTCAAGATGGAAATGATATGTTTATTGAGGAAACCACAAGAATAGAATATGGCACACCCTTATGTCCTCGACCAATAATATTTTATATAGAATTCATGATGACAAAGCATGATAATTTTAATATTTTTTTATAAATATCATGAGAATTTTTCTTGGTCATATGAGGACATGCCTGACATTGATCCTAGTAGCATGGTGCACAACATAATCACCTACCTCAATGCCAATCCCATTTAGAAAAAATATAAAATTTACCCCCAAAATTTCTACCTGCACCATAAATAAATTATCAAAATATTATATTATTAGTTTATTAAACATATGGACTATTCTGAATGGATTTCAATCATTATTCTCATTCATAAAATAGTTACCATAGTTATTCACATCTGCCTAGACTTCCAAAATCTCAACCTCTCTTGTCTCAAGGATAATTTTCTATTACCTTCAATAGATGCCATCATAGATTCCACATCCATATACTAAATTTTACCCCTTATGGATGGTTTTTAGACTATAATCAAATTTATATTATCCCCAAACCAACACAAAATAACTTTCATTATGGAATGTGGAACCTATTACTATGTTAAGATGCCTTTCAGCCTTAAAAATGTTAGAGATACCTATCAATGGGATATGACCCACATTTTTCATGACCTTATACCTAATATTATGGAAAATTATGTGGATGATCTCATCACCAAATCCAAAAGGCACAAAACCCATCCCTGTGATCTAGCCATCATCTTTGATCAACTCATGAAGTACAAAGTTAGGCTAAACCCCTACAAATGTGTTTTTGGCATTACATATAGTAAATTTATCGTGTTCTTATTCTCTATTCATTGTATGTATCTTGGTCCCAATAAAATAATTGCTATAGTCAACATGCATATTCCTTGATCCATTATAAACATTCGTACTTACCTCAACAATCATGGGGAAGTTTGATGATTTATCCCCAAAATGATTTATCACATTTATTCTATTAACTCCCTTCTTAAAAAGGGTAATGATTAAAAATGGATTCATCCTTGTAAAAAGTCATTTGATAACATGAAATCATCATTGCTTCATTTTCATATCCTTAGTCCACCTTCTAATTATCATCATTTGATTTTGTACACATCTTCTACACCCATATCAGTTGGGGTAATTCTTACCTAACAAGATGATACTAGAAGAGAGTATGTTATTTACTATATTAGCTGAGGCCTCATCAATTACAAAAAATGTTTTACCAAATTAGAACATGATTACATCATATTTATTTCATATCTAAAAATATTCATCATTACATGATATCAAACAACTTATGTCATTATTCATTCCAACCCACCTCATCACTTTTTTTCCAAAATATTTTTACTTGGAGATAGAATTAGCAAGTGGATGGTTCTCTTAATGGAATTTTATCTTTTCATTATAACACAAAGAAGTTTCAAAAGAAAATTATTGTTGAGTAAATCAAAATGGCACCCATACCTTCTACCAATCATCTTCAATATAGTCTCCCTGATGATAACATTATCTATATTAAAGGTCTCAATTAGGATATATCTCTTAAAGATTAATTTCATAACTTCATTTCTAATTTATAATAAATTAATCAAGAAGACACCTATGTCATTCCAAATACTACTAAATCCAAACTAGTTATCAAAGAATTATTTAAATCAACATTGATTAACATGAAGATACATGGACCCTACATTTTGATGGTGCCAAATATCTCCAACGAGCTAAGACAAGTTGTATTATAACTAGTCCTCATGGTAAAATAATCCATTTGGCATTAAGACTCACATTTTATGTCACTAATAACATGGTAGAATATGAAGCATTAATATTAGGTATGAGAGTGACATTTAACTTAGATATTCCATATTCATGCTTTGGGGTGACTCTCAACTCATCTCCTATTAGTTTAATGGTGATTACCAATGTAAAAGTGAAAATATTATTATCTATCATTAAATTAACACTAACCTCAACAAAGAGTTCTCTTTTACCATTGAAACCATTCTAAGAGATCATAACTATATTACTGACTCTCTGGTTTCTTTGGCATCCTTATTTCATTTGCATCAAGTTATTAATGATTCCTAATTTATTATTCAAATAAGAAAGTCCCAATATTTCATCCAACCACAAGATTAACTTATATATCATATTGAGGCTATCACCATTCGATAGATCCCATGGTATAAAGACATTATCCAATTCTTCAAACATCAAACTTATCCTCTAAACATAAATTCATGTGAAAAGACTAGAATTCAAAAATAAGATTTTAAATATGTCTTTTGATACAACACCCTTTATTATCATAATTTATAAGTATTATACTCCATTGTGTAATGAAATAAGAGGTCCCTCCTCTCCTTGAACAAGCACATGGGGGAATTTATGGTGGTCACTATATTAGACATGCTACAACATGTAAATTCCTATATATGTGATACTTTTCACCTATTTTTAAAAATGATGCTATCAATTTTGTTAAAAAGTGTAGTCCTTGTCAACTACATAATTATCTAATCCATTCACCACCAGTCAAATTCTAAATTATGGAATATCCTTGGCCATTTTTCATGTGGGGATTAGATCTCATTGAAAAACTACCTGGATCAAAAGATGGGCATGTTTTTATCATCATGACTAATGAATATTTTATCAAAAGGATAGAATCCATGCCTCTCATCAACTTCATGGGAAATAAAATTTACAAATTTATCCTTGACCAAATAATTTATCATTTTAGATCGTTTGTTATAATGACAAAAATTTCAAGAATAAGGACGTGAAGAAGTAATGCACTAAATTCAAAATATCCCACAAATTTTTCACACTATATCATCCAAATTTTAATGGCCAAGATGAGGACACTAATAAAATTATCAATAAAATCCTTCAAAAAACCATCCATGAAACCTACATGCATCATAATATTTATTTATATCTTACACTTTGGGTTTATTTTATTAGCATTCATACTACCACTAGGGTAACACCATTATCATTAGTCTACATTTTGAGTTTGTATTACCATTGGAATTGAGATTTATTCCTTACACATATCTTTTCATGATAGTTTTATTGATGAATAATTACATTAAACTTTCCTTCATTCTCTTGATAGTCTCTATGAACACTGTCAAGTTGATCTGTAACATAATAAACAATAAAAGACTCATATCTCAAAGTAACACCATAAAAAGAATAAAGTCTACACTTTCAATGTTGGTGATCGAGTCCTTAAATCAAACTATATCCATAATAAGGAAGGAAAATATGATCTATAATGGTGGAGCCCTTATTTAGTAAAAGATATTCTTGGTTCCAACACCTATCACCTCCAAATTAATGAAGGCCATGTTTTTAATGAGACCACTAATGCATAATTTTTAAAGAAATAATCTGATTAGATATTTCCCTTCTTATCATATTTATCTATGTTATCCTACTAAATTTTTTTTAAAGATTTCTAAATGGGTCTCACCCTTTACAGTAGTCTCTTTTTTCACAAAACTTAGTTATTTCTCTTGGTCTTTTAGTTTATTTTTTATTTTTATCACGAGTTTAATTTTAATACCTTGGATAGGACCCAGTATTCATCATGAATTAATTTCACTCTTATTTGATTTGATAATTTATTATGATGTTTTCACCCCCATTGGGTTTTTATTTTGTGAGTTATAATGTAAGACCATGGATAGGACTAGTCCCTCCTCAGAAATACCATTTCTACCATTTTGTTTTCACCTTCTTTGTTCACTCTTTTGGGTTTTTTTCTTTTTGGATATGTAGTGTAATACCATAGATAGGACTCGGCCTTCCTTACAAATATCATCTTTTGCCTTTAATTTCACCTTCTTTGGTTTATATTTCATGATTTGTAGTGTAATACCATGGATAAGACCAAGCTCTCATAAAATAACAATTTTTATTTCAAAAACACCCTTTATTATACCATATGTTCATTTTCTAGAATGTTAAGAAATGGTTACAAGTTTGTGATTCAATAATCTTAGCTTTGGTTTTTTTGATTATTTTGTAGATAAAACTTGTATAACAAACTATGTTAACATGTTTCCCTACACTTCCATCCATTCTTATGATAAAGAATCATACTTACCTATCATTATATCCCTTTTCCTCTTTGCCACATTTTTTGTGATTTGAAGTAGTTCAAATTGTTATATGTTCATTACCCTTGATTTCCTTTTCTTCCATTCCAATTTGGATAAAACAAGGTAAAATTCAAGATATTATATGCAATAAGAAATTCATCATGTCTATAAATCAATCCTGGCTCAAAGAAGATAGAGAATACCTACACTTTTGACTAGGGATATGCTTGTTAAGTGGGAGAATGACCAATATGGGGATCTAAAAGACCTGATTAGGGGATCACTTGTCACAACATATCATGGTAGGAATGGTTACAAAGCCTATAATCTAACATAATGACACAATAACCCTAATGTATTCCTTAGGTTTAAAACATTCACTTATTCTAATAATAAGAAAGTAAATCTCATATAGTGCACACCAAATCTTGAGGCACAAAATGAGGGTTAGAAAGAATAAATCAAACTAAACTAAACATATATTAGAATACATATACTCACATCAATGTATACAAAATATTAATATATGGGAAAAGAATACAAATGCATTATCTATCTATCTAATCTAATAAAGGAGAAATAAAGTTAGGAATACTTACCTCTGAAGATAAACCCATCGAGCCTCAATCTCTCCCTTGGCCAAGGTGCTTCACAAGGGATTATTATGGTACGTAAGGATAACAAAGATAAATTAGCTCTAGGTTAGATAACCTATCTAAGAACACAAAAGACTTCTTCACAAGACAAGATTTGTATCTCAAAATAAAGTATGGAACCCTAAGCTTTATTACTCAAGCAGAAAGGTCAATAAACAAATGTTCATTCATACTTCTTAACTCTTAATTCTTCTCTTATGATATGGTGGAAAATGAACTTGTATATATAGCTATGTCTTGACCTAGATTATCCTAAGAAATTTGGATATATAGGGTTGATCTAATTTTTTTTTAGGATACCTCACTAGGTCTGAGTTAGGTTAGCCAAAAGGCTAACAAGTTAAGAAAGTGAAAAATATGCCTAAAATATATTGGGTCAACCTTATTAACCTAGTATAACCAACTATCCAAAAGGGTGTTAAGGTAAGAAAAGGAGGTATGGAAAGAGGAAAATATTGGAATAAGTAGGACTAAGAAGAATAAGCTTAGGGTGAGTGGTTTTTTAGGAGATGAGTGTGTAGATGAAAAGTAGAAAAAGGGACAACAATATTATGAAGCATCGATGGTCTGCCCACCCATTTTCTGGTGTACCCCTTAAGGCATGCACTCAGATAGATTGAGACTTAATAGGTTTCTACAAGATATGAAGAGTTAGTAATCAATATAATTTTTAAAATAGTATGTATATACATATGCCCTACTCAAATCTCATCATGTGTCTTGAAAGTGTGACATGGGATGATGCTTTAGGATAGAACATGATAATACATAACATTGATGCTAAGTAAAGTGTAGTAAGTAGAAAATAAGATAAAGGAAAGGACATAATTGAAAAAAACATACCTTTACTTACCTTAATGTTGTAGATAAATAAGTAGACTACAAGAGATGTGAAAGTGTCAAATGTAGAGTACACTAGATGAACCTATAGAAGTTAGTGCAAAAATAGCCAAAAATCAAATTTTTAGAGAATAGGCATATATTATTGGAAATAATCTATACATCATCAATAATCGAATGCATTTTATGGTTTTCAAAATGGATGAGTAAATTTAAAGATATAATAAAAATAAGGAATCTACATGACAATAATTGAAAGATTTGAATTTGGAAAAATGTTTTAAAATAGAGGAAAAGACAAGTCATTTGTTATTTTGACTTGTGAGAGGAGAGAAAATGAGCTTTGAAGATAAAACAAGCTAGGATGGTGAGGAGATGATAGCCCAGATAGGGAGAGGCTCCAAATGCGGTCGTAGGTGAATGATAGGTATGTAACTAGGAATCTTAAACCCATTTTTGAAATTTGTTATTAAATTAAGTGAAGTTTTAGTAATTTTGAATTTTAAGAATTTATAGATGTCAAAATGAGGCAAAATTACATTCTAGGGGTAGAAAATAGGAACAAAAAATGGTTTTGGAGGGTCTAGGGAAAAAACAAGGGGTCAGTGAGTAAAAATAATTGGATCGACCCAGTCAACCCAGTAGGCTAGAATCCACAGTGTCAACCCAGTAGGTATGAGTCGACCCAATACATTCTATAAGTTGAAGGCCTATTTTGAGTTTTTAGGTGGTTTAAAAGGTCCAAAATGGAAACTCAACACTAAGAAGGGGAAGATAAGGGGGTTGACTCAAATTTTTGAGTTGACCAAGTAAAAAGATTAGAAAATTCTGGTCAAACTAGTTTGACCAATAGCTAGAATGATACAAAAAACATGTAAAAGGTTAAAAGAGGGATAAAATGGATTAAAATGACCAAGTTAAATAAAGACCATGTAGGCTAAAATTAAGCTAAATATAATAAAATAAAGTAATTTTATGCTTGTTTCTACTTTTAGAAATGTAAAAAAAATGTATTATGACTATACATGACAAGAAAGAATTGATACATCCTTTGTTGTTTCTTGTGTAAAGGGATAACAAAGATTTTGGAGACTTGTGGATGTGGCATGGTTACTAGATTTTTTAGATAGGTTTTTAGATAGATACAGGGATAGAATGGGATCCATAGGTCTAGGCAAAATAGCAGAGATGTGTTGGATCCTCCTTAGTGTTGATCTATTAGTGATGTTCCTTGGTTGTTGGGAATGATTGACTAACACCTTTATATGTGAGGTGTATATGGATATATTAGATGTGAATATCATGATATAGGATGTATATTCCATCCTAGGGATACCTATAATAAGAGCACAAGTGACTGTGGGGATACTAGACAACCTAGAGGAGAGGAGAGCCTTATGTGTTTGGGCTATAGGTTTAGAGATAATATTACCAAGTAGGAGAGTGAGTATTTTTTTATGTTTATACATCATATATTATAGATATTTTTAAGGCTATGATAGGCCTTATGACATAATAGGTGCTTTGTCACAAGTTAGACAACAAGGTACAACTGCTCATTGCAGCCTTAGCCAAGATGATCTTGGAGGATCAAGTTATATATGACCTAGGCTCTATCATCTAGGTATAAATAGTGAATGATATGTATATGATGTTAGTCATAGGGTATAGGACCATGATATTGATCATATTGCTGACAACTTGGATATATGAGAGATTTCTTATGTACTGGCTAATTGGGTTACCCCATACAGTCAATGATAGGTCAGCTTAGGTACAAAGATGGAGGGAGGACCAGGTAGTGTGGGTCATGCCCCACATGCTAATGATAAATTCATTGACATGTACATACATTGTGTGACAACCATATGAGCATATAAAAACTACATGGGCAAGCTGGGACATAGTTGAACTAGTGATAAAGAGGATAGAGTTTGTTGGACACTATTTTTTATAGAGAGAGCCACATTTGATGGCATGGGTACTATGATATATGGGCCTACATCATATAATAACACTAATGATAATGCATAATTAGTGGGCTTGGCATGTGTGGGAGCCATGGGGGAGGAGAGGGCTAGGGCCACTAGTGATGAGATTGATATTGAGGCCATGATGAGAGCGACCATGGACTAATCAAGCACAATAAGGAGTGGAGCTAGAGGATAAGGATTTGAAGGTAAAGATACTAGATCTACCATTATTGGATCCATAGTGAGATGAGTATTGGATACTGAGGACATGGCATTGATGGTGGTAGGAAGAGCATGAGAGAGTGGAGATATATAAGTATTAGATCACTATTTATATTTTGTTTGGAAAGAAAGATATATATATATATATATATATATATATAGAGAGAGAGAGAGAGATAATAGTGATTCAATATCCATATTATGTGATTTTTTAGGTGTAAGTGAGGATGAGGAAGATAAATTAGGGTCCCTAGTGATGGAAACACTCCAGGACATCCTAGATGAGACTCTATAACCATATGACCCCATGATACTAGAGGATTTGAGTGTACCATCTACCTTAGCTTAGGTGATCTGATTTAGATTATCTAGAGAGGTAGTGAGGTAGATATAGGTGTAGAGACTGAGGATGCATCCATTAGTAGTGATGGGTGTAGGGGAGATATAGGTATGAAAGAATCTAATAGATGATAAAGTTTCACATCTAACTTTAGTAGATAGATGATAGAGATCTAGACCCAGTTGATAAAGTCATAGATGTAAGAAGTGCACCTATACGGATAGGTAAAAGGATTAGGATATTTTATGGCCTCATTATATCATACCATTCAGAGGAGTTAGATTGAGGCCTCAGTAAATAACATAGCTAGGCCATGATATAGATAGGATGGAACCCAACCATGGATCTAGAGCATTTTATATGGTTGTATATGTTATATCAAAACTCATGATATATATATATATATATATATATATATATATATGATGGATCATTTTGGCATATTAGTGTTAGATGTGTATGTGATCATTATTACTTATTATGGTTGTTAATTATGGTTATGGTTGTGTATGTTTAGGATATATTTCTTTCTAGCACATGCATTTAGCTTTGTTGTATATTCTATACGAAATATTTGAGATGTGGTTTATTTTCTAGAATTATGAAAAACACATGCATAGATATAAAGAAATAGGGAAAAAGTACATGGAAAACTATAATCAACCAAAAAATGTACAACAGACTATTTCAAGTTGGGAAATGTGTAATAACAAGAAATGACTAAATAAAAAGAACCAAGAAATGGTAAAACAAGATGGAAAAAGGAATTTGTTTTTAAACCAATGTGAAAGATTTTTGCTCCAAATTAAAACAAGTAAAATCATACTAATATCACATTGGGAAGTATTACAAACAAAGTAATAAAATGGAAGGTATGTAAAAGGGCACAAATGGTAATAAAAATAAATTAATTAAGTCAATCAATCATTCTAAATCATGCTAGGAAGTATGAAATAAAAACAAAATTGTAAAAGATTGGTTTTAAATTGATCATACTAATTCAAGCTAGGAAGTATGAAAAATTCAAGAAATGGTTGAAATCTTACATGCACTCAAAAAATAAGGAAATAAAAATGTGAAAGAAAAATTAAGTAAGCATAATACATACTAAATCAAGATGGGAAGCATGTAAAATGATGTGTAACTTCATAATCAATCAAATCTTATCTCAAATTTGATACATGTAATTTTGATGGTGACTTGGGTATTTGAAATTTTTTTGAGGAAGGATGGGTCCTATCCATGGTCTTACACTAAAACTTGACAAGGAGAACTACACTAGGGTGGAATAAATAGGGAACATTAGGCAATCAAGTATGTGTGTAATAGAAAGGAAAAGATTGTAATTTATGAGGATGGTCAGGTCTTATCTGTGGTCTTATAATGCAACTCACAAATGTGATCCCAAGGGGAGTGATAAGTAGACTAAAAAATATTTCTCAAGAGGAAATATGAGGACTATAGGGAATAAAAAAGGGAGTGTAAAAATTAAGACTTAGGAATCTTATGAGAAAACCTTATGAGGCAAGAGGTATACTAATAATATGAGAAGACACTAAGTGACTAGTGGTCATATATGTACAAAGGATACCTATTATCTATAGACGCTAAGATTTGTAAGAAAATAAGTGTGCTACCAAGATCAACTCATGAAGGTAGATTGGTAAAAGAAAATTAAAATGGACCTACCTTCTCAAAATCTATTTTTCATTCTTTAAGACCCCTTACAGAGTTGTCAGTCTATTATGAAGATTGGATACTTGCATGAGAAAGTAGGTAGTACTAAAACATAATTTTTTTATTCTCTTCTTCTAATATACTAGCCTATCACACCCCAAATGACCTCAACTCTACCATGAGGCCAATTGTGAAGTTTGAGATTTGATGAGATGAAGGAGATGTAATTTGAATAATGTCTTTTAGTGTGATTAGACTTTTAAAAATATGTTTGCCTTTTGGGATCACTGCCTTTTATTTAAATGACTTGGATTTTAACATTCTTTTTAATTATTTTTAAGATTCTTACTCCATACAAATTTGGAATGACCAATCATGAGAGAGATAGTCATACACATGAATGAGTTATAGGCTAAGGATAAAATAAGCTAAGTAACCAAAGACAAAGATTGACTAGGACACTGAGGATTGACAATTAACTAGCATGTAATCTCAAGTCTCAAATATGTATATGGTTAGTTTTTGGATAAAGGAAGAGGGAAAAAGGAGATCCAAAATGGACTGGTGAAAGGAGATAATAATGAGATATATTATTTGCTAACTAATCACATGGTAAAGAGAGATAATAACCAAGGAGAATCAGGTACGTATAATCAAATCAGCATGATAAATTATTTGTGAAAAATAAGGATAAGAAAGCAAAACAATCATAAAGATACAAGAAAGAGAGTTTTGAGAAAAACTCCAAGGAAAAGAAAAGAAAACAATGATGAATAAAATACAACCATATGCTAACCATGAATGATAAGTAAGATTTACTACAACAGGTAAAAAATCATGATAGAAGATAAGAATTTTTTTGACAAAGTGTCAAATGATATAATAGATATAAATGAGATTGGATCACATGCCCAATTTAATATAAATATGAAATCACCATGCATCTGCTCATAAATAATGTTAAATCTATCAACACAAATTATCCAATATAATGGATAAGTCTCTATGAAGATGTAGTTGAAATGTTACTAGAGTTTCATCAATCTTCAATAGATACTAGGCAAATTCTTCTTTTACGATCTCCTCAAATGAAAAAGTAGGAAGGATCAAAAGATCATGCTAAGGAGGAGAATTCATCAAAGTCTATTTAGGATAATGCATGGGATCAGGATCTATGGAAGATGTAGGAATCACTGGTGGAGAAGGATCCACAGGTGATGGACTCACATGTAGAGAAAGATCCATAACTGAGGGAAGGTCCATAGGTGAAGGAATCATAGGTGGAGGCATAAAAGGTGGTGAAGGGACCACAATAGGGGATGGAACCACTGGAGGTGGAGCCATGAGAGAAGAAGGATGAGCCTTCTTGTAGGAACAACCTATGGGATGAGTGGTATAAGGTTTGAAAATGGATATAAGATGATATTTGATATGTTGTTGTAGGATGCAAAAATAATCAATGTGATGGGTGCCACATAAATTTAATAGATAATATACCTCACCATACTTAGGAAAATATTTAGGAAGTACCTTTCAGAGAGGTATGGATTTTTTTGATGATGGGGAAGAATGATGTAAGGTATCAATATATTTTCATAACTTGAGACAATGGGGGGAAGAATGATTATCTATCCCATGGAAGAAATAGATATGATTGTGAGTGGTTTTAGTAGAAGCACTCACAAAAGGAGGTAAAATAGGATTGGAAGAATCTTGAGAACACTCATTAACCCATTTGGTGGGTAGAGGACCCATATTAGGAAAAGGAAGCAAATCATCACCAAGGGAGGGTGATGATGAGGAAGGAATGAAATTAGGCTCAATGGAAGGATCAATGGAATTGGAATTAGGGGTAGGCTCAACAATAGTATGAACAAAAATAGGATCAACTATAATAGGATCAAGAAGAGTCTCAACTATAGTTCGTTTTACTGAGGGAGGGGTGGGATCTACATAATGTCTAAGGAGAGTTTCACTAACCTTAGGAGTAAACTAGTTATAGGGGTCAGGGTACCTATAAAAATGGTAAGGCCTAGTCATAACATGATCTATGAACATATTATTACATGGATATTAAAAAACTAGAGGTGTCAGTGCCATATCTATCTTATGATAAAGAGGAAAAATTCAAAAATTAGGAACTATAAGTGAAGGAAAATGATGGGATGCACAAAAAGCTCAAGTAAATAAGAATGATAATGGAAAATATCAACATCATAGGCTTAGACAATACCACCTAACAATGGATCATCTAATGAATAACCATCATCATAATCTAGGGTATGAAGATCAATAACATAGGTAGGGATAACCTTGTCATTCAATGAATCATGACAATAGAATGCCTAGTCTTGGTCAATACTATAGGAATGTCATCGAAAGGAGGTTACAAGAGTGAGGTTATGAGGAAGAAAGAAAATGCAAGATGAGATGAGGTGAGAGATCAAATTTTTTGATCTTTAAGTTCATCTCATCAAGCTCATCATCATTGAAATCTAAAAGATTAGGAGGAATGTTACTAATGAGATCAAGATTCCCATTGTAACCTTGGGTTTAATTAATAGGAAATTTGAAATGTTGAGTCTCACGAAATGAAACACTTAGAAAAGGTTCAAGAGTAGGAATCTTGAAGACACCATGATCTTGGAATTTTTAGAAATTTCAAGGATTAGTGTCATCCTAAATCTTGTAAATGGCTCAATTTTGAGGTAATTTAATGCATTGACAAGAGAAATAAGTAATAGTTATCATGCGGTGAGTCCACGGCCTACCAAACAAGATTTTATAAGAAAAGGGGAAGTTAAATATCATCGCCTTCACATAGATGGTGATAGGTGGGATGGTAATAGGAAGCCACATGAAACTTAGAGGAGGCTTTCACCTTCTATTGTATCCTTGGCTTGTGTTACATGTAAACTTAAGATTGTATTCAAAATATCTAAGAGTCTTAATAAAATCAAGAGAAGTGACACATGTGTTGGAAAAATTATCAATCAATGCATGTTTGACTTGGATATTGCCTATTTGGATGCTAATAAATAAGGGAAGATCATTTGAATGAAGTAGAATCTCATTGAGAATCATAATCTATGGTAAATTGTAGAGAGAGAGAAGTGTCTATAGTTTCATCAATGTTGATAGACATCTCTTCACATTGTTGTAAAATACTATCTTTCAAACTAAATAAGGCTACCTCATGTCCTGCTAAAGGAGGACAAGGGACATTCATCTCAAATAATAGCTAAATGAGGTAGTCTCTATGATGTGGGGAAGTCCTCATAATCTCAAGGAATAGAATCTAAGATGAGATATTAGTGATCTCCATAATCAGATCCCACTCATCATAGCCCATAAGAAGGTTGTAAAATAAAGGTGTGTAATGGTTAAGGAGGTCCTCAGAAGTAGGAGCCTAAGTACATTGAAATTTATGTTGATAAGAAAAATAATAAGGTTTAGAACAAAGTGGTAAATCATGTGAATATGAAGAAGTAGTTGGTTTAAGTGGATTTTGAAAAGGATAATAAGAAGTGTTAGTAGAATCTTAGTTATTATTAGTATTGGAAGATGATGGAAGAATGATAAAAATAGTATGGGATGTGTTATCTAGGGAGAATAAAAAATTAGACCATCAAAATTAATTAATTCAGCTTGCCCCAACTCATTTAAATGAGTTGGAGAAGAATTTTGGATAATATGATATGTCTTAGATGAAGAAAGAGTGTAGATAGGTTGGGAATCATTGAAAGCCACCACCCTTCACACATTAGTCATGCTAACCACATTATTTTTGAAAGTTCATTCAACAAGACTTTATATGTTATTGGTGGAAGGGGTGGGCTTATTTGGTTGTATTAAATTGGCTGATGATTAGGTAAAGGATCTTTATAAATAGATAAATGAGAATTTGACTGATTTAAGGCTTGAGTTTTGTCATGTGTTTTATAGTCTTTAAAAGCAATATCATAGGCTTGTTTATGCTTACATAAAATGGAATCATGATAAAAATTAGGGCTAAGAAGAAAATCTATAACTAAATTATGAATTTATCTACATGTCTCATGAGAATGACCCAAAATAGTGTGAAAACAACAACACTTGTTAGGATCATAACATGATTTCATAGGACAAGTAGGGTCAAGCTCTCATGAAAGAGGCCTACGTAGACACTTAAGCAATTCAGCTGAGGATAGAGGTTTGTGAAAATTGATGTTATTAGGTGAAGATAAATGAGGATTATTATATCTTTGAGAAGGAGATATTTCCAAAGAAGGGTTAGGAATGATAACTTGAGCATTGTGAATGGTGTCATAAGAATCAATAACACCATCATTGGTGATAGTTCAGTTTTTGTTCTTTAGTAATAGATAAGGACCCACATAAGGTTGTGGTGGCTCAAAATGATGCATTAGGAAAAATTGTATTTTAGCTTTGTAAATATCCTCCTATGATGTATGTGGAGAGAGTAAAGACTTGATACTGTAGTTTAGGAAAGAGAACATTTGTAAAGAGATGAAAAAGATTGTCATTCTCCATACTTTGTTCACATTCATTTGACAAAGTCTTCCACCTCTTAACAAAGGCTTGGGTAGTTTCATTATCATGTTATTTTAAATTAATTAAATGGGATAAATTATTTTCAATAAGATCATTAGTTTGGAATTATTGAACTAAATCATTTACTAAGTCCTCCAAACTAAAAATGGAATGAGCTCTAAATTGATTTTACCAATCCAAGTCATCACCCATGAGAGTTTTGGTTAGGAGCTTTGTAGAGTCAAAGGTGTTTAATATGACCTAAACCTTTTAAATATTCCAAATGCTTTGAGGTGAAAGGTAGGACTGGTTGACCCATTATAATAAATTATAGGTGTTATATCTCCTATTTCAATATTGGCAATTTAAGTAGTGAGAGGTTCATTTTGTAGATGCTTAATAGTTTTATTGACTAAAGGAGGTTGAATAATGAGATTTCCTTGATAATATTGAAGAGGAGGAGGGGGAAAATTTTGGTTATGTGTGTTTTTAGTCATATAAAATTCAAAAATTGGTAACTTGATCATGGATAAAGATAACCAACCCTTAGGTCCCTCTTGTTTGCTCTCTAAACCCTCTCAAGCTTGTTTTCACTGATTCTCAATCATTTGTGGCCTTTCAGACTTGACCCTAGCTAAGATAGGACCCTATCTTCATGACTAATCCATCCCCTTAGGTCTCATTTATTCAATACAATAGCACCAAAGTTGGACTATAGCATTGGACCCTAGGGTGTCCCCTTTTCAATGCAGCTATCTAGTCATAATTTGAGCCCAAATTATCATTTTTTCTTGATTCCTCTTGTTCATTTTGTCATCCTATTCTAGTTTCATCTAACCCATGACCAATTTATCCATATATAATCCCATTAAAATTTCATTTGGAAAGGGTTGGTAAATATTATTTAAGTAAGCAAGAATACAAGCAAGACCACTTAAGCAATCTTCCATATTCTTTGCATATGGCTAGCCTATACACTTTCAAACCAATTCAAGACTTTACACCAATCCTTAGTCATCTCAAGCTTACCCAATTTTATCATTTATTTCATTTAAATTTACTATTTCACAAATCACTCTTAAAGGGAGAACTACATATGGCTTGATCCTTCCTTAGAGTATTAGTATGTAGGTAGTGTGCCCACACACAGGGTGTGAAATACATCTAGTGCATCTTACACACACTAACCCATTTTACCCATTTTCCAAAGTTTATTTTAATTTCATAAAAGATACAAGTACACAAATAATCAACTCTATAGGGAGCTCTGTTAATATTGAGGAACTAAAAATTGATATGCTAGCTCACATTGAGTAGGCAAGCGAAACCTAGAAAGCTTAAATCCTTAAGACAACAACACTGGAGAAAGACTATAGCATCAGAGCCTAGAGTGTCCAGTTATAGTGCTCATATCTAATCAAAAAAAGAAGTCTAGGATCCTTTTTGTGACTGTGTCCTAGTCCTACACACAAATTTCTAGACCCTGTCTTAGTCAAAACAGTCTAAAATAAGATAGGTTTGATTTTCTCTCTCTCACTACTATTTTTAGAAAAGGTCTAGTTGCAATTTAATTTCACAAATTAGTATCTTTAATTAGGAATATTAGTTACTAATTTTTCATACTCAGACCCATTTATTAAATAAGAATAAAACTCTATTATTCCCAAAAATAAGAAATCATTTAGTGAACCTAACTTCAAATTTTACATAGAAACCCTAGGGTAAATTCTTAGCTAATTTTTCCCATTAATTTTTGAATTTTTTCTTGAATATTAAAATTATAAATTCCTATCAAATTTTAAAATTTTGTAGTAAATTTTAAAATAAATTTACTTCAAACCCTAGCTTTATCAACTAGCTCTCAATAATTTTCCAACATTAATCCAATATTTTCTTGATTTTTTTCTTGCACATATAAATCAAAAATTTATCTAAAGTTTTAAAATTTTGTAGTGAATTTTAAAATAAATTTATTTAAAAACCCTAGTTGTATCAACTAGCTCCCAATAATTTTCTAGTAATTTTACAATCATTTTCTAAATTTTTAGTTGCATATTAAAATAAAAAAATCACTTCAAATTTCAAAAATTCATAGTAATTTTTAAAATTGTATTTTTCTCAAAACCCTAGTTTCATCTACTAGGTCCCATTAAATCAATCACTTTCCCATAATTTTATGAATTTTTTCTTGAATACTTAACTCAAAATTTCAATTACAAGTTCAAAAATTTATAGTATTTTGAAATTTTTTTTTTGAAAAAACCATAGTTGCATCTAATAGTTCCTTTTTTATTTTTACATTATCACCTTACATGTTTGGCAACCCAGTATCATTTTTACACAAATTATAATTCACTATTTTTAAGACATTGCATTTCTAATATTCAATACTTTTTGTTTCTAACACATTGACTTTTAAAACTTATTACAAAACATTCAAACAAATTTCAAATTCCTTTCCTACTTTAACAATGGCTCAATATACCAATTTTAATGAAACTAATAAAAAATAACTTCAAGAAATCTTAGCAAAATATTTAAATATGCAAGATGACATGCTTAGAATTCTATAAGAGGAACAAAAAAAGTGAACAATAGTCAATCTTCTCAAACCACAAAGCCACCATTTACAAATGACACTATGGGGGAAACTATGTCTCAACAACTCCTTATAGTAGCCTAACCTACCTCTATGCCACTAGTTACAACTAGTAAATCCCTATATCTTAATGTGGAATCCCTTGTAAAAGAGATAATATCTCTTTAATCCAAGGTACAACATCTTGAGCAAGGTGCCTCTAGACCTACATAGGCTTTAGATTCTTTTACTTTACTGCATACACCATTGGCACGTTACATTGCTTATACAACCTTGCCACAAGGTTTTATTCAAACTAATCTTACTCTTTATGATGGAAAGGTTGATACAAAGACAAATTTAAGATATTTTCATGCAGCATGCTTGGATTATGTCCTAAATGACTAGCTACTTACCAAGTTATTTCTATGAAGCCTAAAGGATTATGCTTTATAATGGTTCTATAGTCTACTGAATCATTTGATCAATGCATTAAATTCTTTAGCTGACATTTTCCTATCATAATTTAGTATCAACATTGGTGATAAGGTTTCATATTCTCAAATTGTAAATAGAAACAATGACCAAATGAGTATTTCACAGACTATGTTCTTCGATATAATACCATCTTGGCTAAGATGACTAGCCCCATGGGAGATCAAGAGTTACAAGACCTTTTCAAACAAATTATTCTACTATCACTTCATGAATCAATCATGTTCAAAATAGTATCTTCCTTCACTGAATTGTGTCACACATTAAAGGAAAGAGAATTCAAATGAATTTCAATGGGAAAACTAAACTACACTAATACATTAGACATAACTAGTAAGAGTAACAATAAAATCCCATATAATACCAAGTTCAATGATACTAAAGTGAACAATTAACCTAGAATTAATGTGGCTTTTGAACCCCCTCCATGAATAGTTTTGTCAACACCCCCTTGATGTACTTTTTCACATCTCCAGTTTCTCTAGCTAGGGTTTTACAATAGGTTTTGGATTGTAATATCATATCTTTCCCTCCTATTCAAGAATTTTATCCAAAAAATCTTCTTCCAAAGGGATATGACCAGTAGGCATTTTTTGAATACCATAGGGCACCAAGCCATATGATAAAAAAATATATCAGTTTAAATCACAATATATAGGACCTAATAGATTCAAATGCCTATTGATCTTGACACTTCAGTTGAGAATTTACCAACAAATAAAAAATAGGATAAATCACTAAAAATATTATCATATCCATTTCCAAAACATTAAAAATAGGATATAGGGGACACATCATGGGTTCATCATGCATATCATGCACATCCACCACCAGATACATATAGGGCACCTTTAGTTAAGTTACATCCTTTGAGTAACATGATCGATGTATACAATTCTAGAGTTATAACTAGACCTTCTATCTCCTTATTAGAGCAAGAGATCATAGAGGATGATTTAGATTATCATGCACTCTTTATCAGAGCTCACATTTATAATTAGCCTATTTACAAATTGCTTATTAACAATGGTTTCAGTCTTAACATGTACACATTGACACTATTACAACATTTAGGTTATTTAGAGTAGGATATCACTCTAATAGAAATAGTTATTAGTGGTTTTAGTGGGAATATAAAAATTTCATTGGGAAAGATATTAATTCTACTATAGGTTGGTCCTAAACATCTAGCCACAGTATTCACTATAGTTCCTAGTGTAGGAGTTTTTGATATGTTACTTAGTCGACCATGGATTCAAAAACTCAGAGCATTACCTTCTATAGTTTATAGATGTATGGAATTACTTCCCACTAATTAGGTAATTTTAGTGTAAAATTTTTAATATGAGTTACCACTCACCACTTTAGAGCCATTTACTAGTTTGTAGTCACCAATTTTAGTTTTGCCACTAGTTTCAGTTTCACAACCAATTTTAGTTATGCTACCAGTTTCAACTTCTCCTCTAGTTTTAGTTCCTCTTCCACTTCAGATTCAAACATAGTTGAGTCATCAATCACCAGTATAGAGGTTTCATACACCTCCATAGCTTTAGGATTATAGATAGCTTCCAATTACAATAGTCACACACAGGGCAGTCTCATAGAGATCTCATGCATCTACACATAGAACACATTTTTAGAGAACTTATCCTACTTCCAAATGGGTCCCTAAGAACCCTATAATTGCATCTACTTATTAGAGTTATAGAAGGCCCTCATAGTTAGTTTATACTTTAGATATTTTAGAGAATCTATAATATATACAACTTTTAGAGCCATATCCCCAACATTTCCATTGTGCTTCATGATCATGCACGATTACATTACTTAATATAAGATACCATGATAGGGAGTCTCACATGAGATTCATCAGTTAGTATCATCCATTTCCATCTTTGCTTGTACATAATATCTTCTAATTGATTGTAAATAGTTCAAATATTCCAAAAATACAAAAATAATATAACATTTAAAAAATCCATAAGCATTAAAATATAACAAAACACCAAAAAAAAATTGACTGTATGCATCATCCATGTTTTACATTATTAATATCATATTAGGACTTAAATTTGTTATTTCATGCTACTTTATGTTTATTTATTTACATTTCCATGCTTCAATTGATCTTATTTGAGTGTGTGTAGTGACAAGCAACTCTTTGATTGCTTCACTCTACCCATTGAGGGGGCATCCTACTTCTACATTCAAGACACACATTGATAGACATACCCACTGGGGAAATCTTCTACATGACTACACCATCTAGGTTATGTCATTCCTACACTCCACACTCTAAGCTATCATGTTGATGTACATTACTAACTAGATTGCATAAATTACTATATCAACATTTCACTAGTATCTAACACTTGTGTATCTCTTAGCATATACCTAGTCTTGTACTAAACATATTTGTTATAATTTCACTCTTGATTTGACTAGCTATATGTGATTTAATCTTTCTAATTATTACATTCTTTATTTTCTTGCTTAGCATAGCTTGTTGGATTGTATTTCCAGTTCCTACTTGTCTCTTATATGTGTGTTAGGATATTTATCAATGTCCTTTGCTTATATTCATGTGTGTGCCTTAAGACATTTGCCAATGTCCTTTTATTGTAATATTTTATGTGCACATTGCCCTTATGCCAAATTTTATTGATCCACTTGTATGTGTATGTGGAATTTGGACATGCCTTGTATGCTTGATTTCTATTTTGAATAACATGTGCCCATGTCCCTTATTTACATGGCCCCTTGGCCACCCTTGTATGCTTCTTGATTCTTGATTTGTGTTCTTATTTCTTTATTGTTTCTCAATTTTTGTAATCCCATGATCCATATCATGCATTTTTAGATTCTCTTATATGTCATGATGGACATCATGCTTCATCCCTCCAACTAACAACTAATAATTAACAACTAACAACTAACAAACTAACAACTAACATTTCTAGTTTTAATTCAATTCTAGTACATTTCACATGCTATTACATTGTTATATCTATCTAGGCATACCCTTGTTGATATAACAATCTCTCAATTTAAACCATGTTATATATTGAGATATCTTATTAATTATCATTAGTACATCATGTATATTTTTTAGCTTAACACAATTGTATGGCTTCTTCTTATAAAATTAGTCATTATAGAGTATCTTTTCCTACCCTTAGAAGAGGGGGAAATAAAAAGGTATTTTTTTATAGAGATAAAAAGATCTTAATCGATCAAAAAATCTAGTTTTAGAACAACTAAAACAATAATCTATCATCAAACCACTCAAAATAGACCAAGTAGATAGTCAAGATTTTAGAACAGTGATTAGTTTTAGCCTAGGATAATAGTTCTTAGGCTTGAATATAATGCTAGACACTAGGGTATCTATTATTTATTCTCCTATCCAAACAATAGAAAAACTATATTTTTTAAAAGTAGATAGAAAGGTAGGTTCAACTACAATTTTGCATAATTAGACTAGTTCAAATCAATAATTTGTAGTATAGTTTTTTCAAAGAATCCAGACATAGGAGGCATCATGCATGTAATGATTGGTTCTCACTTCCTATTTTATATATGGTAGTTGGTATAACTTCTAGACAAAAATCCATGTTTTAGACACCAATGATTGGTGATAGATTTCACAACACTTTTTCTTCTTTTCCTTTAATTTTTATAACTACCTAGGAATTCTCAGTAATTGTGTTCCTTATTCCATCTACAAGTGGTTTTAATAATTTTGGATTGGATTTCATACAAGCCTAGCCTCCACATTCCCAAGTACCTGAGTTCTTGAGTGCCTTCCACATAAGCCAAAATATTAATTTTGGAGTGGCTTTCGTACAACCCTAACCTCCATCTTTTTTGAGTTGGCCAACATTAGCCTAATTTATAGCATACATTCAGCTATCCATGCCATATTATCATATTTACAAAGCATTTAGGGGCTTAAAAATACATCTCATATGACATACACATTTACACATATTGGTATTAGTTCTTAGCTTCACTTTATAGGGCAACAATGAAGTGAAAGGGCCAAGCTTTGTATTATTGATCCACTTATTCAGAGAAATTAGACATATAGTCAATACATTGATTATCACATGTATGATCATATAGCTTCACTTAGTGGTCGACGATGGATCCAAAGGGCCAGCCTTTGCATTCTTGAGACATTATTTAGGGAGTTGAGCACTTAGCTCCATTCATGATATAAATTTTGGTACAACATCATCTAACACATATAAGATTACTCAACCTTACTCAATATCATAATAGATTCACACTTACATATTGTGCTATCTATGCACTATCTATCATTACTCAACATTACAAGCTTTGTGAGCTTCACCTTTATAGGTAGGTTTAGGTACACTTTCTATTTTCCTTTATCTTAGCATTTCACTTTGTTACATCACTATAAATAAAGGGGTGTAAATGCAGTATATAAAATAAAAAAATTGGTAACTTGAGCATGGATAAAGACACCCAACCCTTAGGTCCCTATTTCTTACTTTATAAACCTTCTCAAGCTTGTTTTCACTGATTCTTAGTCATCCATGGCCTTCTAACTTGAACCTAACTAAGCCAGGAACCTCTCTTCATGACTAATCCATCCCGCCAAGTCTTGTCTACTTAAGACAATAGCACCAAAGTTTTAATATAGCACTAGACCCTAGGGTGTCCCCTTTTTACCACTCTTATCCAATCATAATTTGAGCCTAGATTACCATTTTTCCCTTTTTTTGGTTCATTATGTTATCCTAGTATTGTTTCATCTAACCCATGACTAATAGATCCATATATAAGCCCATTCAAATATCATTTTTAAAGGGTTGGAAATTATCATTCAAGCAAGCAAGAATACAAGCAAGACCACTCAAGTAATATTACCTATTCTTTATATTCAACCATCCTATACACTTTCAAGCCAATTCAAGACCATACACCAATCCCTAGTGATCTCAAGCTTACCTAGTTTTAGCACTTATTACATTTAAATTCACTATTACATAAAACACTCTTAAATGGAGAAATACATATGGATTAATCCTTCCTCGGAGTGTTTTTATGTAGGTATTATGCCCACACATGGGTGTGAAGCATGTCTAGTGCTTCTTACACATAATGACCCCTTTTCCCCATTTGCCAAAGTTTCTTTCAATTGTGTAAAATATATGAGTACATGAAGAATCAGATATAAAATGAGCTATATTGATAGTGAGGACCTAAAAATTAGTACACAAACTCACACTGATTAGGTGAATAAAATTGAAAAATCTTAAATCTTCAAGATAATAGTGCTAGAGAAGGGCTATAACACTGAAGCCTAGGGTGTTTAGTTTTAGTGTTCCTATCTAATTATAAAAATTAAGTATAGAATCCTATTTATAATAGTTTCCTAATCCTACACATAAATTTCTAGACCTTGTCTCAATCAGAATAGTCCATAATAAGCTAAGTTTGATTTTCTCTCTCTCACTGCTATTTTTAGAACAGGTCTAATTATAATTTAATTTCATAAATTAGTAGCTTTAATTAGGAATATTATTTACTGATTTATCCTACTTAGACCCATTTATTAAATAGGAATAAAACTCCATTATTCCCAAAAATAATAAATCAATGCCCCAAGCCATTGGTTATGGATGATATTGAAGATTAAGAAGGTGGTTTTGAATTCTCATCATTTGATTTGTGTTATGAGCTTCAAAGGTATTCATTTTATTGACGGTTTTCAACAAAAATTGATGTTTTTGATTAAAATTAAAATCATTAGAATTGATATTTGTGTTGGTATTAGTGTCTTTGGTACCACTATTAGTGTTGATATGAGATTGAGATGAATTGTGAGAATGTGAGGAACTAGTGGCAAAATTTGCTTATGAATAAAAAGATGGACTAGTAAATGGTTGAGATGAAGAAGCATTAGAACCGTGATTGCCTAGGGTAGAAAATAATTAAGTAGTGGAATGATTAAGGATAATAGGTCTTATGAAAGGCCCACTAGATATACAACCTTCCATGTTAGTTTAGATACTAAGCATGGAGGTAGAATAGGTTAGATAAGAAGATGTCATGGCATAAGGAGTCAACATTTAAGGAAGAGGTTGAGAACCAAAGAAAGTGGCACCTCTAAATCCCATTGAGGTCATAGGAGTAGGTTAATTAGGCTCTCTTGTTTGATCACTAATCATGAGGTTATAAATGGTATAAAGATCCTTTCCTTGATGTGGAGGAATTATAGAAATAAAGAAAAGCATTTCAGGAGTATATGCTAATTTAGGTTGGTATTATAATGAGAAATGAGGATTATGCTATGAATAGGTATGATGAGGGGTCCCATAATTCATTTTTTAGGTGGGAATATGAACGTTACTAGCATCCAAAAGAGGATCAATATTTTATCTATGGGAGACCCTTTTAGGATTGGTAAAGTTCATCATGTCTGTTGACTATAGCTTGGTGTCATTATCAAACATAAAGTACATGATGAAGGGAAAATAAGAGAAATGAGAAATAAAAGTAAAAAGAGGTGACTAAAATAGTATAAGGTTGATTTGGTTGACATAGTACATAAATAGGGATTTTAAAACTATATAGGGTTGATTGGGTCGATCCAATACAGTGTATAGAAGGTATACAATCTATTAGGTCAATTGGGTTGATCCAATACAATAAATAGTTAGATTTTGAAAATGAAATAAGATAGCTTTTTAAGTAATGAAAAGTAGTAAGTACTAAAAAGAAATATACAGTCAATTGGATTAACACTAGCCAATCTAATTAAAATACACAAAACAAAAATTCGCACTAACAATAGCTAATGTAAGCTTTTACACACATAATTGAGCAAAGAGAAAGTAATAAAATTGAAAATGTAAAAACATAAATAATTGGTCAACCTAAATGTTTATTATATTATTAAGATATGATTTTTAATGTGATTTGAAGTTGGCTATAAATAAGGTACTAGATAACAATCTAAGGATGGTTTCAAGTAGTTTGGGTTGAAAGGGAGTATAGTAAAAATGATATAGGGTTGGTATTGGGGAATACCCCCTCACTTCACACACTACAATTATAAGGGTGTTAGGTTCTTAGCCAAAATATAACATTAATCACTTTATACTTGACCAAAGCATCAAGTCAGCTTCCCCCTTGGTGATGAAATCCAAGTAGGTTGGCCTACGGTAGACAAAATGTTTAAGTGATTTTTTATGTTTTTATGATTTAGATGTGTGTGCATAAAATAAAAATAGTGAAACTAAGTGATTAATCAAAAATCACCTAATTATACCTTTTGATCTATTATAAGAATGCAAGCAATATGAAAATAAAGTGTGAATTAATTACTCATAGATATGAGGTTAATTCCAACTTTAAAACAAGGTATAATGTTGACACTATATGCAAAAAATATAGAACATGGTTGATAGGGTCAAAATTTTACTATGAAAGTAAATTCTAAAAATGAATTGGTCATGTAGGGTCGATCCAGTTATTTTAGATAACACACAAAATTGGGTCAGCAAGGTCAATATAATTGACTATGCAATGACAATTTTAAAAACTAAAAAATGTGAAAGGAAAAATATAAAAGAAATAAATAGAGAGGTAGAAAGGAACCTTGGTGGATTATATATGTAATGAAGGAATATTTCCAATGAAAAACCTTGAATTATGTTGGTAAAACCTATGAATTAGGTCGATAGAATAAATCAAGTTGTACAGGAACATACTGCAGAGTGTTAAAACTATAAGCGGTTGATTGGGTCAACCTAGTAGGCTAAACTAGGTGTTTGAAAGGATAGAAACCTATATTAGGTCAACTGAGTTAATCTAGTTACCTATTCTTAGAAACCATCCATAAATAAAAATAGCTAGGTTGATAGAATCAATCTAGTATGTCAAAATATATGATAAAAATGATAATCAAAAGAATGAAATAAGTGAAATAAATCCTATAGGGGTTAGTTTCATGTCAGTTTCACTAGAATGTATGCAATAGGAAATTCATCATGTCTATAAATCAATCTTCACTCATAGAAGATACAATATACCCACACTTCTGATTGAGGATACACTTGTTAGGAGAGAGCATGACCAATATAGGGATTTGCTAGGCCTAATTAGGGGATCACTTGTCACAAAATATCATGATAGGAAGGGCTCTAAATATTATAGTCTAATACAATCATATAATAACCCTAATGGAGTCCTAAGGTTCAAAACATTCACTTATTATAATAACAAGAAAGTAAATCTAATCTAGTGTACACCAAAGCTTATGCCACAAAGTGGGGTTATAAACATTAAATAAAAATAAACTAAACATGTATTAGAAGACATATACTCATGTGAATTTATATGGAATCCTAATACATGGGAGAAGAATACAAATGTATTATCTATCTACTCTTACAAAGGATAAATAAATCTAGGAATACTTACCTTTGAATATGAACCCATCGAGCCTCAATCTCTCCTTTGGCCAAGGTGTTTCACAAGAGATTACTATGGTATGTAAGGATAAAAAATATAAATCATATCTAGGCTACACAACATATCTAAGCATCCAAAACACTTCTCCACAAGACAAGATTCATATCTTCAAAGAAAGTATGGAACCCTAAGATTTATTCCTCAAGTAGAATGGTCAATAAGTAGATTCTCATTTTCCCTTATTCACTCTTAATTATTCTCTTATGAAATGGTGGGAAATTAACTTATATATATATAGGTAGATCTTGCCCTAAATCCTCCCATGAATGTAGGATGTATAAGGTCAACCCAGTTAACCCAGTGTGTTTTTGAGGACAACTCACTAGGTTTGAGCTAGGTCAGTTGAAAGGCTAAGAAGCTAGAAAAGTGGAAAATACCTATACAATATACTAGGTCAATCCAGTTGACCTAGTACAACCAACTATCCAAAAGGGTGTTAAGATAAGTAAAGGAGGGATGGAAAGAGGAAAAGACTAGAGTAGGTAGTACTAAGAATAATAAGCTTAGGGTAAATGGTTTTTATGAGATGAGTGTGTAGATGGTAAGTGGAAAAAGGGATAACAATATTACAAAACACTGATGGTATACCCACCCATTTCTTGGTGCACCCCTTAAGGCATGCACTCAGAGAGATTGATACTCAACAAGTTCTTATAAGATAAAAAGTGTCATTTATCAATAAAAGTTTGAGAATATTATGTATATAGATACTACTTTTAGTTCACATGAATAAACATGACTCTTAGACACCATTCTCTCAAAGTTATCTTTCTTATCAACCAAGTCCAATGTTTTCAAATGATAGTCATTGTTGGCACACATGATTGGTTTTTTGAATCTGTATGGTGGAGAAAAGAAAATTCCTCAAAATTTAAAATATAAGTGATTTAAAATAAAAGGCAATCATCCAAAGGAAAAATACAAATTCAAAATTCAAAATAACACCAAAATACATGATACATAACACATTTCCTATCTCCAATCAAATTTCAAATCCATAGTTGGCCTCATGATAGATTCAAGGTCCATTGGGGTGTGTTAGGCCAATAGATTGAGATAGAATAATTCAAAAATAAAAATATTTGGTGCAACCAACTTTTTCACATAATTACCCAATATTCACAATAGACTAATAGTTTTGTAAGGGGTCTTAAATAATAGGGAACATGTCATGGGAAGGTAGGCCTTTTTTACTTTTCATTCATATAGGCTTCACAGGATGATATTCATACTTCATTTGGTGACCTAATATTTGTGTGGTTATAAAAAATTCTTTAGAGTCCTTAATGTTGAAAGTCCTCTTATTTTGATAAACCTAATTTTAATGACTTGAATTCGATAAAGAGTTTATCTACCTTGATTATTCCTTTACTTCCACCACCACTCATTTCATTCCCCCCCCCTCTATAGGAAAGTTTAATTCTAAATATATTTTCCCATTTATATACTCCCTCTTCTTCATATCTTAAAAACATTCTAGCACTACTTTGTTTCAAGTTTTATCTATCTTAAGAACCTAATAGTATGCTTGAATGACTATGGATTACCTTATTTATAACATTACTTTATATTTCCATAATTTCCTTGCTTTATTTACAAAATTTTCCATTGTTGTACTTCTTTTTTTGGATAATTGCATCTATCTATATAAATTTTTTGTACTTCTTTTTTTTGGACAACTACGTCTATTTTTACTTTTCATGTACTTTTTCCATTATTGAGTGAGGTTTGCTTGTTACTTTTCACTCACTAATTTTATTTTCCCTTTCTTTTACTTTTTCCATATATGATTGAATAATAATTGTTATTACTCACTCAAAAATGTTGTTTTACAATTGCTTGCCCATGTTTGTTTAAGTAAAGATTGTTACTGCTTTCACATAGATGTTTGATTACCTTTTTTACATGTATCCTTAGTTTGCCATGGTTTTTTTTACCTTTGTTACATAAGGTTTATTGGTTTGAGTTTTTTGGTCATTTAGTATCCTTAGATTTTTGATTACCTAATTTACTCTAAATTTTGACTTGGTCATTTGGTCCTAATTTAACATTTATCACTCCAGCTTATCACATTTCTAATTACTTTATGCATACAAAATTTAGTTATCTTCGCTTTCTTGTGTTTGTTTTTTTTAATCTTTAGTTTTTCATCCTTTGGTTTTTCCAAATCAATCTTTATGCCTTCCATGAGCAAAACTAAAAACAAAGAAAATAACCATCCAATGATAAAGGTAAGTCCAGGTACACATATAGTAATTTTTATTCAATTAATTCATTTTAATCACTTACCTTAAATTTTTTTATGCTTTAAAATACTATTATTTATTTAGGTTTATCATTGTGTGTCGAAAAACCATCCCATGTTTCACCTAAGTGACAAGTGATGACCTTCAAGTGGGGCATAAGTATACACATAATATTTTCAAAATTTATCAATTATTAATGATTTATCTCTTATAATAACCTATCGAGTCTCAATATTTCTAATTTTATGGCTTAAAGGGTGCATCAAGAAAGGGGTGGCCAAACCATTGGCACTTTATAGGTTTTTTGACCCCTATATCACCACTTGCAATCAATATAACCTTTTTCTATACACTTCCCTAGACTTTAACACCTACATTACACACACCTCCAAGAAATTCACTTCCTTATTTATCCCCTACCTAAGCCTAAACCCCTTTTTAAAATTTACTGGACAATGTTAGATTGGGCTAACCCTATATTCTAATTGATATTTTCATGTTATGAGTCTAGGTTGACCTTGACCAACCTAGACTAGAACCTAACTTGTTTTTATCAAATAATGATATAGATTCAAATTGGGCTAAAATTGTCAGCTAAACTTTCAAAAAGGTTTAGGGTTATATTCATCTATATATACATATTCATTTCACCATTTATTAGAGAGAAAAAAAATTTAATTATTCATTTGCACTTATTTAAAATCTACTCTTTGACCATTCTACTTGAGGAGTTATTGCTCAAGGTTTATACCTGGAGAATAATAATGCTTTATCAAAAAGTATTGGATGTTTAGGCCTATCTTAGTGATTTTTACAAATCATAACTTATTTTAAAGCAACTTTGGCCAAGGGAGAGATTGAGTCTCAATGGGTTCATTTTTAGCATAAGTATCATAAGTTATAAATTTTAAATATATTACTCTCTCTCTCTCTCTCTCTCTCTCTCTCTCCATACATTAGGGTTATTTATATACATAGATTAATTAAAATTATTATATCAATGTTTAATAGTCATTTTTATTACCCCCACTTTGTGTCACAAGATTTTGTGAGCACTAAATTAGATTTTACTTTACTTATCATTTACTTAGTGAATATGAAAACATAGGACATAGCTAAAGTTATTTCATAGTTTTTCTTGACTAGAGTCTTTGAAACCCTCTCTAGTGATGTTATTATGGTCAGAGATTCATGTGTTATATCTAGTGGATCCATCTTGGTCATGACCCCAAATATGTAATGTATCAACAAATAGAAGTGTAAGTAGAATTTATCTTCTCTAAACTAGGATTCATTCATAGGTCAGCTACATTTTACTTTGTATACAAAATTATTATGACAAATATGAGATAATAATTTCATTAAATAAATTTATTACCTTTTCAATCCTTTCTTAAACTTTTTGTGTAGTGCCTTCCTATATGAACTGAACACAAATGGCTGACTCAAGTGCATGATATCAATCTCCCATGTAGATATTTTGGAAAATAGAACATGATGGTGGAATTTACTCTAAAGTTTGATTATTACATTATTACCCCAAAAGTTACTTCTAAATCCAACTAAGATGATATAAAATTGCTTACCTAAATTTTTGATTGCTCTATTACCATAGTCAAATAAGAAGTGACATTCTTTGGCTCTATGAATTTGAATCAAAATTTGAAACCATTGACCCATCTTCACATCATTTTCCTAATGCTCATATATAATAAATTATTATTTTATTTCATAATTTTCTAATCTAAAAATATTATTAAGCTAAAATCCAACATTAATATCTAGTAAGGCATATTTTTCATATACATGTTTCTAACTAAGGTCATCTTGGAACTTATTCTCATAAACACATAGTGTATCAAATTGTGATAAACAATACTCAATATAACCCATGTATCCTATAAAAAATATTTTGTGCACATGTTCCTTGTAAACATAAATTTGATGGAAGACATTTTTCAACTCAATATTTTGAAAATGATGAGTGATGATGGTATGTTTACAACTAATTTCAAACTCTAATGCATACTAAAATCCTCTATCCTAAATAGAAAACCCATTTCCTCAATCATTAAAATTCTCAATTTCAATTTTAATGGAGTCCCAGATTTGCATTAATAAATCCCAATTACCTTCTCCTAAAACACCATAATCTTCCACAAATGGATGTGAGATGTCTAAAATAGAAAAAAATAAGACATGATTTGGATACCTTCATAGGATCATGAAATAATTCTTGTATTTCATTATACTACATATCTATATTCCTATTGATATGATCCAAGTATGAAATCTTTGCAACCTTCTTGATGCTAGGAACATTGAAGCCACATTGTGGAATCTTATCCTTCTTGAAAAATCCTTGATACAAGGATAGTAATCCTATAATTATTTTATTCCAAAGAACACTTTTTTATTCTTATTTATAAGTCAAAAAACATAAGAATGACATATATTTTTGTACCCACATCCATCATGAAGCTTCTTATAGGTAATATCTCCATTTTCCCATCAATCATGATCTTATCTTCAATTGTGGTACTTGTCTCCCATAAGTGATCTATAAACCATGATCATTCATCCATTACAATGTGTTTATAAATCATAATAAACCCTATTTCATTACTCATATAATTCATTTCATTCCAAATGCAATAGATATATAAATCAATAGTAATATCAATTTATCCTCAAGAAATTATACAGATCACATATGAAAAAACAATTTAGAACTTGAAAGAAAGAGTCCTCATGCCCTATACTGTAAGTTGTATCCCTTAATATACCACCCCTTTTTGCATGCTTTCCATGATGACAATATTTTTTCAATGACATAGGTAGAAATGAATTTGAAATATTTTCATAACCTTGGCTACAAATAAAATTCTCATCTTCATTTTCCCAAAGAGAGTTAATTGAGATATCCACAACACCTTTATTTTTTTGAATCAAAACCCATAAATTAGGGATAATAAATATGTTCTTATAAAATACATATTCATCCATAATTGTAATCCATAAATTAAAAAATGGTCCACTATTTGGAAGTTCAAAAGATAGTGCACGTATTGGTGCATCTTCTTTCAACTTGTGCTCTTCACATATACCAAGTGATGGATTTTAATATTTTAATTAATAAATATTTTATTGACATATTAAATCATTATAATTCAATAAAGAATTTTTTATTACCAAATAATTTTTACCTTTAACCTCTATGGCTTGGAGTGCCTCTAGTTCTACTCTTTCTTCCTTCTATTCTTATTATAAGAACATTTTATTTGGTTCATGTTTACTGATTTCCTCCTCAAAATTATCTTGTAATTTTTTATCTCATGAAATCATAAATATTTATAGTTCCACCACCTTATTTTTTGGCTCCTTTGGAAATTATTTTGCTTCTAAATTTTCTTCTTTCTTCACCTCTTTTGTGATCTAACATTTATGTTCTTTGTAATAGAAGGGAAGTTTATTTCTCTTGAGTGAATTTATGGTTTCATCTTTATTTTTATATTTTATAATTATAAAAAAAAATTCATGTTATTTATAATATTTTGAAGGTAAGTGATTATCTCATCTACATTCCCATTATTTTATTTGGAACAAGATCTACATTTTTCCATCTGGTAAGAGTATCAAGAATACTCCCATGATTAAAAAATAAATATACCTAGAAGACTATAAATATCATAGTTATGATACCAGTTTTATAACCCTCCCAAAATTACATGCAAACAATATTCAAACTGAAAATGTATTTTATTTCAACTTTTAGAACACTCAAATTTCCCTACATCGATTGATCCTCAAAATGGAAATTTTAACACACATGCAGTGGGAAAATTATTAAGAATAAAAATATTAATAAATAATAATAAAATATTAATGGTATATTATCATGCTAGTATATATTATAAATTTCCAAATTTTAATCATAAACACAAATCTGCATACCAAAATAGCAATTTCACTTCACTTGATTTCATCGAAAGTCATATAAATGACAAATTATTAACACCATATTATATTAATGATATATATTATTTAAGTACAGAAAATATGGGATGTTTTAAATTAATAACATTATAAATAAACAATTTTAATAAATATATACTCATCAAACTAGTATCTACTCAAATTGCACACTCCAAACATGCAAACATACACACCAACTGAATACGTGAATCTAAAAATATGTGAAGCTCAAATGTAATATTTGTATGAGATTAACCTCATGAAATTAAATGGATTTAATCTTATTATATCTAATAATCCAATGTTTTCCATCCTCAAATCATGTAACTAAATCATAAATACATCAAACCTATTGATAATAGTTGAATTGGCAAAACATCCCAAATTGATAAAGCTGCTATCTTAAATAAGATTTGGGCCACAAATATAAAAATAAAAAATAAAATATTTCCATATTTTATCTCTATCATAGGAAATATAAATTTTCCATATTCTATCTCCTCATAAATCCCACCAAATATTTTCCACTCCTTGATTGTGGGGAACTAAATCCCATTCCTTGATTTGGGGAGATCAACATCAATTTGTAATCTTTATCCACTTGCCCAAAATATTATCCACTCACACATATATTGAAACTATCATATATTCCATCATAAATTTTCTATATTAGATATTCCCTTTATAAAATTCATTAATTATAACTCCCACTATGATAACCTATCATAAAATTTGTCATAATTGTCATAAAATATTCTAGAATTAGTTGCAACATGATCTTGGAAGTTACTAATTTCACCTTAATAAAAACCAAACTCTATTTTTTTTCCAACACCAATAAATATTGAAATATATTTAATATTTAATTGGTCCCATTTAAACATCTTGAAAATATAAAATAACTATGGGTCAAAATATTAAATATTAAATAAAATATTTTCCCAACTCCTTCACTATTCCATGGAAAATATTGGAATGGGCATTTTTAATATAAAATTAAATTAATTAAAAATGGATAATGAAATAAAAAACTAAATTTAATTTTTATCCATTCTTATCCTAATATAAATTAATTAGTTGCCTCAAATATTAGATCTCCCATCAAAACTACCTCTAGTACTTTTATATTAGCTTTATCATTTTCAAAAGTTTGGGCAAAAACTTGGACTACATCAAGGTTGTACCCATTGAGTATTTCAATAAAAACCATCCACCCTATATTTTTGAAATGATCCACCAACCCTGTATTATTTATCATCACTTGTGATCACTTGGATCCATTTTCTATATATCACCTTCCATTTTTCCTATATATGTTTACTTGGTTGTTGTTTGTCACTATCATAGTTTATTACTAGTTAAAAATTAACACATTAATTTATCAAAGGATTAGAGTGTTTGTTTGGGAGAGGTTATAATGATTTGGTAATGAATTTCAATTATATTTTAGTGTAATTATGTTATTTAGATCATGTGCCATATTTTTAGTTGACGTGTTACATGTGTAATATCAACCAATGTGTCCTTAAAATACTACATGTGCCAAATGTATTTGATTATGCTTTGAATATTTAAATGGATCAATTTCCATGAATTTAATTAAGTGTGACAATGGTGGTACATGAAACCAATAAGGTAAAAGTGAAAAGAGTTTTAATCCAAGGTCATGATGGGGCACATGACATAGGGTGTGGTGAAAAATAAGGTGTTGGGATGACATGGGGGAAATAAGGAACAAAAAATGTGGGATAGTTAATTTTTAGGGATTAATAAAGTTTTCATATAATATCAATAATAAATGGATAGAAAAAATAAATTATAAGAAAAATATAATTTATTCTAAAATTTTAAAATAATTACCTAGTTCAACACATGGTTTGACTAATATTATCTCAAATATAGATGAATGAAGGTGTTTTCTTGAGAAACTCTACCATAATCCATCAATTTTATGAAATTAATCAATATAGGATAGTTGATATCTCAACACAAAAAATTACTTGGTGAATATGTCTTTGGAGTGATGAAGAGAGATTGTGATGTTTCACCAATGTTGTGAGAAATGATTTTTTGTAGGAATGTTTATCTTGAAGTTGAATTCCTAGCCTTTGAACTGATGGATCCCCCATAACATGAGATAATAATGAGATTATAAAATTACCCTAAGGATAATGAATGAAAAAAATTGGTCAAAAATAAGGAAGTAGGAGTGAAAGCCTACAAGTTATTATTGGAGATGAAAAGTTTGCAAAAAGTAGATAGGCAGTAGTGGCTACAAGTTCATTTTGGGGACATGAAAAAATTGTACATATACAAAATATTATTATAAAAATAAAAAAATAGTGCAATTATTTTACCTTATGGGACAATATGATATGATAAATTATATATTTACTATGTAAATGGAGATCCATCTTGCTAAAAAGGAGACTCTATTAGATGTTACTGATTATTAGATAAGTGTCTATAGAAACTAAAAGCGTATTTGTAGAACAAAATAAGTTTTAGGTGTAATTTTTATAGGCAAATATTCTATAATTTACAAGTTATATAGAATAAATGAAAGTGGACCTGTAGCATCTCAGAGTTTACATGTGTTCATAGTAGATGATTTTTTTAATTTTTTTCTAGCTAGATAGTCAACAAATTGATTTTCCCCTCAGGGTTTATTTATATTATTATTATTTTTTTATTATTAATCCCAAGTGGCCTTTAATTTAATTTTCTAATCATGCCCATTTTATGCATTTTTGGCTTTTTAACATGTTGGTATTATGGACAAAACTATCACATGTGATGTGCTTACTCAGAGAGATGGGGTTGAAGTCTCTTGTCTTGAATTGAATAAATTATATTAGCTAATTAATAGGTTAGTCATAGTGATAATATATTATATTATTTATATTCATTTCCATACAAGTTTTCTCATCCATTATAATGTTTTAATTGAGTTTTTCTTTGGAAAGAGGTTTCTTGTACAACTTGAGACAAATTCTATTGATTATCAAAGAAAACCTAACCATATCAATTATGTGTAGTTTTATTTTTCCATTATCAAACACATTTTATATATAATAAGGGCCTATTAATATAGTCTAAATTTTTCCTTCATGATCCTTGCATTTGGAGTAAAAATGTAATGCCCAATCAGCTAGCTAAAACGTCCATGTTTTAATGAACTTATCATGCCATTTTATATTTTGTAGTCAAATTAGCTTTATATGATATTTATCTTCTCATTTAAAATAATTAAATGAGTTAAGATAAATAATCCTTTTTTTTTTTTTAATAAAATCCATGGAAAGTTATATGGTAATCATAGAGTTTTAAGTTCAAAATCTATATAAAGAAAAACCTTCTTACTGTAGACTAATTCATAGGGTGTGAACCTCATGGTTGTCTTCCATGTGGTCCTATAACCCCATATAGCATCTAGAATATGTTATAACCAGTCATGGTGGTGAATAACTAATATTTTGGTAAGGATGTTCTCCAACTCCCTATTGGTGACTTATACTTGACTGTTGGATTGTGTATGAAATAAAGTAGACATTTTATTCCTGAATTCATATTCTCATACAAAGGATACAATTAAATCAAACATGAATTGTGGACCTTGATCAAATACTATATTTCATGGAAATGAATTTCCTATGAAGATATCCTCATAAAGGAATTATTATACCTTTTCATCCCATGCATAAGTCAAACTCTAACCTCTACCCATTTAGTGAGGTAGTCAATACATAAATAAATGTACTAATTGGATAGATAAGGTGTATCTATTAGTCCAAAGAAATAAATCCCCCATTTTTCAAAGGGTTCCAAAAATAACTATGGTTAAAGTGACATCTCATCTAAATGTGGGGCCATACATTGGCATATATCACATTGGTGAGTATATGCAATAGCATATCTATGTAGTGTGGGCCAATAGTAACTAGTGGTAAGGATATTATAGACTATCCTTTTTGTTAAAAAACGTATCCCATAGGGTTGATCATGGCATTCATGAAATATATAAAACACTTCATCTTCTATTACACTTATTCACATGATTAATAGACCCAATGTGAAAGAGGTACTTAATAATCTAGGAATATGGGATGCTCTTGGCCACCAAGTTGCATTTTTATTTTAGTGAAAAGTGTGTAAGAATATAACCTACAACCAAATAACTATAAATATATACAAACCAAGGAGTGTTATTAGTAAAAATAAAGAGAGGTATATTAGAGAGAGTAATCTACCAATGGAATATTTTCATTATATTGTAATCTATAAAAAAATCTATAACCATGTTACCTTTACTAGGTCTATCCATGATGGTAATATCAAATCTATTTAATAATAAAAACCATTCATTTATCCTACCGATTATTATTATATTGTTTATTAAATATTTAATAATAATGGTTAGTATGAATTAAAAAATATAAATAATAATTTAATTTCAATTGTTTTTTATAACATACTACAAAGAGGAATTCCTTCTCTATAATTGTGTGGTTCAGTTCTAAATTTTATATATTACCACTAATGAAATAGATAGCATAGTTGATAGACCCTTCCTATTCCCAAGGATTTGCCCAAGTTTTGTGTTGGATGCATAAATATTAATGTGGAAGTGTAGCTTCCAATCTATACCTCTCAACACAAGCACTGTCAAAGGTAAGTCTTTGAGAGTTTGATAAGATTCCTATCATGCATCATTTCATATAAAATTGACATCTTTTCCTAGAAAAACATAAAATGGAGCTGCTATCTTTTTAAAGTATTTGATGAATATACTATATTATTCCCTCTTCATGAGAGTTATAATAATTCATATTCCAAACTTAAAAGATTGATTAGTTATTCAAAATTAGGATTTAATCACTCTAAATTATACATTGGTTCAAACTATCCAAGTGCTTCAATAATGGTTTATGGTTATCCATTATCAATTATAGGTTATAGGGTAATTTGGTTTCACATACATACATGTGTACTCATATCTTTTTCTCTTTTAAATTTTTAAAGTTAAATCTTTCTAAAAATTTAAATGAAAAAAATGAAAAATTTTATGTTTTTTATATTTGAGTGACCTACTTAAGTGAAGTATCTAATAAAAAACAAAGTGTGTTGTACACACTTAGGTACAACTCTTTCTCCTTTAACATATAAATATCATTTATAGAATGGGGGAAATGCGTACACATAAATATAGTCATAGGTAATTGAAAGTTTCCAAACCACATGACTTGTGCACAACTACATGAATCTTATTCATCATTCATCTAAACCATTTATCTACATGCAAGTTCAACACTTTATTTTATATTACTAACATACAAAACTTTCAATGTAAAATTCTCAAGCTATCTAAAATCATATTTAGATTATCTCCAATTAAAGATAGGTTTCCTTGATCCTATTTGATAGGTATGTTCTAATTATATTGGAGTGTACTTCACCTTTATCCACGTATAATGGTTGTATCCAATTCCAATTAATGAATAGTTTATAAAAATTAAAAAATTCTATTAAGTCCTCCCACATGTTTCACATTGTCAGTTAAAGGAAAATTTCAAAATATTCACCTATGAATACATGACAAGAGTCACTCATTAAGTATAGTTTATATTTACTTGGTTCAATCTTATATAATTTTTTACATTGAATGAATTTACCTTATTTCACCAAATTTTGAGTCATTCACAAAGGGTAGCCATAATGCAAGTTAATATCCCTATAAATCAAGTTAAGAGATATCATTTTCAAATATCAAATCCATATTATAGATACATACACATAGTCAAAGTATCACAATTACACATTCACACTAGGTGGAAAAACTGCGTAGGTTTCTTTTCCCTTGGATTATTAGATACATAGGCAAAGGTCAATCATCAAGTGGGTGATTGAGGTCATCTCAACTCATTGTACCCCATTTTTTTCCTATATTTTTTCAAGATATAAAGTTATGTAAGGGTTTAAAATACAATATAAGATTAAAAACTATTTATACATTGCCAAACACTATCTACGATATCTCATATTACTTAATAGTTATAGGTGGACAAATCACAGTGATCAATTTTTACACACACTCAACAAGGACAAGTACATGGTTAGTAGACTCAAGAAAAATGAGGTAAAATAGAGGGGGTTTTTACTTATATTTAAATGGTTATCTATGAATATATACCCCATATAGAGAGGGGGGTTTTGGGCTATGCACTATTATCCACTTACAATGGCCTTGTCTAGAGACATATTTTTCTTTCGCCTTTGATATGCCATTTCCATATTTCTAGGTTCTCTATCTTTTATTTTCAAAAATCTATCACATTCAACTAGGAGAATTATGTATCCAATGGATGTTTAACCCCCCCTTTTTTTTAGGGTTATATGGGTTAGAATAGCCTAATCAAATGGATGAATAAAAATCTTCTAAAGTAGGTCAATTAAGTTAATTTAGATAACATAATATGTTGAATATGTAAAATTACCAAATATATAAAGTAAAATGCTAATTTATATTAAAATAATTTCAAAATAAATAAGAGATAATAATTAATTTGTATTTAGATGTGTAGTTGGATCTAATATGTGTAGGTATATAAATAGGTAGACTAATGCTCAGGATTGAGTTGTTAAATTTTGGAAATATTATTTCTAGAAACGTGAACACTTCCATCAACCTATAGACACTAGAGTCAATAATTATTTATATATATCAACACTTATATCCTATATATAATATTATTGTATTTTTAAGCGACTAACTATACCTGTTAAGGGTTTTTGTTTCTTTTATATTGATGTGTTTAGATCATACTCATAAGCTCTGTATGACTGTATATATCTCAAACCACAATTTATTCAAATTTGGTCATATTAGTTTGTGAAAAAAGGGTTAGTGGGATCATTAAATTTATTTTACCTTAAATAAACCTTTATTAATGAGTGATACCTACATATATAATACTCCAATCAAGGCTACAAACATATGTAGTTCTCCCCTAAGCATGGGATTTTGTTTTCACTAGGGTGTAATATGTTATATTCAAGGGCATGCAATGATATAACTTGTAACTTGAAAAGTAATAGTCATGGTCTATTATTTAAATGTTTAAGACCTATAATATGAATATTCTTATGAATTATATGGAAATAAGTAAGACTAGGAAAATATAACTCAATTATGGAATTGATTAAATGAGTATGAATAGGTGCTTGCTTGGTATTTTTTAGATGAGTAATGAGTAGGGTTTTATTTTTATTTATACCACACATTTTTAAAATATATAATAAAAGGGTTATATAATACAAAAAGGCTAATTCATATGTTTTTAAATATTTACAATTTGGATGAATTTTGAGGTATGAATACTAGATAAGGAAACTAGACACTACCATCAACACTAGTGTCCCTATGTGAATGGTAGTGTCTGATAGGATATAAAAATATTGAAGGTCTACAACTAATAGTGAAGGATACTAATCATAATTTTAGCTTGCTATATTTTACATTGATATGGGTCATCAAAATGATAGGGTTGATCCATAAGATAATAAGCTAGGTATAATGAGATGGTGAATATGAGCCTTTTGTTAGTAATAAGATCTAAAACTAAAGGGTAGAGACTTGATTGGTATTTTTTCAAGAGTTAAATACTAAGATGTTATATATAATTATATTTTAGTATTTACATTTCTCACCCATTTAATCTAGTAATGCATAAGGATGAAATTACTAGGTTAAAGGTAAGAAATGCATACTTGGGTGTGTAAAACATACCTTTCCTTTCCTTGAGCCTTCATGAATTTGATACTAGTGTATGATCTATAACTAAGAGAATGTTATAGTATAAATCAGTGCATGTAATATAAAATTGAATAATTTAAATGTTTGAAAAGTGAAGAGAGAAAAGAATGAGTAAACATGTGTGTTGATGCCACCATATTACCCCTTTATACTTTGCTTTGGAAAATATTATTTCTTGTGAGGAATTGGAGTTCAAAGATTTTCATACCTAAACCTTGGATAATTTTAAGATGAAATCTTGGAGGGTAATTATGCCCCTACTCTAGTGTAAGGGTGAGTTTTAACACGACCATTGAGAAAACTAAATTTCAATCACACAACTCAAGTGAATGTATAATAAATCCAAGTTAAGTGGCATAACCAAGTTAGCATACAAAAGGGAAGTAATTATAGGACCTCGATGGTGTAGAATCACAAATTCACTATGCAAAAGAGACAAATTTTATAGATAAGAAAGGCTTAAAATGGTGTTTCTTGTAAAAAAAAATGTATGTATTTGTATTTTTTTGGTATACTTTCATTGAATATGTACCTCCAATTTATCTCAAGATGAATTATCTATCAAAATAAAATCTATACTCTATAATTATGTATGATATATATCATAAATATAATTTTTTTAATCTAAATCTAAAAAAATAAATGCCAAATATATATGATTCTAGCCCAAGTGTATAACTGAATCATGTAAATTCTATCCAATTATATCAAATATGTATGTGTTGAGTCATGTATCTATGACATTCCCCCACTAATATTCCCCAATTTTGAGGTGAGGGGATTGGAATATGGGAGTCATCTTACCTTAAAAGGATAAGATAACTATATTATCTATGTATAAATCATGTAACATATAAGATTAGAATGTCTAAGTAGATATATTGATGAAGCTCTTAGCATGGGATAACAAAAATCCCTAATATGCATGTTATGGATCATGAAAGCATCTATAAAGTAATATTAAAATATCAAAAAATAATAAAATACACACATAAGAGAATTTAATGTCACACAAAATAGGTATAAGGATATCCTAACAAGGGTCTTTTTCAAATGTCACACACTCAAAAAGAAGACATATTCAAATTTACACACACAAAGAAATAAAATTCAGTGGCACAAGGGAAAAAAATCAGGGAACGTATTCAAATGTTCCATAATTAAGACAATATAAAACATGAATTAAACTCAAGGAAGTGATAATGTGAATAAATGAAGTATAATAAACTAGTATAAGCATATCATACTAGTCCCTACATATATGTCTTAAAAAATGTCATGTAACATAGCATATCAAGTACACAATGTAATATGTAAGAATGAGTATATAAATGTGTAAGACATACTATATAAACTCAAAATGATAATTTAAAAGTGATAATAAAACAATATAACATGTATATCATAAAATAATATAATTTGTATTGATTGTGACCAAATAGAAGTAAGATGCCCTAACATAGTGTGTCACATAAGAAGAGGAGAGGTCCCATGTCTACATGCTCATATATCATGGATCTAGTGTATTATTGTCTCACCCTCAAGTATGTGAGAAACATATATGTCTATATAAAATAAACTACATGCTATCTAATAACATAAATTAAACATCATAGATGCCAAGGAGCTAGTAAACATGTGTATGTCAAATAATTTCAATATTTTTAGAATATTTATTTTTTTTTTGGATTTTTTTATTTTTGATCTATAGTTATGTTATGGAAAAGGTAAAATTAAAACTAAAATTCAAGAACATAATCAATGAGATGCCTTTATGTAGGCCTTGTATCATGTTTCTATATCAAGGGTATGTAGTGATGAATATATTGTTCCTCTTTTTCTCTAGTGATGCTAGATTTTAAAAAAATTGTTATTCTAGGATGCCCTTGATTTTTATTTTGAAATATGTTATGTCCTTTTCCTTTACTAATTTTTCATTACTTTTATCTTTTTATACTAAATATATGCTTCCTTTTTATTACTTCTTCTCTATATATCTTCTTTCTTTATAAAATGATGTAACCTTGACTTCATGCTCGAATGATATGCAACCTCCATTTTTATCAATCATTGTTCCTATTGAATGTAACCATGATTTAAAAAAAAATATATATTATGCACTTAGATTGTAAATAATAGGAAAATGAGATGCATTTGAATATTTTGAATATTTTAATTATCTACTTTTAGCATTTATAATTTTTTTGTTGTGAATTATCCTTTGGTAGACGTATTTGTGCCTTTTACAATTGTGATTTAGGAGATGCATTCATAAGGTGAGTAGGTTTCTTGATTGATGTATATATGATAATATCACCACTATCATTCATATGTTTTTATTCTATTCTATAAATCCAAATAATATGCCCATGCATTCTATGATATGTAAAATAATATTTATATCTCCTTAAAGGATGTAAAAGGGATAATTTGATCACCTTACTTCTAATAATTCATATTAGAATCTCAATTAATCTCTTGTTAACCTTTTTTATACTTTTAGAATCATTGTTTGTAGATGAATTGTCATTTAGCTTCTTATCTTGATATGAAATATTTTTGGGCACTATTGATGTCTCTAAATGGACCAAAGAGGTTCTTAGTGTTCAAAGAAAACTTATCATTTTAGAATTCCAAGAATTCATAGCATGAGTAGTAGGTTGTGGAAATTTGATGTTACCTATGGTGGAATAGTGTTATAATAATGTATGATTGTTCCATAAAATCTATAATAAGTGATGGTTGGGAGCCATCATGGTCCATCATTTGTGAATTACAGAGGATCTATGTTAACACTTAGTAAATTATGGTCTAATTTATGCTAAAGACTAAATCTATATGGATATTGACAATGAAATAAAAGCTACATTGATTTGTTATAAAAAAGGAGAAAAGAGAAGTGTAAGGTATAAATAAACAAGTGATTACTGATATTGAACTCAAATAACATGAAAAAGTTTCAATTACAACTAAACCTGGATTTAACTAGTATATGATGCAAAATAGTGGAACTCAAATTTCACTACACACTATGCATATTCCTAAGGATGATATGAAATTATACAAGTAAGAAATAGATTTAATTTTAAAGGTTTATTACCAAACTCAAATAGCATAAACACATCTAGATATCGAAGAAATAAAATGAAGCAAATCTAAGATCTTTTAACTAATTTAGCACAAACACAAATTAGAAACCTTGTATCATAGATGTAAATTCAGAATTCAAAGAAACTATTCAAACATAAGCATTCAAATCAATAATTAAGAAAAGACCCTATGTTAACAATTGACACATTCAATCTAGACAATCTTTTTAAAATTCCTTGATTACATTAATTACTCAAAGTATACACATTTGCTCAAAATTTCTCTCTTTAAAAATGGTAATACTACCTTTCATAGAAAGATAAGGCAATATACATGTAGTCATAAGATACAAAATGTACAAAAATAAGTACAATTGTCCTTTTTATCAAATTATAGAATACACTTGTCTTTCAAAATTAGACTAACCTAGGGGAAATATTCTAATAGACTAACATAGGCCTTACAAAATAATACTCCCTATTTTTAAATATTACAAGGCTTTACAAAAGGAATATTAATTAGCTGTTGGGCCCATTGCTAAAGGGTCCCCTTGTTGATCCTATAGAACCTCCATTGCTTTTTTATGTTGATATTTTATTACTTCTAGGTCCATATCTATCTTCATGAGGCAAACCTCTTCTTGATTATCCAAAGTCTTCAATTTCTCTATCATCTCTGGCCATAGCCTCTTTTATGCTCCTAGATTCTATAATCTTCTCCTTAACTGTGAAGATCATACCCAAAATCCTACCATTGTCTTTATCTAATTTTCTCTTGCCTTTTTTCTTTGCCTCCTACATTACCAAGGTAGTTCTATGTTAATAATTTGCATCATCAATTATTCCCAATGATGTAGTCTTTATAGGATTGGATAGCATAGTACCTAGGAGTTATTCAATTTTGGTAATTAACTTCTTGTCATCAGTTAGAAGTCTATCTAAATTCTTTTCCCACACACTTAGATTCTAAATTTTATCCATTACAATTTCCAATATGGCATTCAGGTGGGCCAGGCTGATGGTTTTGAACTTAGGGATTCTATCCCTAATAATTTTTTTAGTGAGGTCCCTTATTTTAGTTTTTGTCTCTTACCACTCTGTTATTAATTCTCTAGCCACTTCACCTTGTTGGCTCAAGGCATCTTGCCTTAGTTTTATTGATTTTAAAGAATCAAAAATATCAAAAAAGGAATCTTCAAACATGCCAAAAATGGCATTAAGCACTAATAAAATGGTCTATGTTTCCAAGTTTTCTTTCTCCTTTTCCAAATTAAGGATCCTTTGTTTCATTCCCTTGATCCTAGCCTTGGCTTGGGCTGACTAGGCCTCTAGTAGGCTCTCAACATCCTCTTCATGAATGGGATGTTCACCTGGTTATTGTCCTTCAATTAGGGCCAGGCCTACAAAAGGTTCAACCTTCTATAAGGTGAACTCTTTAGCTCCCACCATGGCCTTCTTAGTGGTGACCCTCTCTAATCTAGCTATTGCTAGATTGAATTTCACCATTGTAACTAGATCTATGAACTCTAAAGGCTCCAATACCTCAATTTATATGATATTGGATGATCCTAGAGCATCCAATTTCTTACTCTCTAGCCCTATAGTGGCCATAATTCTTCTTCTTTTTCTTTGATCAAATCCCTAATCCATGGCTTGATTTCTTCATGAACATCCACATTAATAGATTGGGTCAAGGCCCAAAAGTGTGAGTGAGAAGGGATATTTTGTAGCTTTCCATATATGAACCAATCAAGGATGATTGGTCCATGAATAGGGAACTCTTCACTAAATAGGTTGATCTCACTAGTAGGATGAGTGAGAATCAATGTTAGCTTCTTCTTTGGTCCAATAGGGACTAATGGCAACTCTACCTTCCTCTTTTTTGGTTATGCCAATAGGACTATATCAATGTCTATTTCTTTCCCTTTCTCTTGTTTGGATTGAACTTATTTAGCCTATATTTCTTCTTCCTTAGATCCATATGATTTAGCAAGGTCCTTGAGGGAACCTTCCACTATTTCATTAGGCTTGAGGGAAATCATATCTAAGTACTCCACAAAAGATGGTGGCCTTTGGGGTATGGCTAAGGATGAGGGTATCTCTCTAGGTCTCTCTTATAGCTTCTCTTTACAATTGACTTGTTAAATTTGCTTTTGGGGCTATGGGATCTCTATCTGAGGTTGTTATTTAGGTCGCTTGGAAGGTCTAGGAAGTAAATGATATTAAAGGGGATGCATATACCATATTTTCCCTATTGGTTTGCTATCACTTGTCTATCTATGCATAATCTTGAGGTTAGCTCCCTTAAACCTAAATAGTACTTTCTCAAAGTTGTTTTACTTTATGTATAAAGTGTCATGAGGGCCCATTTCATTCTCATATATTGGTTTTGGAAGCTACATGTTCTTCAAATGTGGGCTAACCACATTTTTAGGATCCCACTATTTGAGATCATCTAGTTGAAACCCAAAGGAATCCCTATGCCTAGGTAAGGTGTCCACCTAATTTTAATACTGCATAATTGTTATTCTTATGGTTAAAGGAAAGGAATGGATAATACCCTTCATTTTTACCTTGAAAACTCCATAAACACCATGAATGAGTTGGGATATAATTTATTATAATGCTAGTTTAAGAAGAATGTAGATTGGCAACCTATAGGGTTGGGTTAGGATTCCCTCAATCCTAATAACTATGCAATTTGGATAAAACTAGATATCACCCACTAAATCTATGTACTTCTTGATTAAAGTAGGAACCCTATGCATGGGGAACCCTATGATGGCCTTCACCAATTTAGGATGTACACAATCACATATGAATTATATATGGTGCCTATATTTAAATATGTGCAATTTGGAATAATGGTAAGAGATGGTGGTTCTACCTTTAAGAGACTAATTCCTGATGGTGGGGATCTTGGTGGAAGCTAATAGGGCATCCAAAAAATAGGACATCATGTAAATTTATTTGCTTGTCTTAATTTTAATCGTAGTGAGTTGCTTTCTTAGGAAGACACTGATCATATCTCTGATTGGTGGAGTAATCTATTTTTCCACCATGGAATACACAAATGATACCTAGGTTTTATTGACATAAGTACTGATAAGGCCTTTAGATAATGTATTTAATAAGGTCATGATATCCTTAATTCCTTCCTTGAACTAGACAATAGGGATTTTTCCATCAAAATCTTGAAAGACATGGTTTCCTTAGAGTAACCATGGTCTAAGGATGGTGTCCAAGTCAGGCTTAGTGGCCCATCCTTTGATTATGGGTAGCTTTACATGGGGTTTGGGGAGATTTTAGTATGACTCAAAGGATAAAGGGGAAATGTAGGTAGCTTTCCTATATCTACCTTCATGAATGATCTAATCACCATTAATTCTACAATCAATGAAAATTGGAGAAAGGACATCAATGCAGTGAAGTACCTCTAGTTTGGAAGCTGTATGGTGGAAGCCAAACATTTGAACTATAACTAGATCATAGTACTTAATTCTTACTATGACAATCTTATACTCCTACTTGGTGATGGAATTTATCTCCTCTATGGTAAAGAAGAGTTTAGACCAATTCTTATTTCTAGTTTTTAGGGCTGTAACATCCAATTTAGTGTCCTTGGAGACTCTTCCTTCATTATCTATGGATAGATATAGCTTTGTATCATCTTGTAATTATTGTCTTTGAGATACCATGGATTCTATTCTTGTGAATTATTCATAATTAGATATTAATTTATCTCTATAAATCTCTTTTGTGCTCAAAAACATAATTAAGCTTATATCAGATTGAATTGTAACAAAATGAAACCACTTAGGTTTTATCTTATGAAAGGTTTAGGGTTTTAAAGATTTAATGGTATGATGTATTTGGACTTCATCATATACATGCATTGGATTTTATTTGGATTCTTGTATTTATACTTTAACATTTTTAAGACCACAAGATCTCTTATTTTTTCCTTTTTGTTTGCATGGTGCCTATGTGGCATTAATTTGCACCTTTCATGACATTTTTCATAAATGAATTTAAGTACTAGCCATCAAAATTTAAAATGCCTTCTTTTATTTCATAGCATTATATGAAGATAATATGATTGACCATGAACCATTGATCATAATTCTAGTCCTTATTTGTCATTAGATTTTTGGTACTAGTGCCATATGGTTGTGCCACTTGGAACCTCTATGGGCCTTTTTGAGCTATGTATTCTACATCAATATTTTGTTTAATGAGCATTGGCCACATGGTAAACTTAGGGGACTTTGAAAATTCATTGGTGATTTCATTTTTTTGGATCAAGGAGCGTGATGAAGAACAAACTTTTAGATCTTCTGTTAGTTCTTCTTCAAATGTGATTTCATCACATGTCAAGCCCATAGGTTCTCAGGATGCCATTAAAAATTCTATAGGGTATTCATGCCATTGGATCATCCTCCTATAACCAAGTATGAGCTGTTAATCTATAAAGATGCCCAAGATTAAAGTTAGCACATTATTAACATAGGGACATAGACTTAAACTTCTTAGGTTAAGGTTTATTTTATGTTTATTAAACATGAAATAAAATTTAGGCTAAAGTGTTTATGCCTATGTTTTTTTTACATATCAAGGGGACCTTGGTTAAGTATTTTAGGTCAAATTTTACAATGTGTTTAATAAACACAATGTATATTTTGAGCTAATATAGTCATTAAATATGTCCAAAATGGGTCAAAATGATATAGTGATCAGGTACCCAATAGATTTTTATTGTATTAATAAACACACTAAAACATTCCATTAAAAGCATTTGGCCTAAGTTTTATGTCACAAAGACCCTTTAAAGATAAGAATTAGTATAAGTATGTAGCCTAAGGTTCAAAACATTTAAACAAATGTAATGGGGACCTTAAGATATAGACTTAGAATACATCCAATTTTGTGTATATTTTGATTATAAGACCATTTCAATATTTGTAGATTGGTTATTTCCAATTTTTGAGCATCTTCTGAGGGCTTAAATTATTTTTTAGGGTAGTTCACAAGCTTTATAGAAACATTCTAGAATGTATTTTAGTCATGAGCAAGATAATTTATTAGCTTAAATTTGACAGTCTCATAGACATCAAATATATCCTCACAGATGTCGAATGACGGTCATGTAAATGCCAATTTTAATCTAGTGAAGCTTTTAATTTCATGGACTTAAAGTTGATGATCACATGGGCATCAAATACGTCATTTTGGATGTTGAATGATAGTCATGTAAATGTCAAATTTAAGCTCATCAAATTCTTGTGACCCAATATGAGAGTGCCACTTGGCACCTCTGTGGGCCTTCCCAAGATTTTAGACTCAATGTGCTCCTTTGGATAGAGGTCCTATAAGTAAGTGAGAGCCATAGGATCATTATACAAGAGCTTGCTCATGATTGGTTTCTTTTGTCAAGTGGGCCTCTTTAAATTTAATCCTTGTATATAGGGATGTCATATGTTGATCATATAGGCCTTCCATAACCATTTGAACTTTCAACTGTGCCTTACTCTATCCAATCAAGTCTTCATAATGAAGTAAGAACCATTAGATGTAGGCTAAGGTCATAGCTTTTTTGGGGCCTTCATGCCACTGGATCCTTTTCCCATGATAAAGTGTTGATCATTAGATATTTTAAGATGTATGTTGTTTAAGTTAAAGCTCAGGCCTTTCCTGCTCTATTAGATCAAATATAGTGATAAAGAGAGGGTCATCAGATATGTAAGAAGTAAGAAAGTAAAGTTAGGATCCATGATAAATAAAAGACTTAGGCTAAAATGTTAGTGTTAAGGTCTCATTTGTATTAATATACATGACTAGGAATTAAGATTAAAACTTTATGTTAGGCTTATAAATCAAAGGGGCCAAGTTAGGAAATAGTAAAAAGGGACCCTACAAAATGAATATTAGACCTAATTAGAAATATAAAGAAATTAAAGGGGAAATAACAAGGGGGATCCAATCATATTTTAGGCTAATATTTAGTAGTGTAACAAAACATGATTAATATTTAAACATGAACTTTGTGCTTAAATCCAAAATGGATTTTAAAAGTTTTCCACTACTTTAGTTCCCGTTAATATTCAAATTTGAAATGAGGGTTTACTAGGGTTTTAGAACATGAATTTCTCAGTAGGAACACCATAGACCCTGTAACCAAAAGCCATGAATACCATATATTAGAAATTTTAGACAATATTAAAACAAAACATAATAAGTAAGATTGCCTTTGATAAAGTGGATGATCTTAAAATTCTTTAAATGATCTTAACATGCCATATTTTCATGTTTAATATTCAAGGTTTCTCAAGGGCCCCAATTTTCAAAAATGGGGGTATGTTGGTCTCAATAAATGGTGGCTTCTAGGGGACACGTAGCAATATGTTAGAACCTAGAGAATATAATTTTGACAAATAACTGGGTCATCTAATCCACTTGATCAATATCATTATCCAGATTAGAATTATGGTTGAAATAAACCTTGCACTTGTAGAATCAGGGTAAATCATCAATACATAGCCATACTATGTGTGTGCTTTGATTCCACTTACTATTTTCATGGGGTTCAAGAAATAACTTCCAAGTTTCATGTCATTAATAATTAATACTAACTTGGATCATGCTTAGATATCTATTAAGAACCATGTTATTTTCTCAAAGAAGGCTTGGGCATTGCTCTACTACTAGCCAAACATCCATAGCCCCAATAGAGATTGCTTTGGTTCCACTCAAGGCCTTGCTCCACTACCATCCAAGAATTCGTATCCCTAATGGAGATTATTATAATCACCTATGCTCATTAATATTTTGATTTTGCATTAAGTCCTTCTTTTTATATTTTCTTTAGACCTTTATTCTTTAAACAAGGTTGGGAACTAGGGTAGCTAGGTTTTAGGATTTGGTCAAGTGTTTAATTTTTAGAGAATAACCTATGGTTGTAACACTTATCCTAGTCAAGGATGTTTATTAATTGATAGTATGGCTATACCTTATAGTTTTAGCTCTCATCCTACAAGTGCAAATCTTCTTAAAACCAATTTGAGGTTTAGGCAATGTCTAAAGATCTTATGAAATAACTAGCTTGTTTTATTGGTATTTATTAGTTTCTTCACATTAAAACATTAGGCTTATATTTTAGAACCATAGTTATAATTTTTATGAGTTACACACATACATTTATAAATTTTGGGAATTTTCAAGAAAATTGCCTAACTTTGAGCTCAAGATTGTCCAAGAGAACTTATTGCAAAATCAGGAACCAAGCAACATGAAACAAACAACAAAAAAATAAAAGAAATAAGGAAATATAAATAAAAATATATACACAAATTATATAAAAATAAAGGATATGAATGAGATAACTTGAAATAAACTAACTAGCCTACTTATACTAAGTGTAACCATCTTATAGAGTTTATTCTATGAAAACCCTAGGTGGAATAGAAAAAAATTAGTGCTTGAGATACTAACAATTAGTGGGAAATGTGAAATCTACCCCTTGAAAGTATCTCAACATGAAGATGTTGTTCCTAGTGTCTTTGTTATTTTATAAGGACTAATATAAAGGGGTGTGAATTTACCATGCTTCCCTTTTGGTTCAGCTACTTTATCCCATAGGAGGACCAAGTCTCCTTTTCTAATTACCTTTACCTTTGACCTTTTGTCAAACCACGTTTTCACTATGGTTTAATGTCTACTTAAATAAAAAAAGCCTTTTTACCTTTAATCTTCCATTTTAATGATATCCAACAATCTAGAGTTAGAAATATCTTGTATTTCTTCCATATACTCCTACATGAATCTATAGGTTTTCAGGTTAAGAGTGATATGAAAGATAGGTTCTTATACATATAAAAATATAAATGGTGATGCCCTTAAGTATTGATTAATTCTTATCCTATCAACCCATAATACAAAATTAAGGAGCTTATGCTAAGTCATGGGCTTGTTTCCAATAAACTTTTTTATTACCTTCATTATGTTTTTGTTTGTAGACTCAGAGACTTCATTTCCTTGGGGATAATGGTTGGATGCAAACTTGAGAGTAATGTCATTATAATAATACCATTTAATAATTTATATGGATATAAATATATATCCATTGTCACATACTAGAGAGATTGGGGTTCTAAATCTAGTACAAATGTTCTCTTCCAAGAAGTTGATAACTTCTTTAGTCTTGCATTGTTTGGTGGATACAGCTTTAGTCCACCTTATGCAATAGTCTATGGTAGTTAGGACATATTTGTGATATTTATATGAATTAGGGTTTATCACCCCAATAAATCCTAACCCCCATTAATAAAAGGGTTTATCAACCATGGATAGTTATAGAGGCATCACTATTTTTAGTTCCTTGGTGTTAAAGACTTGGCATGAGTGACATTCCCTCACATTTTTGTGAGCATCCTTAAAAATAGTTGGCTAATAATATATAGATATAAGAATTTTATGGGCTATGGGTCTCCTAGATGGATGTCCACTACCCATATTTTTATGGAAGGTTATCATGATTTGGGTAGCTTCCTCTTGTGAGACACATCTCAAGTAAATTCCTTCAACATTTCTATTATACAAGACCCCATCCTTGATCAGATAATGGGTTGCCTTCAATCTTAGGGCCCTTTTTTTCTCCCTAGATAATCATGTAAGACAAGTACCATTAATTATTAATGTATAATTGAATCATACCATTCACTAGCTTGAAAGTCCTACTGATCTACTTGCATAATACTTAGCCTAGGGTTGGTATTAGAAATAATCTATATCAGGCCTTAACACCTTATCAATTTTTCTAATTTCATCTCCAAGTCATACTCCTAAAAAATTGACATCCACTTACCTCTACATTCTCTAAGCTCATTCTGACTTAACATAAGCTTTGTGGTAGGGTCAGTTAAGATAGCATACACCTTATTTCTAAAGATATAATGCTTGAATTTCTTAACTACCTTAACTAATGCATATTAATTTTTATTAATTAATGAATAGTTTAACTCAAAAATTTTAAAATTAGTTCTCATAAAAGATATTGGGTGATCACACCTATCAATATTCTAAGTTAACAATGTAGCCATAGTATGCTCAGATGCAAAGGAGTAGGATAGAAGTCCTTTGAAAATTTAACACTTATAAGGACTAGATATTGGCTAATGGCCTCCTTGATATCATTGAATTCCTTCATATATTCTTCATTCCATGTGACTTTGGTATCCTTATTGAGCATGCCATTTAATGGCTTGACAATCTCTACAAATCCAAAAATAAACATTTTTACAATGTTTATCTTACCAAAAAATGACTTTAACTCTTTTATATTATTTGGGGGGGGGGGATATTTTAGATATGGCCTCTAATATTTCATGGTATATAGATATCACATATTTTTTTATGACATGACCTAATAATTTTCCTCGAGTAATACAAAAGATACTCTTTTTAGGGTTTAAGGAGATCCCATACCTTCTGCATCTCTCAAAAGTTTGTTGTAAGTGCATAAAGTGATCTTCCCTATTTTAAAATAAATATTAGATCATCCACACACACACGCACACACATATGTATGTATGTATGTATGTATATTACACTTACCAATCAGGCCATGGAAGGCATGGTCCATGGATCTTAAAAATGTAGCTCTTGTATTGATTAGTCTAAAGGGAATCCTTTTTAATCAAATATTCCCCACTTTGTGGTGAAATTTGTCTTCATCCTCTCTTATTTATCAACTAGCACTTGCTTATAACCTAAAAATCCATCAAGAAAAGACATCATGGTTGAACCTGAAACAACTTGTATAACCTAATCAAGAAAAGGAAGAGGGTAATTATCTTTATTAGATGTTTTGCTTGAGTTCCTAAAGTCAATAAAGAGCTTAATCTCAACATTATTCTTTTTTAATGTCACTAAATTAGTTACCTAGGTAGAATTCATGATGGGGAAGACTATCCTAGCATCTAGGAGTCTCTTAACCTCATTAAAGATAATTGGCTCTAAGACAAGGTTTACAAGCCTTTCTTTCTACCTGAATGGTTTATATTTTATTTAAGAGGGATGGTGTGAGTGATGACCCTTAGATAAAATATATTTTAAGTCTCATAAGACCATGCTAAAACATACCTATATTGGGTAAAGAGCTTTTTGGCCTTCTTATTCTCATTGTTTATGCGAGATTTTCCAATATTTACTAGCTGGGGTTGATCTTGGAGACCAAGATCAATAGCATTATAGTCTTTCCCACTTACCTTGGGAATCTTAGAAACTTAAACTAGTTTGTCCTAATCAAAAAGTCTCTCTAAAGCAATCATCCCTTTAGGGATCTTGTTATCATTCAATAGAATGACATTAACATCAAACTTATCCTCCTTAGATGCATTTTAATTAGTATCATCAATAATATGAGCATAAAATAATCCATAATTGGTTATGAAAACCAATATATGTTGATCATCATTGAAAACTTGAAAATTGTTAACATTTTTAGGCACTGAAGGACAAGGAATCAACTCAATGTTGAAATTGGGGGAATCTTGGTTGGGCATGAGGTTGGCTACAATAGATGCCAAATCATTAGTAGATTGGATTTCTTCCCTTGGGATGGAGTCAATGATAAAAGAATCAAAGGACTTAATTAGATCCTAGACCCTGAAATTATACCTCTTAAGGTATGAGAGCTTACATTAGTATTTTCTTCTTACTTGGTTGAACACTAGTTCTGAATCCTAATAAACTATTAGTTATTTGACCTTATTCTTTATTGAAAATTGTAAACCTAAGGTAAAGGCATCATATTTAGAAATATTATTAGTGAAATGGAATTATAGTATATAGGAATCATGGTATTTCTTACCAATAGGGTCAGTAAGGTCAATGCATACTCCAAATCTAGCCTTACACCTCACTCTTGGGATCACATACCTTATCAGTCTCTAAGGTAAAACCCCTAAGTTTGAGTCAATTATGTTGACCCTCTCATTCATAGCATTGTACCTAGTGATCATGTGTTTCATCCTTGGTTCTCTCTCAACCCTAATTTGATTAAGGATTCCCTTCTAAGGTAGCTAAAAATGTGAGAAATCTATGGACATGTAACCATTCAGAGCCTTGGTCCACTCCCTACTTAACAATATTTGATAAATATCAAGTATATTAGTAACTTGAATATCAATGAATTACTACACTTTAGGCTCAGAAGCTAGTTGCATATGAACATTTAATAACTCCCCACTAACTTTAACTTTGGATTTGTCTAATTGGGTGACAACCCTATCAAACTTTATAGGTGTTAAGCCAAGATGTTTGAAAATAACTAAAAGCATGATGTTGATATAAGGACATAAATCTAATAAACAATTATGCAAATTCTTACCAAACATCCTGATAGTGAGTTAGAAAGGATGAGATTCAGCTTTGGTTTAGTGCATAGTCACATTGGCATGGCCAGACCTAGGTGGATTATTGGACTTCTTTGACAATGACTCTAGAAGAAGGTCTCTTTTCTCTATGATATATGTCAGTTCATGAAATTTAATATTAGCCTTTATCTTCTTCATATCTTCAACAATGTTATATCCAATTTTATTATAAGAACTAGGAATATCAACATTGGGCTTAAAAGTACTCCCTTTAAGTGGCTTAGGATTTTTGCTTGAAGAAGTGTTTGAATGGGTTATAAAGTTGTTTTGAGGAATTAAGGTATTCAAGGTTTACCTTTTATCTCTATTCATCAAGGGATAGGTCTTATTAAAGAATTGTTGGAAGGCTTGGATCTCTTCAAGGACATCATTAGGTTCAGTTTTCTCTTGAAAGGGGAAATCAAAAGTCCCACCATGAAGTCTTGATCATATGACTTGGATCCATAAGTACTTACACCATTATCCTTGTTAGGGATTACTTTAAATGTATCCAATTCTTCCTAGAAAGCCTCAAAATCCTTGTAAAATTCAATGTATTCAATTTAACCATGATTGGATGTGTAATGTACCCTACAATAATTAGGTAAAGAAATATAATTAAGGTAAATTCCCATGGTCTTATTTTTATAATATGGCTCTTTATTCATATTATTATGAAAAATATCATTCTAAAATATATTATTTGACCTATTATACCTTTGAAATGAGAAGTTTTATCAAAGCTTTTAGTAGTATTTCCAACTTGTTTTTGCATCTGAAAAAATCAGTGCTCAACTTTTGGACCATTTTTAGTAAAGACTCATTCTCATTTTTAGGAGTTTCATAATTATGTACCTAATTATTATTAGCACCAATAGTTGGTAATAAAGCTCTTTAATCATTTGTATTAAAGCAATTAGTGACATGATGACTCAAAAATCCAAGGTTTGATTAGGAGTAACATGACTCATGGGTAATTGATTGAGGTTTGGAAGTTGATTTAAGGTATGGATATTTTGGTTATTGTTTGGAAATATGTTCAAAGTGGACATATGTGGGTTAATATTTGGAATAAAATAGGCCATTTATCCCTAGGGTTGCATTTTATCATTGATGGTCACTACCTCAAAATAATATTTGGCTAATGAAGTTATAGGTATCAAAATCTATTTAAGAATATAGAGGTCATGGGATCTATTACATATTTGTAGATTCTTGAGCTAAAACATCATCAAGCTTATAGGGTTCTGTGGTCTTGCTATACATTTTTTGAAATATAGCATTAAAGGACCTTATAGGCCTACTTTCATCTCTTTTAATGGTGATGAATTGATGGTAAATAACACAAGGACTGATAATCTTACCAAACTGATCTATAAACACATCAGTGAAACCATCCCAACTAGTGATATAATTCTCAAGTAAGTTGAAGAACCATTCATAAGAAACATATTTAAATGTAAAGGGGAATAATCTATAAGCCACATCCTTATGTACAACATTAAGAAATCTTGAGTTAGTTTTAAATGATTTTATATACTCTTTAGTAGTTACTATACCCTTTGGACTAAATGTAGGAAAATATTTCTTAGGGTTATATGGGAGATCATCTACCACATCTAGCACATTGATTAAATATTATCCCAACCAAGCCATACATGGACGAAGTCTGAAGGCAAATTTACCTTGAAGGGGTGAAGTTGGTAAAGATTTGGATCTCATGCATATAGATTTATCATGCCTAGCCTTTCTGTGAACCTTAAGTTTAATCAAAAGTTCTCTTATCTCTAAGTGTGATTTGGTTCAAATCTTTGGCAATTCTAGCTTGAAGGTTGAAGATCTTATTTGAAATATGATGTATCAAGCTAATGTTTATAAGGAACAAGGATTAAACCTGTACATTAAGCTCATTTTTTTAAAGATTGCTAAATAATAGTAAAGGATGTTGATCTTTACCTAAAATAGCTCAAAGATCTATCACATTATGCTAACATGATCTATCTCTATAATTTTAATCTCAAATGAACTTAGATCTATGAAACATATGCCAATATTTGATCAAAATAAGCCATCTTAACCTCAAGTACTATGAATTTCCAAACTAAAGCTAAATTTACCAAAACTAAGCATCAAATCTCAAAAAAATTGATATTTTTATAAAGGAAACACAAAGATATGTCACAAACTACAAATTCCAATGATATTTACACTTATAAGTGAAGAGTTACTCAAAAGCACAAAGATATCATCAATCTTAGACAAAACACACCAAAATAGATAAGATCCAATCAATTCACAAAGATGTCCCTCCTTGTAGCATCAGAATAATGCTTCTTATTGATGTATCTAAATGCACCAAAAATGTTATTAGTGTTCAAAGAACACTTATCATGTTAAAATTCCAAGAATTTAGAGCATGAGTAGTAGGTTGTGGTAACTTGATGTTACCTATGGTGGAATAGCAATAGAATAATGTATGAGTGTTCCAAAAAAATTATAATAAGTGATGGTTGGGAGCCATCATGGTCTATTCTTTATGAGTTACATAGTATCTATGTTAACACTTAGGGAATTATGATCCAATTTAAGCTACAGACTAAATATATATGGATATTGACAATGAAATCTAAGGTATAGTGATCTATCATTAAAAAAAAGCAAAGAGAATGGTAAGGTAGAAATAAATAAGTGATTGATGATCTTGAACTAAAATAACATGACAAAGTTTCAATTACAACTGAACCTACATTTAACCATTATATGATGCAAAATAGCAGAGCTCAAATTTAACCACACACTAGGCATATTCCTAAGGATGATATGAAATTATAGAAGTAAGAACTAGATTTTGCTTTAAATGTTTGTTACCAAAATCAAATAGCATAAGCATATATGGATATGGAACAAATAAAATGAATCAAATCTAAGATATTTTAACTAATTTAACACAAACATAAATTAGAAACCTTGTATCACAAATTTAAATTCAAAATTTAAAGAAACTATTCAAACTTAAGGATTCGAATCAATAATTGAGAGAAGAAGCTATGTTAATAATGGGCACATTCAATCTAGATAATCTTTTCAAAATTCCTTGATTACATTAATTTCTCAAAGTATACAAATTTACTTAAAATTTCTCTCTTTATAAATGGTAATACTTATTTTTATAGAAAGATAAGGTAGTACACTCATCAGTCATAAGATACAAAATGTAAAAAAGTAAGGACAACTATCCTTTTTAGAAAAATTCTAGAATACACTTATCTTTCAAAATTGGACTGACCTAAGGGAAATATTCTAATAGACTAGCATATGCCTTACAAAAGAATATTTGTTATTTTTAAATATTACAAGGGTTTTAAAAAGGAATATTAACTGGTTGGTGGGCCCATTGTTGAAGGGTCCCCTTGTTGATCCTAAATAAGCTCAATTGCTTTTTGTGTTGATCTTTGATGAGTTCTAGGTCTATAACTAGCTTCATGAGGTAGACCTCTTATTGATCAGCCAAGTATTTAAGGTCTCTATCATCTCTAGCCATAACCTCTTTTATGCTTCTATCTTTTATAATATTATCCTCGATTTTGAAGATCATACCCAAAGTCCTACCATTATCTCTACCTAATTTTCCCTTGATTTTTCTCTTCACCTCTTGCATTACCAAGGTAGCTCTATGTTTATAATTTTCATCATCCATTATTCCCAATTCTAGTCTTTACATGATTAGCTAGCATAGTGCCTAGGAGCTATTCAATTCTAGTAATTAATTTCTTGTCATCAGCTAGAAGTTTATCTAAATTCTTTGCCCACACACTAACATTCTAAATTTTGTCCACTACTATTCCCAATATGGCATTCAGGTGGCCCAGGTTGATGATTTTAAACTTAGGGATTCTATCCCTGATCAAAATGTTAATGAGGTCCCTTATTTCAGTTTCTACCTCTTTCCACTTTGTTATTAATTCTCAAGATACTTCACCTTATTGGCTTAGGGCATCTTACATTAGTTTTATTGATTTCAAAGAATCAAACATATCAAAAAAGGAAGATTCAAACATGTCAATAATAACATTAAGCACTAATAAAATGGCTTGTGTTTCCAAGTTTTCTTTCTCCTTTTACAAATTAAGGATCTTCGATGTCATTCCCCTAATCCTAGCCTTGGCTTGGGCTAACTAGTCCTCCTGTAGGCTCTCAACATCATCTTCATGAATGGGATGTTCACTTGGTTGTTGTCTTTCAACTAGGGTTAGGCCTACAAAAAGTTCAACCTTTTGGAAGGTGAATTCTTTAGCTCCCACCATGGCCTTCTTGGTGGTGACCCTCTCTAATCCAACTATCTCTAGATTTAATTGCACCATGGTGACTAGATATGTGGACTTTGGAGGATATGAGACCTCAATTCTTGTGTTATTAAATGCTCTTAGAGCATCCATTTTCTTAATCTCTAGCCATGTAGTGGCCATAGTTCTTCTTTCTTCCTATTCCTTCATTATATCTCTAATCCATGGCTTGATTTATTCATGAACATCCACATTAATAGAATGGGTCAAGGCCCAATAGTGTGAGTCGGAAGGGATGTTTTGTATCTTTTCATATATGAACCAATCAAGGATGATTGGTACATGAATGGGGAACTCTTGAATAAATAAGTTGATATCATCAGTACAATGAGTGAGAATTAACCTTGGCTTCTTCCTTGGTCTAAAAGGGACTAATTCTAACTCTAACTCCCTTTTTTATAGCTATGCCACTAGGACTATATCAAGATATATTTATTTCCCTTTATTTTGCTCAGATTTCTCTTCTTAAACTTCTTCAACCTATGTTTCTTCTTCCTTGAAGCCATATAATTTAGCAAGGTCCTTGAGGTCACCTTCCACTATTTCATCAGGTTCAAAGGCAACAATATCCATATACTCTACTATAGATGGTGGCCTTTAGGGTATGGTTGAGGATGAGGGTCTCTCTATTAGATTTTCCTTACCATGACCTTGTTTAATTTGTTTTTGGGGCTGTGGGAGCTCTATTTGAGGTTGCTCTTAGGGTGGCTTAGAAGGTCTAGGCAACAAATGATATTGAAGGGGATGTATCTACCATATGTCCCCTACTAGTTTGATGTCACTTATTAGTTTATGCATAAGATTGACGTTGGTTCCCTTAAACCTATCCAGTACTTCCTAAAAGTTACTAGAATTTATGTATAAAGTGTTATGAGGGCCAAATTCATGGTCATTTATTGGTTTTGGTAGCTGCTTCTTCTTCAAATCTAGACCAACTACTTTTTTAGGATCCCACTATCTAAAATCATCTATTTGAAACCTAAAGGAGTCTTTATTCCTAGACACAGTGTCCACCTACTTCCAATCTTTAATAATGGAGAAGATACTTCCTTTTTACCTTATAGACTCCATCAACACCATGATGGAGTTGGGATGCAATTTCTTATTATGATAGTTTAAGAGGAATGTAGATTGGCAACCTTTAGGGTTGGGTTAGGATTCCATCAATCCTAATAACTATAAAATCTAGATAAAATTAGATATCACCCATCAGCTCTTTGTACTTCTTGATTAAAGGAGGAACCCTAGGCATGGGGATCCCTGTGATGGCATTCACCAATGTAGGATAGACATAGTCACATATGAATTACATATGGTTCCTATATTTAAATATGTGTAGTTTAGAGTAATGGTGGGAGATGGTGGTTCTACCTTTAGGAGACCAATTCTTGATGATGGGGATCTTGGTGAAAGCCAGTATAGCATCTAGCAAGTAAGACATCATGTAAAACTATTTGCTTATCTTCTTTTTGATCATAGTGAATTACTTTCCTAGGAAGACACTAATCATATCTCTGATTGGTGGAGTAAGCTTCTTTTCCACCATGAAATACAAAAAGGACACTCAAGTTTTATTGACATAAATGGTGACAAGGGCTCTATATAATCTATTTAATAAGGTCATGATAACCCTAATTCCTTCCTTATATTATATAATAGATATTTTTCTCTCAAAATATTGAAAGACATGGTTTCCTTGGAGCAACTATGGTCGAAGGATGGTGTCAATGTCATGCTCAATGGTACATCCTTTGATTATGGGTAGGTCTACATGGGGTTTATGGAGCTTGTAGTATGAATCAAAGGCCAAAGGGGCAATATAGGAAAAATTCCTAGAGATACCCTCATGAATGATCCAATCACCATAAATTATAAAATCAATGAAAATTGGAAAAAGGACATCAATACTACGAAGTACCTCTAGTTTGGTAGTTGTATGGTGGAGGTTAGCCATTTGAACCAGAACCAAGTCATAGTACCTTCTCATTACCATGACAATAATCTACTCCTCCTTAGTGATGGGCTTTAGCTTCTCTATGGTGAAGAAGAGTTTGGACCAATTCTTATTTCCATTGTTTAGGGTTGCAACATCTAATTTAGTGTCTTTGAAGACTCTTCATTATTTGTGGATAGATACAACTCTTTATCATCTCACAATTGTTGTTTTTTAACTACCATGGCTTTTGTGCTTAAGAATTATTCACAATAAAATAACAATTGATCTCTATAAAATCTCTTTTGTGATAAAAAATGTAATTAAGCTTTTATCAAATCAAATTGTGTCCAAATGAATCCACATAGGGTGTCTATTATACAAGGTTTAGGGGTTTGGATCTTTAATGATAGTATGTATCTGGACTTTGGCTTATATGTACCTTGGATTTAATTTGGACCTTTCTCTTTATACTTTTGCATTTTTTAGCCCAAAAGATCTCTTATTTTATCTTTTTATACTTTTGTGGTGCCTATGTGGCATTGATTTGGATCTTTCATAACATTTTTCATAAATGCCTTCAATCACTAGCCATTGGCATTTAAAATAACTTCTTTTATTTTTTAATATCGAATAAAGATCTTATGATTGACTATGAGTCATTGATCATGATTTGGGTCTTTGTTTGTCATTATCTCTTTGGTACCAATACACTATGGTTATGCCACCTAGCACCTCTATAGGCCTTTTCAAGCTCTGTATCTTAGATCATTATATTTTTGAATGAGCATTAGCTATGTGGTGAAATTTTGAGCCTTTGAAGAGTAATTGGCACTTTCACATTGTTAAATCAAGGAGCGTGATGAAGCATAAACCATTGCATCTTCTGTTAATTCTTCTTCAAATGTGCTTTCACCATGTGTCGAGCCCAAGGGCTCCTAGGACTCCATTAAAAAGTGTATGGGGTATTTGTGCCATTGGATCATCCTCCCATGATGAAACATGAGCTTTTGATATGCAAAGATGCCAAAGATTTAAGTTAGCACATTTTTAAGGTAGGGACTTAGGCTTAAACTTATTAAGCTAAGGTTTATTTCATGTTTATTAAACACAAAATAAACTTTAGGCTAAAGTGTTTATGCCTAAGTTTTTTTTGACATTCAAAGGGGACCCTAGCTAAGTATTTTAGGTCAAATTTTACTCTATGTTTAATAAAAACAACAAATATTTTGAGCTAAAATAGTCATTGAATATGTTTGAAAAGGGTCAAAATAATATAGTGATCAAGTGCCCAATAGATTTTTACCATATTAATAAACACACTAAAACCTTTGGTTAAAAGAATTTGGCCTAAGTTTTATGTCATAAAGACCCTTTTATGACAAGAATTATAATAAGTCTCTACCCTAAGGTTCACAAAATTTAAACAAATGTAATGGGCACTTTATGATATAAACTTAGACTACATCCACTTTTGCATATATTCATATTATAAAACCATTTCAATATTTTTAGATTGGATATTTCTAGTGTTTGAGAATATTTTGGGGGCTTTCATTAGTATTTAGGGTGGGTCACAGGATTTCAAGGAACATTTTATAATGTATTTTAGTCTTGCACAATATAATTAATTATCTTAAATTTGATAGTCTCATGAATGTTAAATAAATCCTCATGAATGTCAAATGATGATTGTGTGAATGTCAATTTTAAGATAGTGAATCTTTTAATTTGATGGGCTTAAAGTTGATGGTTACATAGGCATCAAATACATCCTCACGAACATCAAATGATAGTCTCATGAATGCCAAATTCAAGCTCATCAAATTCATGTGACCCAATGCGAGAGTGTCACTTGGCACCTCTACGAACCTTCCTAAGATCTTAAACTCAATGCACTCTACTAGATCGAGGTCTTATGAGTAAGCAAGAGCTGTAGGATCATGATTTAGGAGCTTTCTCATGATTGGTTTATGTTTTAAAGAAAGACCCTTTACTTTTAATCCTTAAATGTATGGATGTTGTGTGTTAATCCTACAAGCCTTATATAATCCTTTGACCTTATAATTGTGCCATGTTCTATTTGATCAAGTCTTTGCAATGAAGTGGGAACCATTAGATGTAGGCTAAGGGCAAAACTTTGTCAGGGCCTTCATGTTATTGGATCTATTTCATGTGATGAAGTGTGGATTTTTAGATATTTTATGATGCATGTTTTTAAATTTAAAGCTCAACCTATCTTTCTCCATTAGATTAAATGCCATGATAAAGTAAGGGTGATTGGATCTGTTAGAAGCAAGAAAGTCCACTTAGGATATGTGGTGATTAAAATACATAGACTAAAATATTAGTGCTAAGGTCTCATTTATATTAATAAACATGATGGGGACTTAAGATTTAAAGTTTAGGTTATGCTTCTTTATCAAAGGGTCCATGTTAAGAAATATTAAAAAGGGACCCTGCAAAATGAATATTAGACCTAGTTATAAATATAAAGAACTTAAAGGGGAAATAACAAAGGCGACCCAAGCATATTTTGGGCTAACTTTTAGTAGTGTTACAAAACATGATTAATATTTAAACATGAAGTTTATGCTTAATTCCAAAATGGATTTTAAAATGTTCTTGATAATTTAGTTCCCACCAATATTCAAATTTAAACTAAGGATTTGTCTGTGTTTTGGAATGTTAATCTAGTAATAGGAACACCATGGAACCTGCAACTAAAATCCATGAAGACCATTTATTAGTAATGTTAGAAAATATTAAATCAAAAAATAATAAGTAAGATTGCCTTTGATAAAGTGGATGATCTTCAAATTATACAAATGATATTAACTTGCCATATTTTCATGTTTAATCTTCAGGGTTTTTCAAGGGTCCCAATTTTCAAAAATGGGGATATGTTGGCCTCAATAGGCACAAAATTTCTAGATAAAGATACAAATTTATGATTAAATCTACCACATTATATATTTTTTTCATAGGTGATATGATTTTCCGATAGTGTGATATTTTATCTAAAATACTAATTTTTATTTTGTAACTCTTATTAAATTTTTCATAATAATAATTTGATCTTTGAGGGATTCACAAATACAAACCCTAAGTACTTTTGATTGAATATGCATACACACACCATCTAGAGGAGATGTGGGAGATGAAGGGGGTGAGGAAGGAGATATTGATTACCTTCATTTGAATCCATAAGATGGGTTACCTTATCCCTTAGAGTAGTGATAGTATGGGCTTGGTTAGAGAGATGATAGGTATCACCCTCAGGGTTATGATCAAGAAGAGGATCCTTTTTATTAATTTTAAATATTAAAAAGATTAAGATTATAATAATAAAATATAGACATAAGGATGATAAAAAATTAATTCTAAGATGATAATGAAATCATAAGTGAAAAAGTAATTATCAACTACAAATAAAAAATTATAGAAAAAGCTAGGGTTTTCACAATAAGACTCAAAGTTTAGCTTCACTAAATGTTTAAACCTTTTTATATTGAATTAAGGGTAAAGGGGTTAGAATATCCTACTTAAATGGATGAATAAAACTATTCTAAAGTAGGCCAATTAAGTTGATTCATATAACACAATACGTTGAATCTAAAAACATATTAAATAGAGAAAGTATAATGCCAATTGATATTTTGATAATTGTAAAATAATGAGAATATAATACATAGTAGGCATTCAGGTGTGCATGTAGATATAAGATGTGAAGATATGAAAATATGCAGGCTAATGCTTAGGATCTAATCTTTATATTCTATAAATATTATTTTTGGAGGCCTGGACACTTCTATTGACTTGTGGACACTAGCATGAATGCTTCTTTCTATGGCTAAACACTTTTATATTATAAAAAATATATTTTTATTTATAAATTATTTCATGTAAATATTATAGTTTTCTATCACCTTTATATTTATGTGTTTATATTGTGCACATAAGCTCTGTATGATTGTATATATCTTAAAACCTACTTTCTTCACCTTAGTCATGTCACCTTACCAAAAATGGGTTATTTGACCCATGAAGTTAAGATGACATCAAGTAAACCTATATCAATGAGCACTACCTACATAGCCAATACTCTAAGGATGGCATCAAACATATGTATTTATCCCTCAAGTGTGTGATTGTGTGTGCATAAGGATGAAATATGTTATATGTAAGGGTATATAATGATATAGATTGTAACTTCACAAATACTACTCATGGTATATTTTTTTAATGATTTAGACCTATAATATGATTTATCCTATGATTTATATGTTAATAGGGAAGAATATATAGTAGAAATTAGTTGTATAAGTTATTGTATGAGCTTGAATAGGTTTGTTCTTTGTACTTACTAGATGAATATGGAGTAGGTTTTGATTTGTATTTATACCACAAACTTTGAAAATATCTCATGAAGAGGTTAAATAAGATAATTATTCTAACCCATATGTTTTAAAAGGTTTTAAATTTGTATTAATTTTGAGGTAATGTCAATAGATAAGGAAACTAGACACTAACATTAATGCTAGTATTTGTATGTGAATGATAGTGTTTGAAAGGATATAAAATTAATGGTTTATAACTGATAGTGAAGTATATAAATCATATTTTGAGATTTTCTTAGTATACATGAGATCTATGTCATCATAATGATAGGTTCGGTCCATAAGATAAGTAGTTAGGCACAATAACATCATGAATGCGAGCCTTTTGGCAATAAGAATGTCTAAAATTTAAGGGTGGAGCCCTCATTGGTATTTTTTTAGTGTACAAGACTAATATTATATATTTCATCAAAATTTATTATATTCAATGGATTAGAGTGAACTTTTACACTATCTACTTATAACAGACCTATCCATATTCTATTTCTATTCCTAATTTTGATCTGGATCTTATACAATCACCTATTCTTTTGATTTTTGCTACTAGACAATCAAAATATTCAAAATATATCCCTATATGAGATAATTATATTTATTCCTAGTTCTTTCCAAAATATTATCTTTCCATATTTAAGAATAGTTTAAAATTAGAATAGTCAAATATTATACATAATTTTTTGATATTTCTAGTTTTACTCCTATAAACATTTATTTATTTTATCAAAAATAGGGTAAAATAGTGTTGTTTCCATAAACCCACTAAAATATGATCTTTTTAAAACTATTAATTATATATGAGAATATCATGATAAATTATAGTAAGTGTAGACACCTAAATTTGGTATTAGACACTTGAAAACATCAATTTTGATATATTTTTAACATACATGACTTGTGTTTACAAATTTTAATCTCATGTATTATTTCCATAATTTTTTTACCTATCCATTATCTTAACTAATTCCATTTTAAATCATTCATATTTAGGATCTCTCTAATTTGTGTTAGATTTCTTTAAAATCCTATGTAGACTATTATCATGTTCTAGATCATTGACTTTCCTTCTCTAGACATTTCCAATAATAATAAGACGATATAAGTTATTTTAAGAATTTATCTCTGTTGGGAGTGATTTTGTATCCTTAAAATTTATTTTTAAAACTCAAATGTCTCCCTTGGGTTAAAATAAACACATTTATTATGTCATCTATGTATGGATGTCTCAAAGAGTCATCTATAAATACAAATCAATCCTAGGGTTGTACTCACTTAGAATCTATATGGTCTAACTTGGTCACTAGATGGAAATTACATTCAGAACCAATTTTACATTTATAAATCCATTTTCACATCATTGACACATTATCTAAAATGGATACACATCTAAAATTACCTAAAGGAATAGTCCTAAATCTAAATTTGGACACTAATGAAATATCAAAGTTTCATGTTGTCAAGTGTCAAAACCCAAAGCATTGCATTACATTCTAGTGGATAATTATTGAGTGCACACATGCCTAGGTGGGATAAATACATGTAGTTTGATCCTTATTATAATTATTAAAATATAAAAAACACTCAACTATTCAATGGGGAGTAGTTGGGGTAATCCAACCCATATTTATAAATCATCTTTTCAATTTTAAGCTTGTACCAAAAGTGATGAATTGGTTTCAATGAAAAGAGAATCAAACTTAGAATCTACACATAGGACTGGGGATAAAAAAACATACACAAATAATCTAGAAATTCAAACCTAACAAATTATAGTAGAATAGACTTGCAAAATAAAAAGGGATAATAATGGCAAAAAAGGGTTATATTGGTTGTTGCAAGTGTTTGAGCCTTTACCATAAATTTCTTGGAAGATTTTTAGATCTTTTTTCCTAATTCAAGAAGTTAAAGACCTTAGGAAAAGTATCTTTAAATATATTTGACATAGAAAACAAGAAATATAATTTTAAAAATTACCTAAGTGCATTCTCTCCCTTTTTTCTAGCGTGGACATTTCAATATTTAATAAGTGTAATCAATGTCTCCTTAACAATTTAGATATGTATGCTAATTTTTCTAGATTTTAAAATCAAAATTTAAATATTTTTATATATTTAGATAATTTAAATCTAAAAAAATAAAACAATATATTTAAGTTATAATTTATCTTGGGCATTGAAAAACCTAAGTCTATCTCTCTTACAATTTATTCTTTTTTACTTAGGGTCTAAATTTTTTCCTACATTATGGATTGGAATCTATTTATATTTTCATTTAGTTTCACATAATCATAATGGATAATTTAATTCATTTTAATGATAATAAAGTAAATTATTATACTTATTTTTATGAAATATTTGATGATATAGAAAAAATGGAACTTACGAAATACCTTAAAATGAATACATAGATTATTGATGCATTTTTTCATGTACTAGAGATTAAAATAATTTTTTTTGTTAAGGAACAAAATTTTAGGAACAAAATGTTAAAATTGTAACTGATATTTATTTAAATTTTACAACCATATATCCTATAATAGGTGTTTAGACTGTAAACATCCAAGATTTTCATATTTCTACATTTTTAAAATATGATGATGATGCAAAAATGATGGAATAAAAATGAAACACACATAGATCCTTTTCCTTCCCATTTTCCAATTTTATAATTTTCAAAATTTACCTATATGGAAAAATTTCAAAAATATAGGGCTTTCAACCTCCTAAACTTGGATTTTCATGGTTCACAGTAAAACTGCCACAATAGTTTTAAACCACCAATTACTTAAAGGGGTAATTTGTCACCTTTATTGGAACTATCAATTAAACTCATGGGATGTGTGTTTTTTAACATTTTTACTTATTTACCATTTTGATTTTGATTTTTCCTCTCTAATTAACTCCATTTAACTCCTTACTACCACAATTTACTCTCCATTACCCAAATCATCTCCTCACTACTTTATTTTAAAAATATAATTATTTATATTGAAATTTAAATTATAAATTCAAGATTATATATCCATAAATGTATCATTTTTTAGAGCCAAAAATATAATTTTTATATTTCCATGCACTCTTTTTCTTTCAATTTCATTATCCTACATACCTCTTGCTGATAAAGACATCCCTAGGTAAAAATAAGCATAATACATGGAGTTACATCTTGAGGATTAAAGATCCACAAAAAATAAAATACTCTTGATTTTCTATCTACAATTGACATGATATGGGTTTAATTGTTTTAGTTTTCCTATTGTGTTTTATAATAGACTCTTTTATTTTAATTTGTATAATATATTAGAGACAAAATAGAAAACATTTCATTCTCACTTTATCAATTATTGAGATTATGAATTAGTTCACCCTTTATAAAATTAACAAATTGTATAAATATCAATGAAGATTTCCTCATAACTTCACCCCTAATCCTTTAACCTACATAAAATTTCAAATAATAAATACATTTATTTTTGGGTGCATGTTTCACATTTGTCATTTATTCAAACTTATATAGCCTCTATGTTTATACGATTTATATTTAATCACAAACTTCTACACATGCATAATTTTTTTTGAATATATAACCCTTTTGTTTCATGTGAAAATGTGATCTTCCATGAATTGTCCTTTTTATTCTACATACTCATAAATACTTCTTTGAAGAAACAATTTAATGCTTCTTTATGTTTTCAAATGAAAGAAATAAATTTTGTATTGCATGTGGTTTTAAAATATTTTGAGTCCCATTTTATTTCTTTATTGTTATAATTATATTATTTCATTTTTTAACTACCCACACACATAAATATTTGATTTTTATTGTTATGCACACATAAATAATTTACCTATGACAATCCATGTGTGCTTACCATTTCATTCCAATAATTTTCATCTAATTATCCACCCATAAAATTAATGTCTATCTTATTTTAATTTTTAGACACATCCTAAAAAAATTGTGTCTAAAACTTGGTCTGATTTTATACTGATCCAACTATATTATAGGTTTCTATCAATCTAAAGCATCATAACAACCAACAATTTCATTTACTTTCAACATTTTCATGATTATCAAACTACTTTACTTTTAGGTTTGCATTTTGAATTCAATCAGAAATATTAAAATAAAGAAAACAATAATTAATTATTTTACCATCAAAAGTGCATTATTTAATTGGAAAAATACAAAAGGATTAATTAGATATTTTTTTCCAACATTGAACTCTATCAATTAATTAGATTAATTTTTCATCAACATTTAGAAAAATGACAAAAATAAATTTTTTGTTTACATTTCCAATATTACACTTTTTAGTTAGTTTATTGGCATGCATAAACATTGGAAGAAAAAAGAGAAGATAGTATTGCTTTCATTTATTTTGCATATGATTTAGGTAATTAAAGAACCAAAACCATTTTAATTAGAATAAAACAATATTTTATTTTTGCTTAGTTACATGAAAGACTATTTGTTACTCTCCATATGAATATGTTTTAGTTTATTTATTTATTATAAATCTTTCATTTTGTAAAAAATTAGCTAGAAGGCCATGTATATATTTAAAGATCAACATTATAAATTAGGATAATCATCATCAAACACATCCATTCCCAAATCCTTGGATGATACTGCTATAACAAAAACATCTACATAGGGTATGAACTTTCCAAGGAGTACCTCCCCCATTCACACAAAAACACACAAATTAATATTTACTCCAAGTTTTGACTCAATGTTTTTTGCTCAACCCCTTAACAGATATCAAAATAAATCAGTTAAAGGACCTAGATGATAAGAATAAATTTTATGGAGTCCAAATATTTATGAAAATTAATTTATTATCTCTTAAATTAGTTAACTTCACATTTGATTCAACTGTTCATCCTTAGGTTTACCCTTATCCCATTTATTCACTTTTGTGACTAAAATTTCTTGAATGAGACAACCCAATTTATTTTTACATATTTATTGGGTTATTATACCTAACCTTTTTCCATTCAAATAAATAAACATTGAACATGATCTACACTATCTAATCTTCTTAGAGTCTATCCATTCTAAATCCCTCATAACTAGACAATTTGTTACAATAATGAACATTAAAAAGCAACTAAAAAATTAGTATAGAAGGGCACACCCTTTATTACACATATTCCATAATATTACAATAGTATCTCAACCTATTGAACAAGCTCATAAATTTCAATGAGATTTTCCTATTTAACCCATTCAACCTATTCAACTATAGCATTAGTTACATTGACCCATCATTTATTTTAGTTATCTTAGCTTGACCTAAGGAAGGTAAGTTCATAAGGTTAATGTTTTTCTTTCCATACATATATATAATTTCACTCATAATTTTACTATTCATATGTATATAGCTATGGATATACATGCGATGAGCACCCATAGGGCGGGGAACACACATTACTCCTTTGATTTATATGGATATCCCTATGTAACACACTTTTATGATATTAGGATTTATACTCATGTTAAATCATCCATTTATAATCAATATTATATTCCTATTACTCAAACCCTTATGCAAACAATTATTGATATTCAAGCTAATGTTTAAAAATTAAGACAAGGTGATTTTAGAGTTGGCCATTTGACTAATTCTCAAGCATTATTACATATTTTTTCCCAAAATATTTCCACTTATCCTTTATCTAAAATATTTTTTTTTCACTTAATTTTCCTCCATGTGATGGTAAACATAATCCATAACATCTTATATCCTTCCATGTAGTATGCTTAAACTATTCTTCAAATGATAAGTTATTAACCATGAATTTTCCTTGAAATCTTACAGACTACACTTTACGATGGTTATAAGATTTTCCATTATAATAATTAAATGTTTAAATACTTTGGATGATAAAATATTAATGAAATTTTCTATTTATACTTTTTATAAGGTCTCTTTTGATCAAATTAAAAACTTAAGGATATAATAAGCCCATAAGTGACTATTTGATTTATAAGAAGACTATGATTTCTAAAATAACAAATATAATGGATGATAACAAATTATAAGATATATTCAAGGAAATATTATTTTATCTTATACATTATTCGATTATGTTGATATTATCTCAATATTTTAATGACATGTGTTATAAGATCAAGGACTGTGAAGTCAATCTCTTTATTGTGAATAAGTTGAAGTATGGGTCTAATTCTTAAACATATTCTAATTCCAAGTTTAAAAGTACACAATATTTTAAATTTAAGTCAAATTATACTAATAATGAGGCAAAATAAGTATATAATGTAATATCAAAACCTACTATTAGTATTGTCCTTTTAGACCCTCAAATAAGGAAGTCTACATTATGTCTTAGATCCTCTTCACAAGGTATTACCAAAGAAACTTGAGTGTAATATCATATATATATATATATATATATATATATATATATATATATATATATATATATATATATATATATCTTTCAAAAATGGAGGTTTATATGACTAAGTAAAAACCTAAGAGGTTTGATATCAATGTATATTATGATTTGTTTAGATGCATGTGACACTATAAATAAATGCGTTGGTTTGAGACATAATATATAAGACATGATTGAGAATAATTTTATTGAGGTAAATGAAGTTAATACAATAATAAATGAGGTGGTTGCACAAGATATTTTTTATACTTTTAAAAATCATGTGACTAAAGAGACTAAGATTAACAGATATGTGCAGGCTAGGATGACCAATAACAATCCTCTTTCTCTATATATACTAGGATACAAACAAATCTCATAATAATAAATTCTACATATACTTGGATGGTAAAATGATGGTGATTAGGGTGGTGATAGATATAGTATAAGTAAATTCACACTCAATATTAAAAATATAGGGATCCAAATTCTATGCCTAAGATATAAGATATGGCTCTAACTAGATTTAAAAGTAAATCAAATTTTATAAGAATTAAAACAAAGGGTGTATTAAGGATATAATAATGATTCCACATATAATTTATTTATGAACAAGGGTAACCTAGATCCAATAATATATAACATAATAAAGTAATAAGAAACTAATGTTGAAATGATCAACCAATAAACATTTTATGCAACCTAAAGTGATAAATTGTAATCTTATTAACCCTATAGCTTTATCAACTTTTTTTATACGTAAGACTTAAGAAAGGAAAAATAACATGATTATTTTTAATAAATAAATGAAAGAGAATAGGGATATATATAATTACTATTAGGGTGAATCATTGGTTCATAAATCTCCCCCATGTATCATGTGTCACTTTTGAAGAGATGTTATAAACCTTAAAGGTATTAGGCTAACATTACAATAAAATTGTATTATCATTTCTAATATAGGTGTAAATAAGTGGTTATGTATAATTGTATGGTGTGGATAGTTTAGAAGGGGATGGAACTAAATTGAACATGTAGGAGAGGGTTAAATAGTCCTATAAGTTGTATGATAAGAATAAATATGATCTATAATGAATTTTGGAGTAGGCATGTGAATTAAGTGCTCATCATAAGTTGATATGTTGACAAAATTTGGTTGTATAAGGAAATATTTATTATAATATGATTTTTTAAGAATCATTCATCTAATGCCTTCAAAGGGTGAGGTAGAGGATGGGTAAACATCAATGAAACCATGTTCATCATTACTTGAGTTATAATGGGCATTGGTATAAATGGGGAAATCATGAGAGGGATTTTAATCAATTTTATAATAGCCATAAATGAGAGGATATTATTATTCACCCTAGGTATAAGGATCATATGGGTGATAAATGGGATAATTAATATAATCACATGAGATATAGGAAACTCATCATGGGGATTTTCACTAATTCTATAAATTTCATTGATGAGAATATATGATATCATGCTAGGTGATTCACCCAAGCCATAATTTTATTTCCTTAGAATTTTATTGTGGCAATTTATTTGATCAGTGAAAGGGTAAAAGGAACCCATAACCATCTTTTAATGATAAATTAAAATACAAAGGGGTGTATTAATAATGTAATTGGAATATCACAAACAAATAAATAATCAAATAGGTAACTTAGATCCAAGATACCTATAACATAATAAACTAATATTAAATTAAGTGGTGAAATGGTCAATCAAATTGGTCATCTATGCAACCTAAGGTGATAAATTAAAATACTAAAAACCTTATAGATATACCACTTTATTAGGTATAAGGAATAATTAACTAATGAAAAATAACATGTATTTAATATTAAAACAAGAAAATTATATCTATATACAAAATAAATAAATGAAAATAATAGGGATAAATATACTTACCATTGGGGTGACTCGTTAGTGCACCAATCTCCCCCTTGGCTTAAATGTTAATTTTAAAGAGATGGTATAAGATGAAGACCTCAAATGGAAAGAATAAGACATAGATATGTTTTTTATAGACTCCAAACATTGGGATACCTTCTTCTAATTACTCATCCTATTGACCTTAAAAGATATTTAAGCAAGACTAGACCTCCAAGAGTAATACTTTACCCTCCAATTCTTCTTTTTACTACTTTAGAGTATAAATGTGATCACAATAAAAGTATATGAGTGTTGCGTGTTGTGATAAATGATAATTCTAACCCATATATATATAAACCCAAAAATAACACTAAACTCTAAGTTTATAGTATCAACCATACCGATACTATCAAAAGGGATGTTAGCTAACATAGAATTATATCGACTAGGTATAAGACAATGCAAGCATGAAATAAACTATATTAACCATGATGATATAGTAGGAATATAGGGGTGTTTATTAACTAGATAAAATTCATACTAAGAAGTAATAAAAAAAGATACATAGATGAGATACAACTTATACTAAGAAAGGTATTAAAAAATAGTATGAAAAAATCTCTTAGAAAGTACCATGAGCTGATCCTAACCAATTCCTTGTGCATTATTAGGATGAGAACTCATGGACATTGATATAATGATAATAAATTAAAATATAAAATGTTATTAAAGTGATAAGTATGAAAAAATTAATGTGTATACATATTCCCCATCCAAATCTCATCATGTGTTATAATAGTGTAACATGAGAGGGTGCTTGGGGAAAGATACATAGATAAAGTATAACTAAAAATAGTTAATGATAAGTGAATAAGTAAAATTATCATATAAATTCGTTAACTTAACATTTATACATAAATGGTGCATGAAAATACCTTAGTCTCAATTTTGGTTTGTGTTATCATTGGAACCGTGAACTTGTATATGAAAGGCTCTCTCACACATTGGTACATGCCACTTCCAAACTTAGCACCTTAGAATTACTGTCAGAGAGTGATACAGTGTATCATTTTAATAATGGGATCATACCCCAAACTATGTTACTCTTTCACTCCTTGGAAGGAACCTTTATAGCAAGTTGATTTCTTTTTATTTTAAATGCACTTGGTTTAGGACTAATAGATAAAATTACAAAGTGTATAATAAAATCTAAAAATAGTGATAAACCTAAACTTGATAAAGGTAAAAGGGAGATAAAAGGTAAGAGGTTTGATAGAATGTAAAATTTTATCCACTAATAATATATAAATCACCTCAACCACTTAATGACATAATAAAATTAATAGACTAGATACAAAATCTTCAAACCAGAGTAATGCAGGAACATCAAGCAAATAGACATCCTTTTTGTGTTTATTTAAGTCCATATGTTATTAGAGGTCAACATTAGTTAATTTTGGAATTAAAATGTATATGAATGATCCTATATAGTCCATTTATGTCTTTGAAGTCATCAAGAGTCCTAAGAGTGAGTTTTGTGTGTGTTTGGAGTTTTCCCTCCAAAAATACAAATTTGAAAATTCAAATAATAGAACTAAGTTTATAGAAAAATAAGCATGGTGTGAAGTGTTTAGGTGAGATAAGTTGTGTAAAAATTTCCAATAAGTCATGTAAAGAAGCTTTGAAGACATTTCATTTTAATTCATTAAGGTGGTAACACTCAAGAGTCAAGTTGACTAATGTAATCACCTCTCATATGTTGATTTGGTTATTGTAAGGGAGTTTTAATGTAACTAACACATAAAAACATTGAATTTGGATGAAAATAAGTTTTAATTCAGTTTTGGAATATGATTATAATGTGAGAAAAGGAAGAGAGTGATCTAAGAAGGATTAAAAAAGAGTAATGAAGAGAAGATGATATACCTCTCAAGAAGGTGATTGAGTCCTTTAATGGCTTATGTTTTTGTAATCAAGAATGACTCAGATGAATAATGTGAAGTTTTTTATGTGTATTCAATATTATATTATAAAAAAATTGATTTTTTTATATTGTTAATTATATTAGACAAGCCATTGTGGCTATATACAGACCCGTCTCTATGTATTTGTAGGTTGTGTGATAGATTGTAGGTTACAATCAATATAATGAGGATTAGAGTGACTTATCCAAGATTAGTGATACCAATATTATCATTAAATTAGTTATTTAATGTGTTTTTATTATATATATCTTCAAATACTTTAGAAAAATGATTCAAATTGGAGAAACTTAGAGAAAAAGACAACTCTATTCATAGACGGTCATATGTTTGCCACAGTCAAGGAATAAAGGTAAGTTATTTTTTATTAAGGTACACATTATAGTTATGTTGATATGATGATTTATAGATGAAATTATTCTAAAATTTATTGGATTTTCTTTGTTTTAAATCAAATTATAGGGGTGGAACTCAATAAACAATCCACCATAAGGAATGAACACTATGTACACAAACTAAAATTCTTGTTTTAGAAGGCTATAAAAATAACACACATTTGAAGAAAGGTATGGATATTGTTTTGATGAGTTATTGATATATATATATATATATATATATATATATATATAGGAAATAGAATATTTTTTAATATTATATAAGGATTCATATAAAATTTAAGGAAAATATACTTCAAGACTTTACACAATATATACCCTATTTGCATAGTCAAGTGTTAAGAAAGAAGCATGTATGATGAACGAAGGAGATGTATTATGGTATTAGGTGATTTTTGATATGAATTAAAGAGGGGATAAATCAAAATAATTACCATTTTGAATTTTTTTTACCTTTTGAGTGTACATAGACATATGAAACACTTACACAGTCAATTAAAGGGAAGCAAAATTCTCTGTGTTGTTGTTCATAGGCCTTAAAAAGGTTGAACTAGGTTGATAACATATTTACAAAGTTGGATATTTTAAAAATAGACTATTATATGGTCTTTGGTCCTATTTAAATGTCCTTAAAGAAAATAAAATGAATTTTGTAGCCTCTCGACCTGCATAGTCCAAATTACAAGCCTAGCTAGGGTTTCATGTTACAAAAGCCCATAACTTTTTATTAAACAAGTAAAATTGGTTGAAAATTCATATTTTGATGTTATTAAATTACATATATAATATTTTTAAGGTTATAATTTGGTACCATATCCATACAATATGAAACCAACACTATGGGAGTATTGAAGTGCTAGAAAGGCCTAATTGGGTATGTGTTTACAAAGGAAATTGTAGACAGACATAGATTTGAACATTGAAACTTTATAGAGACCTGAAAGGAGATAGATAATGGTAAACTAAGGTCTTATATATTTATTAAAGTTTTTAGTGTGGTCAAACCAAGATAAATTGTGGGAAAAAGGCAACAAGGGCTTGGAACACTAAAGAAGTTGAAGAGTGAAAATGCATGATAGAATTATATTAAGAGGTTTAAATGTGTTTGTACAAGTGAAATATGGTCATGAAATATAATTCATGTAATAATTATATCTTCATGAAATATATAACAAGATTGGGGCATTTAGACCATGAAGAGTTTGTTAAGAGTGGTTAATGTGAGCAAAGTGAGTTAATAATTGATGAAGAGATGAATCAAAAGAATGGAATGAGTGAGTAATGAAGTTTTGAAAGGGTATAAACACATATATAAGTGATTCCAAGGTGATCAATCAATAAGGTTATAAAAAAGGAGACTATATGGTCTAGTGAACAAGTCATAGGACATCAATGAAAGTTAATCCTTGAGAGAAAACAAAGTATGTGAAGTTGAAATTCAAATCAAGATCAATGTAGATCAGAGCTAGGAAGATGTTTTTGATAATTTTCCCAAGTACCTCTGCATCATTTTGTATCAAAGTAAGGCAAGATCTTGGTTCATTTTTTTTATGAGTTTTTTAATGTAAAGGTCATCATTAATTTTAAATAAGTTAGATATAAACATAAACAAACTTAATCCTTACCTCTAAAAATAACTCTTATCTCTGATTCTTTCTTATCTTGATCTCTTGATCTTGGAACTCAATCTTCTAAAAACTTTGTACTCCTTGAAATTTTTTTATCTTAGTATTTTATAATCATAATTCCTCTCTTCTTAACTCTCCAATTCATCAATTTAACCTTCTAATCAACTTTCAAACTTAACTTATTATTTATGCTACTCTCTTAACAAGGGTTCTTAGGTTCTCTATCTCTTTCAATGATTCAAAAGGTTAAATAATTGTTAATTTATTATTGTGTCCTTTTTTTTCTCATTATAGACTTATTAGACTCTTAATTACATCAAATAACTCTCATCACTTTTTATCTCTACCTTTGCAACTTATTCTCTTCAAGCACACAATCTTAATAGTCTTTTTTAGCATTTTTCTCCTAGTTAGACTAGTATAGAACTATTTTGAGAAGATACCACTATTATCAAGAACCCTATATCCCTTTATTACTATCCATAAAGTTTATTTACTCCACTTTACTATTGGACCATTTTTCTCACTCACTTTAGGTCTCTGACTAGGCCTATTAGGCCTCCTCTACCCTATTCCATACTTAGTTTCTTCTAGATTGTAAAAAAGGTACGTATAGACCAATAACCAAAAAAATATCTTAAATTACCTATAAACCTATATTTTCATAAATTTTTATGGTTTTTAATTGGTTAAATATCTCACAAACCATGTTTTCGAGTAGAAACCCTAGCATAGGGTTTTAACTTGACTATGCAAGCCTAAGAGGGTTCATATTGGGATTACAAACTATTAATTAACTTTAAACATAATGTGAAAGTATTTTAGGGTATAAATAAGTATTATACACCTTTAAAAATCATTATAATCCATTAAAGAAGCTATTTTCACTCTTTTACCAAGACATTGTGTTTGACTATGTAAAAACAACATGACTGGTTACACTGTCTATAAAACCTATGTTTTTTAAAAAACCTTGAGTAACTTAAAAAATATTAATAATATTAAAATGATAATTACCAATTCATATATTAAAATTCCAACTCCAACTCATACATGATCTCTCTCTCAAGAATATATGCTCAAAATTCTTTATTGCATAATACATGCAACATAGGGTATTACACAAAATTTGTAAATAAAACATTACTCAGAACTTGTACACAAAAAATAAAATATTTTTAAACCTTAAAATAAATATAATAATCATTATAAACTCATAATAAATTTTAAAAACTTATTATGCTTATAACTTTCTCTATTATGTTATTTTCACAGTGATTTCATTACATTGGCACACAGCAGGGACTGCATCCTTGAACCACATCAAAAGTGTTTTAAAAAAATATGATAAAAAATTAAATAAATACAATAAAAAAAGTATAAACTTAACAAAAATAATAATTATCATCAAAAAAATTTATCATCTATCTTCCTTCACTAGTCATTCTTACACAATATACTTTCATTACACTTTATAGGAAAATATAGAGTTTTCTTATCTTAAAAATGAGTGAAAGTTATATTTACTCACTTATTTTGTGTTATTATAAATTAATAATGATAATAAAACCCTTTATCACTAACTAAAACATACATTTACAAGTTCTTTTATTCCTCCAAATGCTAATCTAACTTCTAACTCCCTCTTTTATAAATTAAGAGTCTCTTAACTATCTTAACCTCTAGCACAATTGTCAAAATGACTAAATGTATGATTTAAGTATGAATAATAGTTAAATTAAATCCTTATATAATATAACCCATAATTTTACATCCTTAAAACTCCTACAAACGTGACTCATGCCCCTAAAACCTTGACAAAAGATTCAAATTTCAAATTGAGGAAATTATAGGAAAATGCCAATGTGATTCCTAATTCAAATTTGACAAGGACATATCAACTTATAATTAATAATAAAAACTTATTATTAATATATTTAATTATAAAAGACTCAAAAATGTGAAAATATACTAAAATGAACAATGACAATGATGTTCCTACATCAATTTCTTAAATCTTGTTGATTTTAGATTGGTAAGGATTGTTATGAGGAATGTATGAAGTGATATTGCAAGGTATTTTAGGATAATATAATGGTGTAGTTTTTACCTCTTGAGGTAATTATAGGTAAAATTTAAAAGTTAAAAATAAAGGAATAAAATCCCCAAAGTTCAATGAGAAGGACTGGAAGCTAGTAAAGAGAGGTTTAGAGAAGGTAGAGTGAAGAAAGAGCATTGAAGCTTAGGTGAGGAAGAGAAGAGAAAATACTCTAATAGATATTAAATAATGGTAAGAGGATTCCTAGATAGAGGAATTAAGGAAGATAAAAGATCCAGTAGAGGTCTAAGAGGTGATATTGGTAAGCTTGCTAAGAGAAAGGTCTAGATAGGCCTATAAAGCAGAAAAAAAGAGAGATGGTGGATGTAGAAAAAGTAGTGAAAGATATAAGAAGAGAGTTTCAGAATATTATGGTGGATATCATGAAATGTCAATGATTCCAATGGATTGGATGAAATTTAAATAAGAGGGTGAAGTGGACATTAGAGATACTTAGGAGAGAGAAAATGCAAAAGATGAGTGTATTAAGGAAAGAGAAGAAAATAAAGAATGAAGACCATATAGGAATTAATAATGAGGAGTTTACAAGAGTTAAATAAGATAAATAAGTGGATAAGAGAGTTATCATTGAGGAGAATAAGGAGATATAAATACTAAGAGAATAACTTGAGAGAGAATACAAGGAGAAGAGAAGGGTGTCCAAGAGAGAGGCATTCATGGAGACTATGTGGTCTCTTATTTTATATGATAATGTCTAATTTGAGTTTGTATATGAAGGTATGAATACAATATTAATGAAGTTCAAGCATAAGGATTTAAATGTTGTGAATAATGGGCCTAGTACATCACCCATCAATAAGAAAGAAGAATATAAATAAAGAGAACTTACTATAGAAGATAAAGTGATAGAGATTGAAGGAATTTATAATGTTTAATATGAAATAGAAGAGGAGTTTTATGATGTTTTGATAAGTATTTCAAATGAAACAAGAGAGATAGATAACCAAGAAGACATGAAGGTAAACCATGAAGATTTTAGAGAATAAATGACTTTGTATTAGTCCGATATGGAGGTAAATGAATGAATAAGTGTTGATTTTAATTATACATTTGAAATGAAAGAAGATAATATGAAAATTGGTCAAGTAAAGAAAAAGGTATAGCCCTAAAAGATGGTACAATGGCATAGATATACTTTGCCTAAGTGGATTAAAATAACATGTGTCGAGAAGGAAAAGGTAAATGTCAATCAAGAGGTCATAAAATTCAATAAAATAAGTGAAAGACAAGAGAAAACATGGAGGCAAATAACAAAATTAAGAATACATAAAGTTGGCATGATAGGCTACCAAGGCAAGAAGCATGAAGGACATGAAATGAGAAGCAAATTCTAATATAATAATGTAAATGGTAGAGAATGGTTTGAAAATAACATGGAAAGGGTACACGATAATAATATTATAGGTATATCACAAAATATCACGTGGAAAGAGGAAAATGACAAACTTAAGAGTAAATTAGAAGACAATGTAGAGGAAAACAATGACCAAGAGATGAATGTGTAGTTGTATAAGCAAGATGATAAGTGTGAAGAAGATAAGTAGACTCAAGGTTTGAATTCTAATGTAATTTTTGATGATTTATATATATTTTATTAAAATAATGAAGATTATTTGTATATAAAAACCATATCATTAATGGATAGGTTTGTGGAAATCCAAGGTGAAGAATAATATGCTCCAAAATTTGATGAAGTTGATGAAGAGATGGATACTCTCATGTTGAAAAAGGAAATGGAGATGCTTGAGGATATTTCAAGTCCATAAAAATGGATTCAAGTAGGTGAGTTATATCAAGATAATCTTATGGATTATCTCAAACAAGAATCAAGAATGGAGTAGAATATGGAAGCACAAGGAGTTGTGAAAGCAAAGTCATAACCAATTACACTAGAAAGCAAGCAATAGAAACATAATAAAAATAACAAGGTAATATATTCATTTGGTGAAGTTAAAATATATTTATAAATTTATTTTCATGGTAATAACAAGTCAAGGAGTTGTAAAACTATATTGTATAGTGCTAAAGATGAATTAGACAAGAGGTTGTTCTTGCAAGATGAACAAGGTTGTGTGAATCCACATCAAGAAGTGAAGAAGTGTGAGGAAGAGGTAGAAAATAATATTTTATTTAATCAAATTACAAAGATAGAGATTCCTAAGATTATATTATAATAAGGACTCATAAATTCCAAGGATCAAGGATAACTAGAGATGTATAAATAAAGTGAAATTAATGAAGAAGAAGGCCATTGAACAAGCATAAGCATGAAGATTAATAAAAATTTGTTTGAAATGGAGAATAATAAATGAAAAATTGACTTATGAAATATATAACATGTATAAAACATGAATATATATTAGTTGATACATCTCACAGAGGTAGAGGATGCATTGACAAGGAGATTAGACAAATCCAAGAAATAGTAATACAAGAACCTAGTGAAGAAAAATGAGCAATAAAGGAGGATAAATAATAAGTTAAGAAATAAATATCCTCAAATATTAAACTAAAATTCAATAAATAAAGTTTATAGCACTAACGTTTCTTCCTCTTGGGGAGTATGATGCAAGAACATCAAATAAATAGACATCTTTTTCGTTCTGATTGAAGTTCATATGTTAGTAGCAGTCAAAGTTGGTTAATTTTGGAATTAAAATGTATGTGAAGGATCATCTAGGGTCAATTTGTGTCTTTTAGGTCATTTTTATTCATCAATATTTCTAGGAGTGAGTTCTGTGTATGATTGGAGTTTTCCCTCCAAAATTACAAATTTGAAAATTCAAATATTCGAACTAAGTATATAAGAGCATAATCATGGTATGAAGTTTTTAAGTGAGATAAGTTGTGTAAAAAGGTCCAATAATTCATGTAAATAAGGTTTGAATACATTTCATGTTAAGTCATTAAGGTGGTAACACTCAAGAGTCAAGTTGACTAATGTAATCACCTCTCATACATTGAGTTGGTTATTTTAAGGGAGTTATGATGTAACTACCACACAAAAACATTGAATTTAGATGAAAACAAGTTTTAAGTTAGTTGTGTCATAGGGGGAGAATGTGAGAAAATTAAGAGAGTGCTCTAAGAAGGAAAAAAATATTAATGAAGAGAAGATGATATACCTTTCAAGAAGGTGATTGAATCCTAATGAGGCCACCAATTGATTTATTTTATAGCCTCATTCATACCTAGTATATATATTTTTATATGTAAATCCCCATAACCATCCATGATTCATGAAAATTAATAAATTAGTTTATGATTTTATGTGTGCATATATATATATATATATATATATATATATATATATATATATATATATATATATATATATATATATATATATATGTTATGAATCAATGATGATTTTTATTTGATTAAATTATACTTGTGTAACATTATTTAACAAACATTTGAAAGGTAACATAAGACTGTAGGAATCTTGTTTGGGCATAACACTTATAGAGAAGCCCACATCAAAATGGGTTTCCACCTACAAGTTGTCTATAGCAACTAATGGCTTCCACCTATAGGTTGTCCATAGTAATTATTGGCTTCCACCTATAGGATTCCCATAGCAATTATTAGTTTCCACCTACAGGTTGCTCTAGCAACCACTAGTTTCCAACTATAGGTTGCCCATATAAACTATTGGTCTCCACTTGTAGGTTTCTTGTAGCAACTACAAGCTTTCACCTATAAGAGCCCATAGCCACTATGTAGAGAAGAACTATTATTTTGATTATATATGATTAGCTCTAAAGAACACCTCTAACTATCTTAGGAACCAAGTGGATGATTAAAGAGGATCATCCATAGATATTGTATGGACTCCTCACATGCATAGAATCTTAGATGTGTTGCCAAATATGAGTAGGATAAGGATAATGGAAAGGAGACAAAAATAATTAAAACAACAAAATAGTATATATTGTCATGAACCCAATCATACCTAAAATAAGTAACATCAGTTACTAAACACCCAAAGGTTGACTAGGGAAGTCCCCAAAGTATTTATACCTTTTCTATTTTAGTGTTTTTATTTAAAGATAATAAAAATGTCTTATGTGTTTAATGGCATAACCTAGATTAGATTAAGGATTGAATAGATAATAATAGAGTAGTAGAATTTTAGAAGTCATTAAGTTCTAAATATTGTAATATTTTACAACAATATTTAGTTGATATAAATTTGAGTAATGAGAAGGTTGATTCTATAATAAGCTTTTGTAAGTATCTTATAGAAGGATTGGAACTTAGTTATGAATTAGGAAGGGCTCCCTCGGAAGGAGTTGTAGTGAAGATCTTGACCCTCTTTAGTTTAAGTATGTTGTGTAAGTTGATTTCATTATTAGTTTGATTACATAAAGTGTGATGCATGTGTGATTCATAAGCATGAATTATTTATATATTTATGTATTTATATTATAATAAATTCATAGTATAATTATCTAGTGAATTCAGTTTAAGTTCATTTTACTACAACTAGTAAGCAAGTTAATCTATGGATCAATAATGCATATATAGTGCTGACATCATTGAAAAGCTTATGTACCTTAGGTTGAAAATTAATGTTAATCAGACTCAATAATATTGTATTAATTGGGTAATAAGTCTTCAAAATATTTTTGTGCCATTACCATAGAGGGTGTCAATTATGACTTTCTAGATCAATTATTACTTTTCAAGATTGATTAATGCACTGTCCTACCTAGTTGAGAAAGTAGAGTGAGGGAACTATAGTGTCTTATGCTAGATATATAAGTTATTGTATATTGATGGTTCACAACATTTTTTATGCACTATCCTACCTAGCTGGGCAAGTCGATTGAAGGCACTACAATGTCTTATGCTATATGTCTAAGTTATTAGATGTTGATGTTGCACAACTTTGAATGTCTCTTTGAAATCTTATGATTTACTCAGTTAATGATTTTTTTTTAGAGTTTAATTTCTTGAAAGAGTGATTTAATTTATGTAATGTGTTCCTTTCATTTCCTAATTTCTAGATTAATTTTTCTATTTTCATTTCTTTCTTTCTAGATTAATTTTATTATTTTCATTTCCTAATTTCTAGAGTAATTTTATCACTTTCAGTAGATAACTTTATCACTTTCTAGAAGTAAAATTTCAATTCAGTTATTTTGATTTTTTCATTCCTTTATTTTTTGACATTTTTTTTTAATTCTAAACAACCCCCCTAGAACACATGAAAATACACACTAACCCTATATAGGAAAGGATAGGATAACTGAAGGAGTATCACAATGTTTATATAAAGAAAAAGAGATATTCAAGGGAGATTCCTACTAAACAATCCATAAGTTACTACTAAGAAAGAACCAAAAGTACCTATAATAACTAAGAATCATGTTGAAAATTATACCATAAACTAGAAGGCTCTCAAGAAAGGGAACACTACAAACTAAACGAGGTAGCTTACAAAAGAAGTAATATTAGATTTGAAAAAGGAAACAAAAGTGGAGGAATCATTAGATGAGTTGGTAAGAATAATTGAAGGAGAAGAACTACATGAATTAGACACTCTAGAGAGAAACATCAAAACAACATTACAACAAATTTTTCTTGAGAAAACCAAAGAAAGTTCAAGAGAGTCTTCAGACTTGTCATCCATTAAAAAGACTATGGACTAGTAGATAAACATTTATTATCATGTTGATGAAGGGAATGATATGAATTTGAAGATGTGATCCTGAGTACCTTTGGTATCCATATCACAAGAAAATTCATCATAGATGGATAAGGTGACTTTGTGGATGACAATAGGACTCTAGACACAATTACTTTTAAATTTTCTATTCCAGATGCAATAGGTGTAATACAAATGAGAAATATCCCACCCTCAGTCTTTCCCAATTTCATACGTACATTATCAAAAGACCTAGACACATTTTTTTCAAATTTGATATCTTCTATAGAAGTTATGACTATAGGTACTTTTTCTAGACACTCTCAAAGACTCAGTACTTCACTCGTTCATGGGATTGGGTAGTAATTTAGTCCACACTTGCGAGGATATGGAAAAAAATATTTTGGCTAAGTATCAAGAATCTAGATAAGGAATAATTTGATATTCAGGATGACTCAAGAAGGGGACAAATATTTGTAAGACTATGTTGAACGGTTCATATTCAGTGTATAAAAATTTAGGCAAAGTGAACTAGGAAACGTGCCTCAAAAACTCATCTTCTTGAAAAGAGTTAGAGAAGATTTTCTAGGATCCTTAGACCTAATGAGTGAGAGAGATATCTCTCACATGCCATTCATAAACATCAAGGATTTGCAATAATTAGTCTAGGTCTACCATAAACAAAGTCAGGGGCAATAAGCTTCCACTAGCAGCTACAAGTGGCCTATCAAAATATGAAGTTAGTAACTTGTTACAAGACATGAAATAGGATATCATTAGTCATTTGGCCACCTAAATGGATAGCCTACACTCAAGGAAAAAATAAGAAACCTTGGATTAAGCTTTGACCATCTATTATCTAGATTGTAAGAAGAAGAAGATAGATTATAGGTGTCACAAGGTTTAGGCTAAAGTAGCTAACATCATAATTGAAGAACCATAAATAGTAGAGATACATACTATAAGAGGAGATGGGGACTATGTTTTATATGTTACATAATTAAATCCATGGGTTAAATGACCATCTTATCCAGATACATGACAAAATCCACCTTTTGCGAATTCTAATTCCTTTAATTCATAATTTACAAATATTACTCCCAATTGGAATAGTCCATAGATGAATATCCCACCTCCTAATCCTAGCTGGTATCCACCTTAGATAAGCTACCCCTACCTCTTATTAGCCTCCAAAAAATCTATCCCCAGCTTAGATACAAGTTTGGAAACCACCCCAAGGCCCACTTTTCACAAACCAGTGGCTGTAGACTTAGAAACCTAATCAGCCCTAAGGAAACCATCAAGGAGGATTCCCTTCACAACACCAAAAATAAACTCCTACTCTTATGATTAATACACAAGATACACCCAATCCTAACCATATCCCTACCCAACCTATGTAGAATACTATAAATAAGTCAATGTAACTAACATCCAATACTAAACTTGTTCAGTACCCATCATATGCAGTGAACATCCATGAAGATAACCTACATTTAGAGAAAGTTTTACCACCCCTATCCCCACCTATAATAATTGAATCATATTAGGAAATTATAAAAGATCATGTTAACCCATCTTCACCACCACAATAACTCTTTAAACCAATAAATAAATCTATTGATGAAACAACCCCACCATTTTTAGAATGTCTTAGCCTTTAGTGTTATGGAATTGACTCTAAATTTGATTTCATAAGATAGATCAAGAATATCTATATTAAAATTTCTCTCTTCTAGGCCATCAAGGATGTGCCCATATATTCCAAAGCTATTAAATACTTATGTTTACATAAACCTATAAGGAAGAAGAAGGATCACAATACAATGCATTTTTTTGGTCATCTAGTAAACATTATGCTAGGAAACACCCTGCCAAAGAAATACTTGGATCCATGATGCCTAATAGTAACAGTCTATATCCATGACCAATAACTATCTAATACATTGATAGACCTTGGGGCTATAATAAATTTAATGATAATTGAAACAATGAACAAAATATAGTTGAATAATATTCATCCCACATCTAAAATATTGAAAATGGCTAATAGGTCTACTTTCAGACTAGAAAGAGTCATTGAAGATCTAGTCATTTCTATGGATTCTTGGGAGTATCATACAATTTTCATTATGCTATAACTAAAGTCTAATTTGGGTGGATACCCTCTTATCTTAGGATGACCTTGGATTACCATAGTTGATGCCTTCATTAGCTATAAACTAGGTAACATGTTGATATCCAATGACAACCACACTAAGAAGTTGGTTCTCTATCCTCTAGCACAACTAGCCTTGGAACCAGAGCATACATTATGGGATGAAGAAGATGAGGCAGACCAACCTACCTTGATCCTTGTATTCACCATTGACCATGTATGCACCTTGGTCGATCAAGAGGAAGATACAAATCTCACCAATGTTTTTCAGAATAGTTACCAAACTCAATCTGGAGATCTCAACCACCTGTAATGTTTGAGTGCCCATTTTCTAGCCTCTAGGTAGATGATAATTCTGATACATCTATATAGGAAATATTCCACCAACTTTTGCCTCATATCTATAGCCAAATCATATCCATTATCAATATAGAAATGATGAAATCACTCTCATGACAAATTAAAATATCTCTAGGAAAAACATTGCTTATTAATAGTAAGTTGGAGTCAAATGAGGAAAAGCACCTAGTCAACATGTTGCATGCAAACCAACACACTTTTACATAGGATTACGAGGATATTCAAGGAATTATCCTATAAAAATGCATACATCATATCTATATCAAAGAAGAGGGCCAACCAATTAGACAACCATAATGTAGTATGAATATAACTCTTACAGAAAGAGTCAAAGTGAAATTGTAGAAACTCCAAATCGCTAGATTTATATATCCCATATTAGATAGTGAATATGTTTCATCATTTATAATTATAAAAAATAAAAATAGATAATGGAATGTATGCATAGATTATAAGGAACTTAATATAGAAACTATAAAGGATCACTTTTTTCTACCTTTCATTGATCAAGTGTTAAAAACACTAGCTGGAAAGAAATATTTTTCCTTTATGGATGGCTTTAGTGGTTACAAATAGATTATAATTGTTGCTAAAGACTAGGATAAGACCACCTTCACTTATACCTATATTACCTATGCTTATGTTGTATTACCTTTTGGGTGTGTAATGCTCCTGCAACATTCCAAATGGCTATCTTGAGTATCTTTAAAGATATGGAAAATAAATGTGTAGAAATCTTATCAATGACATTAGTGTTTATAGAGAGACATTTGACGAGTGCTTGAAGAACCTAGAGAAAGTGTTGTAATGTTTTTAGGAACACCATTGGTCTTTAAGTCATACTACAAAATATTTATCAATAATTTTAGCAAAGTAGAAACACCATTATTCACTCTCCTAATTAAAGATGCTAAATCCATATGAACTCATATTTGTGATACAACCCTTAAAAAATTGAAAGAATTATTGACCACCACCCATATTATGCATCTTTCTAATTAGAAGCTTCCCTTCCATATTCACATAGATGCTTTAGATAATGCCGTAAGAGTTATGCTAGGCTAATAAGAGTTATGCTAGGCTAAAAATAGGAAGCACTTAATTATGCCATATATTTTTTAAGTAAGAACCTATACGAAACATAATTAAATTCATTGTCACTAAAAAATAGTTCTTGATAGTAGTATATGTTATCAACAAGATTTATCACTACATAATAGGGTATCAAGTCTTTGTTCATATAGACTATGTAGCCATTAGGTATCTTATGAATAAATTAGTTGTCCCAGGTAGAGTGATAAGATGGATACTCTTATTACAAGAATTTGATCTAACTATTATAGATAAGCCTAGTAAGGACCATGTTATGGATGACTTCTTATCATGACTACAATCCTCTCAAGAAGATACCATATTGGATGACTCATTTCTAGATGAGCACCTATTCTCCCTCACCCTTACCATACCTTGGTATGTTGATATAGATAACTACCTTGTAATAGGATTACTTCCACAACACTTCCTCCCTAAAAATAAGAGATTTTATTTATAAAAGTGGTAGGTATTCATGGCTATCTAAATTTTTCTATATATTTGGCCTGACTCTATCATTAGAAGATGTCTCAAAGAAGATAAAGTTTCAAATATCCTCAAATCCTACCATGATGAACTTTGTGGAGGGTAATTTACAACTAAATATACAGTAGTAAAAATATTTAATATAGGATATTATTGATTGTCACTCCATAAAGATACAATAAGGTATACTACTTATTATGATAGATGTCAGAGTATGGGGAGACCCACACATTTAGATGAGATGCCTTTGTAGCTTCAAATGGTGTTTGAACTATTTGAAAAATGGGATCTATAATTTGTAGGACCTTTTGATCCAAAATTAAACAACAAAGAGTACATCCTTGTATTTACTAACTATGTCACTAAATGGGTGGAAGTAAAGGCTCTTACGCATGCGAATGATGAGAAGGTAACAACTTTCCTTTATGAAGAAATATTCACAAGATATGGTGTCCCATGATAAATAGTAACTGATCAAGGACCCCAATTCACTACTAGTTTAATTATTGTCTTGGTCCAATAATACGATATTAGGCATAATAAATCACATCCATATCATCCATAGTCTAATGGACAAGTGGAAGTCACCAATAGGGAGTTATAAAATATGTTGACCAAGACTTTTAGTATGTCCCATAAGGATTGGAAGGATAGACTTCCTAAATCTGTTTGGACTAGCAAAATCACATGAAAGACCACTACAAGGTTCACCCCATATGATTTGGTCTATGGGAAGAAACATATCTTGGCAATTAAATTTAAGCACAAGACATTATGAACATCACTATAAATTGGGATGGATATATCTAAAGAATAGAAAGAAAGGCTTATGAAACTAAATTCCTTAGATGAATATAGACAATAGGCATTGTAGAACATGAAACTTGTATAATAGTAGTAGATTGGATGGCATGATAATGACATTAAGATGAGACAATTTAATGCAAAAGATTGGGCCTTTTTTAAATTCAAAATAAAAGGATTACAAGGGCAAACTCTAGACCAAATATCTTGGTCCATTTGAGATTGAGAATGTTTATGATGATAGAGTAGTGCAATTCCAAATTATTGATCTGATAAGATTCTATCTACTGGTCAATGGCCATAAACTAAACTTGTACAAAAAGTCACCCACTCAAGAGGAGTTTACCAAACACACACACAAGCAATTAAAAAATGGATACAATGATGTACTAGATCAACATGATGTCTCACTAGAAAAAGGGAGAACCACCTAACACATAGATGAAAAAGGAGATGAGGACATCTTGGGCCTCCTCTAGCATGAAGGATGAGACCTTCACATGGTCCTTGACTAGTCACCCTTATAGTTGAATTGGTAAGGACCTATAATAAACATTCTATTTTAGGTGATAATTAGAGTAAAAAAAACCAACAATGAAAACCTTTTTTGGGTAGAAAACTAATCTGCTAACTACTCAGAACTATAAAATGGGCCTAAGTAGAAAACTAGCTTGTTGGTTATTTAAGGGTAAAAACTAAAATAGAAAATAAACAATCATTTTGAGAAAAATTATTCATCTTCCTCCGGTTACCATTGGCTATTCTATAGCTACTATAGGAACCTCCCTCACTATTTCTATAGGCACCTTTATTAATGAAGGTATTCCTTCAGTTGTTATGGGTTATTCTCTAGCTACTATGGGCACCTTTCCCATAGTTGGGCACAACTTTGTAGTTACTATGAGGTCCACCTATAGTTGCTATAGGTACATCTTAACACCAATATACACCTCTCTAGTACATGTAAGTTAGTTATTCACAAACTCTAAGCTATAGGTTTGGCTATGTGATTTTGAGAAATACATAAAAGACACCAAACAAGGTAGAGGAGGATTGAAGGAGGATTAGAGTATAAAAGTCAAAATAGTGCTAAGGAATACCCTTGAATAATAAGGTAAGAGTAAAAATAAAGGCATACACTTCCAATATCCATTTGAAATATTTTAGACCAAAATTTATGGCTATAGGGACACACATGAACAAATTTTAACTTTTGGTCATTTCATAGAGATGATTTCACTATGTTAAATAGTGAGATCTAAGATTTTTGTAGAGCACAGGTCCCAAGTTTGAAAACCCTATTGGTTGATAAAGGAAAAATACACTAAGCATAGAATCTATAGGGAGAAAAACAACATAGAGACAAATCATCGACAAGCTCATGTAGAAGAAGATAAAAAATTAGAAAAACCCTCATATACCCTCTTCCATATTCATATATTACCTGACTTGGATAACACAAATATCCATAGTGACCACCTTATGGTAGGAGGGCAATAATCTATCATATCAATAGAAGACCCCTACTCTAGTTTCATACATGTTATCATGATTGCATGCATGTTGTTGAAGGCATCATGGAAGGCTAACATCTTTTTATCTCATGATTACTCAAGGGGCCCACTTTATTCAAGTTATAAATACCAGGATAATCATTGCATTCTAACAAACACTCACATGCCACTATCCTCTGCTTAACCTTAGGCAAAGTGTTAAAAAGGTACAACATATCTTTTGGTCATAAGAAAGCATTTTTTATTCTTAATATAGCATGTACTATATTGAAAATCTATTTAATCATTAACAAATCATTCATTAAGTCTTGTATCCACTCACAATCATACCCTCATCATGACCCTATCCTCTCTCTTTTTATCTTACTCATTCCACATCACTTGGGGATAAGTGACACCTTAAATGGGAGGGGGAGAATACTATAGGCAATCAATTGCATGCAATCTAAGATATTCCATACATGTATATTTAAGGTCCATGATGACACCATATAATCAATAGGAAAAACAATCACTTTTATTATTTTCACTTGTAAGTACAACCCATTCAGACAAATATAAAGCGCAATATTACCTGTAACCACAAATCACAATTATTGAAAAAACCTACTTTGATATAGTAAAAAAATTAGAAACTAAATTGAGTGTGTTAATAATTATCAATTAAAAGGGTTGTTATAAAGTTCAACCTATATAGAATGGGAGGATCAGTTGGGAGATGAATACTCACAAATCACAAGCAACTTCAAGGAAACCCAGCCAATTGGGTTGTCTTAAAGAGAGTTGGATGAACCAATTATTTTGAGAAATTATAGAATTTCTCACAACCCTTTTTTAGGGAATTTGTAAGGTCCTTTATAGGAGAGAAAACTATTATACGTGGCATTACATTTTCACTCAATAAAGAATTGGTAAGCTAGGTAACTAGGTTTGCCAAGTATAGGAGAAAATTAGAAGGACAAATCTAATCATCAAGAAGTCAGATAGTAGTTCTATCAAGGAGATGAAAGGCTAGTGTTGAAGAAATGTGGTGTAGAGAGACTCAACTTACATGTAGCCTAGAGGGAAGTATCCTCATACATTGTTAGATATATGACCTATGAAGGTACTCTCTAATTTATAATCTTTAGTTTAAATTTTTGAATCACTTAAGGCATTATAAGACCATTAATGTTCCAAACCACATATGGAACATTTTAAAAAATTTGTCCAAAGAATACCAAAAAGGGGTTAAGAAAGCCCTCTCTCATTATTGCCTGATATGGTTAATAGCCAAACAAGGAGTAAACACTATTAGACTTGACCTCAACTTGGAATAAATTCTAACCCTAGAGATTGGAAAACCTTAGTAAGAAGAGGGAAATAATGAGGAATCTCCTGAATATCAAGCCCAACATACTACATATGAAGGTACTATAGGCACTAGTGCTATTCGATATCCCATAACTACTGAAGTTTCATCTGAAACTATTATGGGTAAAAGAAAGAAAAGGAAACTAGTATTACCTCATTTTGACACAAAGGAGGAAAATATCCCAACACAAACTGGGTAAAATATTCCATCTCACACTATTCCAACTATCTCCTCACTAAGGATTAATTTTTCCACCATGGCTCCTTTAAGGGAAGAAGAATTTCTTCCATTAACTATTGCATAGGAAGAATAGGTTCTAAAAACTACCCTTCATAAAAAGAACAATAAAATTTAAAAAAATAAACCCTCTAATCAAGAAGAAAGAGATCTCATCCTAGGAGATCTCAAAGAATTAAGAAGAAGAAGAGAACTATAGCCTCCTCACCCATAAACATTAGTGAGGATGAAAAGGAAAAGAAAGAGCCTAGGATTCAAAAGACCTATGATGGGTTCAAGATTAAAGAATGGTCTACCAAAGAAGAAGACATATAGTCACCTAAACCACCCAAATTTACTAATTAAGACATGCATCTCCTTAGACACATTGGGTATATAGAAGAAGAGTTGAGAATGACAAATTAGCCTATAGAAGAAGAAGAATTGATTGAAAAAAAGACTATGGAAGAAGTAGAATAATAAGTAGTTCCTCATAACTAGGAGTTTTAAACCCTGGAAAAATACATGAAATAAATATTTAGGCTAAGGAATGTGATAACAAAGTTGAAAGGAAAGAGTGGCCTGGAAACACTTCTGGGGGTAGTAGAATCTATAGAACCATCTATGGAAACATAAAGGTTATTGGAGGAACCTTTAAACACTTCTTTGAAGGAACCTATAGCAACTTCATCTACTTTGACCATAGATAACATTAGTGTACCCTCAGAGGCACCTATAGAGGATAATGCTCTAGCTTTAGTACCTTTCTTCAATAGATTTTCTCCTCCATTGAACACTTAAAAATACCTATAGCAAAGGAAGTAATTGATGTGGATCTTTCAATTGCTACATTAGTAGAAATTGATGACCTAAATTTAATTAAATAAAAATTTCATGATGATGAAACTTACCACAAGGATTTGATATAAATATTTAAGGTATATGTTGAAACAAGAGAACAACAAGATGACTTAAAAGAAAGAGTAGAAATGGTTGAAATTGGGATCAATTATTTGAAAGAAAAGATTACTAAAATGTATGAAACCAATGAATTATTAATGGAGTGTAGACCAATTTTTAGGGTGTATGTTTTCTGCTTATAATAAATATGGATTAAATTCATATATGATAGGATCTATAATGATCAATCCTACATGGTTTATGACCTTAATATTTCTTTGAAGTCTATAGACATGTTGACCCTGATCTCCAAGCACAGTTAAATGAGTTTTACATACACCAATATGTTGTACTCAGTTATATAAATTGGAATCTAAATATATACTTAGGGGATGTCTAATTGCATGCATTTACTTCATATGTCCTTAATGAAATATGAAGAAATAAATAGGTGGAGTATCAAGAAAAATAAAAAGAAGCTACCCTAATGATTAGGGGTGAATTAGCTAATCCAAAATCTATAATATGTATATATATATATATATATATACATATATATATATACATATATATATACATATATATATATATATATATACATATACATATATATATATATATATACATATACATATATATATATATATACGTATATATATATATATACATACATATATATATATACATACATATATATATATACATACATATATATATATATACATACATATATATACATACATATATATATATACATATATGTATATATGTATATATGTATATATATATACATATATATATGTATATATATATATGTATATATATATATATATATACATATATATATATACATATATATATATATATATACATATATATATATATATATATATATATATATATATATATGTATGTATGTATGTATCTCCTTTATGAACTCAGATACTCCACAAATATAGGTCACAAGGAAACAAGAAGTTTAGAATCGCTACCTGAGTATTATGGAGGGAGATGGAAAGTAATTTTTTGTTTCTTATTCTCATAGATTGACAAATTATTTGATGCTTTGAAAATAAAGGAACCTTATTCCCCTCAAAACCTTAGGGAAGCCATACATATGGTATACATGTATATTGATCTTATCAGGAAGATAATGATAAAATGGTTTGGGTTGATGTTTCAACCACCTATGTTTTGGTTCTCAATTCCTGACTAGAAAGGAAAGGTCCCAGTTGATAGAGAGGCAAAGAAGAAACAATGGAAGAATATTGATGATTCTAAGAGTTTATATATCTTTAAATGGATGGGTTACACTAAGCCCTTATATTTTATAAACTTTTTTGGTTTCAAAATGTAACCAAGGCTTATTCATGGTTGAGCAAGAGGTTAAGTAGGGGTGTGATGAGGCCACCAATTGCTTTATTTTATAGCCTCATCCATGCATAGTATATATATTTTTATATGTAAATCCCTATAATTATCCATGAATCATGAAAATTAATGAATGAATTTATGATTTTATGTGTGCATTGATGTGTGTGTGTGTGTGTGTGTGTGTGTGTGTTATGAATTAAAGATAATTTTTCTTTGATTAAATTATACTTGTGTAACCTTATTTAACAAATATTTAAAAGGTAACATAAGACTATAGGAATCTTTCTTGGGCATAACACTTATAGAAAAGCCCATAGTAAAAGGGGATTCCACCTAAAGGTTTTCCATAACAATTGTTGTCTTCCACATATAGGTTACCTATAATAATTATTGGCTTCCATCACAGGGTACTCAAATCAACTAATGGTTTCCACCTATAGGTTCCCCATAACAACTGTTGGTTTTCACTTACAAGTTGTCCATAACAACTATTATTTTCTACTTATAGGCTACCTACAATAACTACAAGCTTTCACCTACAAGAGCTCATAGCCACTATGCAACGTAAAACTACTGTTATGATCAAATGTTATTATCTCTTAAGGACACATCTAGCTATCTTAAGAACCAAGTAGATGATTGAATAGGATCCTCTATAGATTTTGTGTGGACTCCTCACATGAAAATAATCTTGGATATACTACCAAATATGAGTAAGACAAGGACAATAGAAAGGAGATAAAATGAAGTAAAATAATAATAGTATATATTGTCCTTAACCTAATCAGGCCTAAAACAAGTAAATTCAGTTACTAACCACCTAAAGGTTGATTGGGGTAGTCCCCAAAGTATTTATACCTTTCCTAGTTTAGTGTTTTTGTTTAAAGATGATAAACTACCTTATGTATTTAATGGTAGAACCTAGATTAGATTAAGGGTTGAGTAGATGATAATAGGGTATTAGAATTATAGAAGTCATTACATTCTGAATATTGTAATCTTTTATAGCAATCTTTAATTGTTATAGATCTGAGTAAAGAGAAGGTTTATTTTGTAAGAAGCTTTTGTAAGTATCTCAAAGAAGGATTAAAACTCAATTCTGAATGAGGAATGGCCCCCTCAGAAGGAGTTGTAGTGAAGATCCTAACCATATTTAGTTTATTTGTGTTGTGTAATTTGATTTCATTATTAGTTTGATTGTATAACGTGTGATGCATGTACGATTCATAAGCATGAAGTATTTCTATATTTCTATATTTATGTTATAATAAATTCATAGTATAACTATCTGGTGTATTTATCATAAGTTCATTGTACTAAAACTAATAATAAATTTAATCTTTGGATCAATAATGCATATATAATTCTAACATCCTTGAAAAGCCTATGTACTCTAGGTTGATAATTAATGTTAATCAACTCAAGAATCTGGTACTAATTAGGCAATAAGTTTGCACAATAAGTCCTTTCGTGGACTATGTTTTTTGTAATAAAAAATTACTCAAATGAATAATGAGAAATTATTTCTATGTATTAATTATTATATTATAAACATGTTGATTTTTATAGATTATTTATTGTATTAGAAAAGACATTATGGCTATATATAGACTCCTCTATGTGTATTTGTAGGTTGTGTGATAGATTGTAGGTTATAGTGAAGAGAATGAGGATTTGAGTGACTTATCCAAGATTAGTGAGATCAATATTATCATTAAATTAGTTATTTAATGTGTTTAGATCATATATAGCTTTATATGATTGATTAAAATGATTCAAAGTGGAGAAACTCAGAGAGAAGGACAACTCTATTCATAAACCCTATCATATACTTACCAAAATAAAAGAATGAAGGCAAGTTATGTTGGAGTGTTTTCAATGATGTCATGGAGGTGTTTTAGTTAGTGGATGAAGTGCCTTGATAGTCTAAGTGGCAATGATAAAGTGTGAAAAGTGCTTGTCCTAGTATGCTTAAAGGAGGCTTAGTTGATCTTTAGTTTTGACATGGATAGAGATGTTTACGGATGAATATGGAGTATTAAAATTATGAAATGGATCCTATAATAAGTTTTATATTATTTGAGTGCTTGTTTTCATGATTGGAATTCACCCCATTCATCATTGTTCTCATTTAGACATTTTTGGCCCAATGGTAGAAAATTTGAGTAGGTAGTTTGTTGACATCACCATTGACACATGTGGATGAGTCAAGGGGATTTGGTCATATGGTTGTGATAAAATTAGTCCCTAGTTGTTTTGAAAAAAAAAATTAATTCATGTAATTAAGTTTAACCAAAGATATGCACGTGTAAATTCGGGCTCATAGGCATTTTGATCATGTTTTCCCATACTTAGCCAAATTTGTAATGTGGCAAGAAGAGTCGAGTAATCATTTTGATGATGGTATATATCACACATGTGAAAATTTTAAGATAAGATGATAATATGGGTTTTATTAGTTTTATTCCTATTTTGTTTATGCTAAATTTTATATAAAGTGATGAAGCATGACAAAAGATATGCATGTTTAAAGTTAGCCTCCCAAATAGTTTTTTGACATAGTTAGATCTATGGCAGAGAAAATATTGAGTGAGCATTTTAATGTCATTATACATCACATGTGAGAGGGTTATAAGAGTATATTGAAACATTTTTGTATTCTCCTATGTGAGGATATCATATGGTCCAAATTTCATAACACAAACTTGAGTAAAGCAAAAGATATGGAGGTGCAAAGTTGACCTTTTAGGCAAATAATCAATGGTCCCCATACTTGGTCCATTTTACAAAATGTTAAAAATCAAGATAAAATGGAAATATAAAGGATTAAAAGTGATTATATAGTGAATATATATGGTATGTAGTAATTAAAATAGGTTAAAGTGTTTTTTGGTTAGTAGATTTAAATATCAGGACCAAATGAAGATCCAATGATGCATGGGCGATTGTATAAGATTGATCTAATGTTACATGTTGAGAGAGATGGTAATATTTTCACAATATTTAATAGTATAAGTAACAAAAAAGAATAAAAATATTCCAATTTTCATGATTATAGGGGTTCTTAGTAATAGTGAATGGTGAGCGATATAAGATAAAGACTTGGATGATCTATAGAGATTGACGGTGTGCATTGAGTCAATATTGAAAGATTGCATGAGATGAGGTCAAATTTTTAAATTTTAAAGTTTGGTAGTGGTGAAATATGATTAAAAAGTCTAGATTCATAAAATAATATCAATGGTGCATGATTTATCTAAAGTAGTGAGGACATAAGATATGAGCATAGTGTTTGATGTTTAACTATGACCATTTGAATTCAAATATTTGAATTTAACAAAGGAAATAGTAGTGCTTGGTTATTGAGCCATAAATTTTTATCTATGAATAATTTGAACATATATTAAAAATATAATTTTTATATGACTCCAAGGTTCATTTGAAAATATAAATTTGAAGGTTTGAAATTATGCACAACCAAAGTTATGATGGTTCAAAGTTGATTGTGTGTTTGACTATGTTATACAATTAACCCAAGAAGGGTAATTGAGCTCATAATGATGGTATTTAAATGTCTCATGATGAATTTTATATTGGGGAGTGTTTTATACTTCATTAGTATCATCTATTTTCATTATATGGGTTTGACCAATCTATGCAGTATGAACAAAGGTTTAGAAGTTGACTGTGTATTCATTCATAGTGACAATGTGCATAGAATGTTGTTTAAAAAAATTATACTTAAGCAGAAGGGTAATGTGATGGATACAGACACTTAGAGGGGACCTAAAGATCATGTCAAATGGGTCCATATGTTTTAAATAGTTCTTTTGTTCCTATTTTTCTTGGATAAGTGTCAAATTTTTGAATTAGTCTTCATAGGACCTAAAAGTGACTTAGGCCTATTTGAAAGTATGTTATGCTTAAGTGTGACCCATGTTATATGCCTTAATATTTAAGTTATGTATTTTTTCTGACAACAAATATTTTTATCTTGTTAATTCATGAATTATATATAAATGGTGAAACCAAATGTATTGGTTTTTATATTTTAGAAAATACTTGGGCAAGGTATTCATGTGAGAGTTATGGAGCGAAGGAGAGGTAAAGTGCCCAATTTATGAGTAAGGTAGATTTTTGAATATGTTTATGAATTATAGGTCATATATATGATGTCATATTAGTGCTCTTGTAGTTTAAATATATGTGAAGAGGTATGAGTGTTCATATGAGGATAGTTTGAGTTAAGAAGGAGAGAATTTATAACATGCCTATGCGAGAGGCTTATATGAGATAGAGAGAGAGATTGTATAGAGGTTATAGATACATAATTAGGTGTTGAATACATAAATTCCAAAGTGGAGGTGTTCACTTCAAAGGAGGGTCTAAAGCACTTGATATTTCTTAGGGGTAATTACTTCTTGTGAAACAAGTGTTTCACTAAAGGCCTTTGGTCTAAAGGATTTGATCAAGGTATTTTGGTCTAAATAAGTTGACCAATATATTTTTTTAATTTATTATAGGATAATTATTCCATATGTTTCAAGATTGAGAGTGGGTTTTATTCCCCATGAGGGTCTCCTATAGGAACTATGTGTTGTGATTTTGATCTTGTGTATGCATTGAATGAATGGTCTCTCTTGTTAATGTTAATTGATCAAGTTAATAAATGTTGATTATCTAATAGTTTTAAAGGATTGTAATTGAAATTAAAATATCTAGGTTCACTAATTCACCCCTCTTAGTGATTGTACCTCTAATAATTGGTATCAGAGTGCATCTTTTTATAAAGGCTTGACAACTTGAATGTGATCCAAGGTACAATATGAGTAGTCATTAAGGAGGTTTCTGTACTATGTAAGCACTAATATTAAATGGAATTAATTATGTATTTTTGGGTCCTAGGATGAGGACATACATTATTTTTATAGGGTTTGATATATGGCAATATGTTGTGGATGGTTATGTTGATCCTACTACTCGTCCATCTAGTGTTGTAGATAAGAAGCTACTTAAGAATTATTCCAAGGCAATGAATGCTATCACTTTTCATCTTTTAGAGACTAAATATAACAAGGTAATCCATTATAAACATGATAAAGAGATATGGGACAAAATTTATATCATTTATGAAGGAGATTCAAAGTTCAATTTTGCTAAGTTGAAAACTCACATAAGGAAATTTGAAGTCTCAAGATGAAGGAAGAATATTTTGTGGCATCCTTTCTACAAATATTTGATGAGATTACAAACATCATCAAAGGTCTTGGAGAGAACCTTGAATAAGATAATGTAATTCAAAAGGTATTAACATTACTATCCATCAAATTTGATCCTAAAGTACATACTATTAAAGAAATTCATGATCTTACTCAGTTGAAGTTGGATGAACTAATGGAATTATTACTACCTATGAGATGAGAAAGAATGATGATGTACCACCAAAGAAGGAAGTATTATTCAAGATAGATATGAATCCAAAGAATTTCCAAGGTAAGAGACCCAAGGAGGATGACATTTTTGATATAGATGAGGATGAACTAATTGCTTTGATTTCAAGTAAATTGAAAACAAGTTTAGGAAAGTATATGGGTAAGTTACCCCTCAAATGTTTTAATTTTGGAGAGGTAGTTCATTTTTATAATAAGTTACATCATAAGTATAAAAAGGATGATGATGAAGAGCATGATAAAGGTCATGATGATACTAAGAGATCATTCAGGTCTGATAAAAGCAAAAAGGGATTCAAAAGTTTTGTCAACAAGAATAAATACTTTAAGGACAAGAAGAGTCTCTACACCAAAGAATATTGTAGCTAATCAAATGATAATGAAGTTATTGACTCAGAGTATGATCATGAAAATGATGGTCCTATTGAAGATGAAGACCTATTTATGGATAAAAAAGGTAGTTGTTCACATCAAAAGGAGTCTATTTAGAGTGATTTAGATGATGATGAAGATGAGATGCACTATGAGACTACATTAAAAAATGTTATTAAAGAACTAAATATTGAGAAGAAGATAAATAAGAAAATGAAATCCAAAATAAAGAAATATGAGGAGAAATTTAGTGTGTTTGAGGCAAGATTGGTTAAACAATCTAGAGAGCATGAAGGTGTTGTTATATTTCTTAATTCTAAGTTAGAATTTATGTCTACAAGTCTAAGAGCCAAAGAATAAGAATGTTAAATGTATTATTATGAGAATGAGTCATTAAAATATGAGTTAGATAAGACATATAGTAGGGTAATGTCATTTTTGATATTTGAAAATAGCTCAAGTGATCTAGACAATATTCTTAATGATCAAAGGCATGCAAGTGATAAGACTAGTCTTAGATACAAAGAAGAACCAGAGACTATAACTCAAGACATGATGAATACTAATGTGAACATGGACAATCATAATTTGAATACAAATAATTAGATAAATAATGAAGGTTCTAAAAGAATGAAGATAATTTAGATTAGATAACTAAATGTCATGAGGTGTGCAAATTTCAATGGTTATTGCTACACTTATAATTAGTTTGGGCATAGAGATAGATAATGTAGAAGACCTATTAGAAATGAGTTTGTATGGGATTATGATGGGGGTCATTAGTCAAAAGGTGTGACCAAACTTGAGTGTTTTAACTATCTTGATAAGGGACACTTTCTAAGCATTATCCAAATAAGGAAAGGTAAGGTAAGTATTCCTCAAAAAGAGTAGTTTGTTTCGATTACCATGATATTAGACACATTGATAGTTTATTTTTGAATAAGGTATGATAAGCTAAGTTTCCATCAAGGATTATGGTTTGATACAACTATGAATGAAAAGGTCACATTGCTAGATTCTACAATCAAAGGCCATTAAGATAAAATAAGTTTAATCAGGATCTAAGAGTGCAAGGAAGAAGGGAAGTTATCTCATGGAAACCAAAGATGGTAAGAGTGAGTCATGATGAGTTTGGAGGTCCAATTAATCTTTTTTCTATGGTGTAAAATGCTTTAGAAATTTTAAGAATGCTAAGGGATCTCATTTTCTACTCATGTTGTGAATAAAGAGACCAAGATTAAAAAGAAGACTAAGGTGCTAGTTGAAGTTGGTTCTGAGGTACGTATGTATCCAAGTGAGCATCCTGCTATTTTTGAGAAAGATTAATGTAAAGGACATCAATTGTTAGTGCCTAGTGATGAGGTTCCTAACTACATGATGAATTCTTTAGATGAAACAATATGTCATGAAACTATGTTTTCTCCATGTATTATCAATCCTATCTTAGAAGAAAAGGAGAGTGATTTAGAAAAGGAACTAGTTATCATAGTTTAGACTAAGAAGAAGAGGAACAAAATGAAGAAATATTATAGCTATAAGAGGATTCTAGTAGTTACTAAGTAGATGTGGGCCACTCCTGGCTTGACTTTATTTTAGAGCATAGTGGTGTAAAGGCTATCTCTATCTATGTTTCTTAATAGATTATTTTTACTAGAGAATAAAGTGTTGATTTTATGTTATTTGAAAGGTAATACAAGGCTAGAGATGAGTTTTTTTAGTTGTAACATGTATGTCTAGGTGGAAAATATGTTAAGGTGATGTTATGATGTTGATTACTATATATGGAATAGTTTACAAGGTCAGATTAAAGGTTCCTAGTGAAAAAAGAGGATATGTGTTTTATCAAGATGATATTTTTTCATAGAAAGGTTTTTTGACCTTATTATAACATGCTCTAGGTGGTTTTTTAGTTTGAAGGTTTCTCAGTTTATGCTTAAGAGTAAGCAAGTCCTAAATTAGGTTATAGGATGCATGGGTTACTAAATATGTGGAATCTCAAATATTGGTTGAGAAGTGTGATCCAAAACTTGAAAGCTTTGGTTGAAATATAATTCAAGAGACAAGAACAAAATATTTCAAATAATTTTATCTCTGATAAGAGATGTTTTATTGATCAAATTTGCAAACCCAAACATATGCTTATCCCTGAGAAGAGATGTCTGATTTCCATTTTCGGTTACATCTTCATTTATAAATGTTTTTAAGGTATGTGGAGGATGTGGAAGGTCACAAATCTCAAGGGAGATGAATTGGTTTGACTTCCATGATTTAAAACAATACAGAACTTGAGGAATTACTATTTGTAGAAACTTACTATTTTTAGACTACAGTACTAAAATTGAAATTTGGGACACTTCCATTGGGTTTTATGGGGTCAAACTTCATCAAGTAGAGCTCCATGAAATCTCATGATGTTTTAATGGTTCAAACGGTGAGTCAATTAGAGCTATAATGCAAAATTTATGGCTCTCGAAAGTTCTACCATCAATTGGGGTGGACCCATCACCCGAATTGTCATCTGAATTGTTGTTCGGATCATTCCTCCCTCCTTGAGAAGAAATGGTCCCCATTGAATCAAGATTTTTCATCAATTTTTGTAGTTTTATTTTGATTTGATTCCCGATGCATACTTGGAAGGGACTGTGACTTATGGAACTATGTAGGGCCCAATTGTTCACCATTTCTATCTGACCATTAGTCTGTGGATGGATTGCCATGAACTTCTTCATCTCAGTATCTATTTTCTTCTATTATTGTGTTGTTTGTGTAGTCAGGCTAAAACATCAGCGCTTTTTGATTCATATGGCTTGACCATCATGAGAACAAATTTCTTGGCACTAATCAAAGAGATAGATGTAGAAGGTGGTACTTCTGGTACCCTATAACACCATGTTCCAAGAGTAAGAGTGATCCTTCTAGTTCTTAATTCATATATACCATGTCAATCATACATGAATGGTTGACCAAAGAGTACATCACAAACATCTAGATTGACCACATCACATAAGACCTCATCTTGGAAAGGTTGTATTACATATGAGAGAAGACATTGGTGGGTGACATGGAGGTTTCTCCCCAGACTCAACCATCCAATACTGTATGGTTTTGGGTGAGGTTTCATAGAAAGATTTAGGCTTTTCACAACATTAACAGAGATTAAATTCTTTTGACTTCCACTATCAATAATGAAATGTAGAGGTTTACCTTTCACCCTTTACTTAGAGTGAAACAACCTTTCCTTGTCATCTAGCATCTCATCGTGTGTCTATGATGAAGCAACAATGGCTTCAAGATTAGCATCTATAATTTCTTCTTCAACCTCTTTGACTGTAGGGTCTATATGAGGTAGAGCAGTAGATGTTGAGGATTATGACTCAAAAATTAGTGATTTGATAGCTTGACATTCTTCTTTGGAGTGAGTTCTATATTTGAGATAATCACACCACTTCCCAGTCATTCCTTCCTTTTACTTCCAATTTTGGCCTCGTGTTTGACCTTCTTTGTCACTTTTCCATTTTGAAGACTGATTATTTATATTCATTCTTCCATGCTTCTGCTCAATCTTCACTGTGAACTTGTATGCCTCAATGATGGTTTACAAATTGAAGAGTTCTATTTCTCCCTGTATGGACCATTGTAGTCCACCATGATATTTGAGAACCTTATGTTTCTCACTTTCTTGGATGCCCAATCTTGTAGATAGAGAATGAATAATGTTAGTGTAATCTTGAACAAATTGTTCCTTACCTTGGCAAAGTTGTTACCACTCTATATATAGATCATCATATTCTCTAATGGGGTAGTATTCTTCCTTAGCATCTATGAAATCATCCCATGTAGGTTTTGTCTCAAGAATAATATCATCTGCACTGAATATCTTTTTGTACACTTCCCGCCAATTTTTGATAGGAAATGATGCTTTTAGAAGAGAAAAAGTAATCTTCTCTTTATCAGTGAATTTATTTAAATAAAAATAAGATGACAATTGATCCAACCAATTTTGTACTGCATCAGCATTGATTTTGCCTTCAAATGTAGGGATATCAAAATTCACTTGAACCTTGAAGGGTGTTAGGGCACTGAAAAGATGTGCGGGTGTGGATGACGAGCCAAAATTTCCCATCAAGATTTGTTGGATAATTTGAGTAAATTATTTTAGCATCTGCACTTATTGCTATTATAGGGCTTCATTCACCATTTCCTTGAAAGGATTGGATGCCTCGGTGTTGTCTGCCATGTTGTAACATGTATGTCTAGGTGGAAAATATGCTAAGGTGATGTTATGAAGTTGATTACTATATATGGAGTAGTTTACAAGGTTAGATTGAAGGTTCCTAGTGGAAAAAGAGGATCTATGTTTTATCAAGATGATATTTTTTCATATAAAGGTTTGTTGACCTTATTCTAACATGCTCTAGGTGGTTCTGTAGTTTGAAGGTTTCTCAATTTGTGCTTAAGAGTAAGCAAGTCCTAAATTAGGTTATAGGATGCATGGGTTACTAAAGATGTGGAATCTCAAATATTGGTCTAGAAGTGTGTAACAGTTGTCTCCAAGTGTACAAGAAGTTTTAGAGGTGGATATTGACCATAAAGTGGTTTGTTGACTCAATTTATTTTGAGATTCTAGGGTTTTGGGCTCTGCTAAAAAAGTGGTTTGCCTTGTGATTTCAGGTCTGAGGCTTGTTAATATATTTAATGGGACAAATGGGTTATCAAATAAATATTCACATAGATTTGAAGGTTTATGGTTTTAAAATTATTCATGATTTTGTCAAGATGGAGGCTTAATTAGCAAGTTGGTTTGTAAATGAAGTATATTACAAAGGATGAGCTAGTTGTTGAAAATTGATGTGATTGAAGGGCCATATGAGAGTGATACAAATATGAATTTTAAGGTATTGATTGGGTGTCTTCTAAAATTTTTGGGATCTGAAAGATTTAGGTAGGGCTACAAGGAGACAAGATAGGCCTAATAAGAAGAAGTGTGATTTTTTTTAGTTTCTCCAAGATATCAAGGAATGAGTATTTCAATATGATTTCTTAGGTTAATTTAGTACATATATCCTATTTAATTAGTGTCATGTAGTTTTTTTGGTTGTCCTTAAGGTGGTTTAAGAGAGAAGGCTAGTAAGCCTATATGGTGGTTTTTCATAGTGTGTGAAGATCTGATGATGCTCATGTCATGTAATGGCTCAAAAATATTAGGTGGAGTCCATATGAGATGTTTTTAGTATTTTTATGTCCTTAGTATCATTTGGTTCCCACATAATTATTTTTTCAAAAGGGGAGGAAAGTTTCTATTTATAGAGTGCTTGAAGAGAGAGAAGGAAGGTGAGTTATATGATGTGTGTTGACATCAATGACAAAGGGGAAGATTTTTGGAGTATTATCAATGATGTCATGGTGATGTCATGGAGATGTCTTAGAGAGTTTATTAATTACCTTTCTAGTCTAAGTGATAATGACAAAGTGTACGAAGTGCTTGTCTTAGTATGCTTGAAGGAGGTTTGGTTGATATTTAGTTTTGAAATACTAGAGATGTTTAGGGATGAGTATGGAGTATTGATCTTGTGAAAGGGGTAATATAAGAGGTTTTATATGATTTGATTGATTTTTTTAATGAGTATAATTCACCCTATTTATCATTGTTCTCATCTAGACATTTTGGGTCCAATGGTAACAAATCTGAGTGAGTAGTTTGATGACATCACCATTGGCATGTGTGTATGAGTCAGGGGGAGTTGGTCATATGGGTTTAATCACATTAGTGCCTAGTTTCTATGCACAAAGTCTCAATTAATGTGATAAAGAGAAACCAAAGATATCAAAGTGAAAATTTGGGCTCCCAGGCATTTTGACCATGTTTTCCCATACTTAACCAAATTTATAATGTGGTAAGAAGAGCCAAGTAATAATTTTGATGATGGAATATATCACACATGTGGATGTCTTAGGATAATTTGATCATATGGGTTTGTTAATTTTTATTCCTAGTTTATCTTCACTAAATTTTAGATCAAGTGATGAAGCATGACAAAAGATATGCATATTCAACGTTGGCCTCCCAACTAAGTTTTTGACATAGTTGTCTCTGTGGTAGAGAAAAATCTAAATGAGTATTTTAATGAAATTATATCTCACATGTGTGAGATTTATAAGAGAATATTGACACATTTTTTGATTATCCTATGTGAATAGATCATATGGTCTAAATTTTAGAACATGCAATTGAACAAAGCAAAAGATATGGAGGTGCAAAGTTGACCTTCTAGACAGATAAGCAATGGTCCCCATACTTAGTCTATTTTGTATGATGTTGAAAACTAGGACCAAATGGAGATATAATGGCTCATGAGAGATAATATATTGAATATATATGGTGTGCCTCAATTCAAATATGTCAAAGTGTTTCTTGGTTAATAGAGTTAAAGATCAGGACCAAATGAAGATCTAATAGTGCACAGGTGATGGTACAATATTGATATATTAGTGCATGTTGAGAGAGATGGTAAGAAGTGCATGATATTTAATAGTATAATTTATTATAATTCATGTGAGGATTAAAATTTACATGATCATGGGGGTTATTATCAAGATAAAATGGTGAGAAGTATAAGATACAGATCTAGTTGATTTGTAGAGTTGATGGTGCATGTTGAGTCAATATTACAAGATTGCATGAGATGAGGTCAACTATTTAAAGTTTAAAATTTGGTAGTGGAAATATATTATTTAAAGTTAAATATTCATGTGATAATATTTATGGTGCATTATTTATCTAAATTAGTGAGACACAAGATGCGAGCATAGTGTTTGATGTTTAACTATGATCATTTGAATTCAAATATTTGAATTTAACAAAGAAAAGACTAGTGCCTCATTATTGAGCCATAAATTTATATTTATATATAATTTGACATGTATTAAAAATATAATTTTTATAGGACTCTAATACACATCTATAAATATAAATATTAAGGCTTTAGAGTGTGTACAACCAAAGTTATGAAGGTCCAAAGTTGACTATGTGTTCAACTATGTTTTGCAAGTAACCTAAGATGGGTAATTGACCTTGTTATGATGTTATTTCAATGTATTATGATGAATTTTATACTTTGGAGTGTTTTATAATTCATGAGTAACATTTTTGTGTATTATTAAGTTTTAACCAATCATATGTAGTATGAATAAAGGTTTATAAGTTGACTGTGTATTCATTTATGGTGATTGTGTTCAAAAAATGTTATTTGAGAAAATTATAGCTTAGAAGAAGGGTATTGTGATGGATAAGGACACTTAGAGGGGACCTATATATCATGTGGCATGGGCTCATATTTTTTATATAGTTCCTATGTTCCTATTTTTCTTGAATAAGTGTCAAAGATATGAATGAGTCTCCATAGGACCTAAAAGTGACTTAGGCCTATTTGAAAGTATGTTGTGCTTAAGTGTGACCCATGCTAGATGATTTAAGTGTGAAGGCATTTTTTATAGACAATAGGAAATATTATGATATTTTTAATTCATAAATTCTCTATAAATGGTGAAACCAAATGTGTTGGTTTCTAGATTTTAGAAAAGACTTGGGCAAGGTGTGCATGTGAAAGTTGCAGAATGAAAGAGAGGTAGAGTGCCCAGTTGATGAGTAGAGCAGATTATTGGCAATGTGTATGACTTATAAGTCATATTTATGATGTCATATTAGTGATATTATAGTTTTAATATATGATACTAGATCTAAGTGTGCATATGAGGAAAATTTGAGTTAACAAGGAGAGAAATTATGACATGCCTATGTGAGAGGCCTGTATGAGATAGAGAGTGAGTTTGTACAAAAGTTAGAGATCCATAATTGGGTGTTCAAGACATCAATTCCAAGGTGGAGTAGTTCACTTAAAATGAGGGTTTAATTTACTTGATATTATTTAAGGGTAGTATTGACGCAGAAGATTGCACCCTTGGTAGGAGGCCGAACTCCTGCCTTCCTCATGTAACTATGGAAACTCCCCTCTCGCCTATGGGACCGGTGAAGCTAGAGGGGAGAGTCTCTAGGTAAGGGCTAGGTTCCTTTGATGCATATAATTTGTTTCATTAAATGCTAACATATATGTGTGTGTGTGTGTGTGTGTGTGTGTGTGTGTGTGTGTGTGTGTGTGTGTGTGTGTGTGTGTGTGTGTGTGTGTGTATAATGGGGGGGATTAAAAGGGAGAAAGATTGCAAGAAAACAAATCTACTCTAAAGAGGTGATGCACCAAAATAAAATCAACCTTCTCACATTCACACTTAAATCAGACAAACACATACATACACTTTAGACTTGTATATATATATATATGTTTATATATATATATATATATATGTATATATATATATATATGTATATATATGTATATGTATGTATATATATGTATGTATATATATATATATATATATATATATATATATATATAATGGGGGGGATGAAAAGGGAGAAAGATTGCAGGAAAACAAATCTACTCTAAAGAGGTGATGCACCAAAATAAAATCAACCTTCTCAAATTCACACTTAAATCATAAAAACACATACATACACTTCAAACATGGCAGAAGGACCAGTTTGCAAGAAACTGGGTAGGGAGGCTTTAATGGAAAATACAGAAAATAGAGGTTCACCAAGGTGCTGTGAAATGCACACTGTAAGTAATTTCTTCTATTTTTGCACTACCAAATATAGCTCTTCTTGTTAGCTACAAAAATGGCACCTTGTAGACAATAGATATGTTGGTGTTGAACCTGTGAAAGCATCAAGAAATAATGACTAAACACAAACTAACACTCAATACATACACAAAAATATCTATCCAAGATAGAGGTAAAAAATGCATTTATTAATTTATGTGAAAATTTGCCAGGGCTACGCCCTACAAATGTGGAAGATGATTTCTCAAATGACAAGTCCTCAATATATAGGAGAAGAAAGGAGGCCTTTTGGTGCCCATTTTACAAGTGACCCATGTGCCTTATGAGAATTGGGAAGAGTAGGCTACTTAAACATAAATGATGTGTCAGCCCTGGCTTTGACTTCAGGCATTTTTTACATGGCTGCACTGTTTCCTCATTAATCAAGACTACTCCTTGAAGGTACCTACATAGTTTGTCTACTCATAAATATGAAATGAAGAAAAAGGGTCGCACGGTTGACCGTTCATGCCTTCTAATGGTTAATTTGTAGGCACTATGTCATCTACTAGAGTAATTTATTGAATTGACACCTCCCTCCACCACTTAGACTATCTGCTTGCTCCTATACCTAGCACTTTTGTCTTTTCCTTATCTTGTCTCTTCTAGCTCCTTCGGCCCTTGGGGATATCTCTAGGTGGGTCACTACATTGCTTGGGCTCTTTTCATGGTTGGCACTTGGGAATTTAAAAACCAATAGCCTTTTTTACTATGTTAAAATTGATGTTCACGCACCCGTCATCACTTGAAAACCAATGGCTAGTTCACCTTCTTAAGGTTGATGGCTTTTGGGATGTCACCATCCTTGGAAAAATGTCATTGGGTCCTTCAGTAGATTCTCTATGGGATTTTGTCCTCCTTGGCCTTCTTTGCAGGTCTTTCCCTTGCTTTGGACATTTTTTACGGGCTCTTTATCTGCGGACATTTTCCCACAAACAAAAGTCTGCAAGAATTCTCAGTGGGCTCCTTTGCATGGCCTTCCTCAAATTCCTTCAGATTTTCTATCCGAAGGAATCCCTTTAGATAAAAGTCTGAAGGAATTTTGGACTTGTCTTAATGAAAATTTGAAAAGTCCTTTCCTTTTCCCTTTGAAAACCTTTGGCTGTCCTTAAAATGCCCCCTGCCCTCCATAAGGGCATTTGAACCTTTGGATGCCCTTCGACTGTAGGACACACCCTTGAACCAAGCCATTGAACTAACCTATTAAACCAAAATTGGTTCAATGGTTCAAACACTACGTGTCGATAGAGTGTTGAACCAAATGTTGAACCCAAAGCCACTTGAACTAAGGCTTGAAAATGAAGTGATGGGTTTGCTGATTGAACCAGAGCTTGAACTAAGTGTAGATTGAACCAGTGATTAAACCAAGGCTAAAAAATGGAGTGATGAATCTACAACGATGAACCAAGGCATTGAATACTGGTTCAGTGGTTCAACCATGGCAACCTTTCTTGAATTTCTTCAAACAAGAACTCAAAGAAGCCTTGTAAAATCTTGCCCTTTTTGAACTGCTCCTTCATGTGTCAAAAAACTAACTTGTTAAGTCCGTAGAAAACTTCTCTTGTAGAGTTCATAGATTTCCAAAACCTACAGAGTCCATAGAAATTCTGTAGAGTTCATAGAAATGAACAGATTCATGCAAAATTAGAAAATGAAATGGCCTAGAATAGTAGGGATAGAAGGGGACCAATTTTTGTCCTATTGGGCAAAAAATGGTCAATAAATTAGTGACTCCTAGGGGAAGCATGCCTACTATGCTTAAAGACTAATTGCCTTGCAGTCCATTGGGCACGGAGTCAGATGCAACTTTGACAAAAGTTAGCAATAGCCCCAAAAGATCTAATAATCAAAGATGAGACTTCTTACCCCACATGCAAAGGGAAACACACAAGGCTAAAAAACACTACTTTTGTAAACTATACTTAGGGAAAGTAGGAAAAGAAACTAAAAACAAACTATTATATACAGCTAACCATGTATTCTCACCTCCCTCCTAGATTGAAGGGAAAATTTTTTAAGTCCCCTTCCTAGCAAAAAGACTTATGGTGACAAATAAGTGGCTAAAAGAAAAGGAGATTTGGTGACCTGCTCCTCTTGCATGTCACCTTGATCGGCTCGTAACTGAGTGGATTAGATTTAAACATGCTTCTAACATATCTGTACTCTGCTTGTTCTTAGAAGCTTGTTGAATGCTAGTCCCTCATATTGGTGCTCTTCACCAAGAAATTAATGGCTACTGGCTCATCACCATAAGCCCTTTGATGTGTATAGCTCCTCTACAATGTATCATGGTCTGACTTGTTTCTCTCTGCCTCATTGAAGACTCTGTCAAACTCATCCTCTGCTTCCTTTTGGCCTTCTTAAAGAAGGGTGACTATGGTGATGTTTGAAATGGACTCACAAAATGATTTCTCATCCCATAGAACATCACCTCTCTATTCAAAGCTCTCTTCTTCAAGGCATTCCTCCAGGAAGACAAACCTCTCCTTTTCCTCCTCAAAGATCAGGACCTCTAGATGTTCAAAGGTATCCTCCTGATCCTCCTCCAACATAGGCTCCTCAGTGTAGTCATCCTCATCATCAAAGTAGCAAGGAAGTTCATAAAATAGAGGGGAAGAGAGCTCACCATACATTTGTTCCTCCTTGTATTGGTGGAACATCTGCATATATGCAAGACCTCAATCTTCTCCATTATCGATGGTGTCTTCACAAGAAACATCAATGATGATTCTGCCTTCGTTGTCACTCATGACAACCTCTTGAAGAAATACAAATTGGATCTTCTACTCCTCACTCACCTCTTGTAGAATAGGTTTCTCCTTGAGGAGGGGTGAAGTGGAAAAAACATGTGGAAGAGGAGGCAGTGCTTGAGCTAGAATTGAATGATTCTCCTCTTTCCACTTGGTCAACACTTCCTCTATATCAGGTGTGACCTGATAGCTCTCTTAGGAGTGCATAGATGGAGTGTGTTTAGACATAGAATATGCTATTTGGTCTAAACCATCCATCACACACTGGTTGAGGAATCTCTCTCTAGATTCCAACTCTGCAATTCTCCTAGCTAGATCCTCTTGGAAGAGCTTTTCCTGGAGGTCATTAACATTATCATGAGCAGGAGCAGCTTCAACTTCTTCAAGGTTTTGAGAAAAACCTTGCTTCTCCTCCTTCCTACCCCATGATTCTACTATTTTCCCCCACTTTAGGATCTCAGAATTGGGATTTTGCTCCTGTGAACAGGCAGCAACTTTGTCTTCTCTAAGGTATTGGGGCTCCTCCATGAGGTCTAGAAGTTCTATCTCTCTTTCAAGAAGCAGTCTCATCCTAGCCTCTAAATCTTCAATTTGCTTGGCTAGATTATCCTAAAAGAGTCTTTCTTGGAGGTCACCAGCATCATCTTCTTCAAGGCTCTAGGCTGGTTCCTGGCATTCCTTCCCCCAACTTGGAATCTACACATCACATTGAAAGACTTAGGGAGGTTGAGGAATGCAAGGAAGAGACTATTGATGCACTGGAAGAGTCTCTAGAAGAGGGATGTGCTGGCTAGTGGTATTCCCCCAATGGAAGATTCATGATCTAAGGAGTTTAGAAGGTTCATCTCCATGGGAGGTTGTTCTGATGCCCTCTAGTGTTGGAAAGCCAGGTGCACGGGATTGAGAGTAGATGCATTTGATGATCTGGAGTGAGCAAGTGATATCTGATAGAAAGGATTTGGTGAAAAATAGGGGTCTTTCTTTAGAATAAGAGGGGGCACATAAGGCTGACTACCTTGAATAAATGGATTTCTCCATTTTGCTACCTCCTCCATGGATTGCAAGGCCTGTGCTTGCCTAAACAAACACTCCTCTTTATACATCAGCTCTTGCTGATATCCATACTGCTCCTCTAGTCTATCAATCTCCATCATCTGCTTCTCAAATTCCAGGGCCATTTCCCTTATCATTTCAAGGCAACTAAGAGGTCTGCTTAAGGCAATTCTCTAAAAATATTGAGTCTGAGCATAGTCACATGAAGGAAAACAAGACCCATGATTTTGTGCAAAGGAACTATAGATACAAAAGTGATTTTTGATGGCACCAAGCTGCTTAACCAGCTGATTCAACTCAGAGTCACCATTGGTGTTGATGCAAAAGCCTCCAAAGGCTGGTCGGTTGAAGAACACACCAAAAATTCTTCAACTCTTTGGACACAACTTATCCTAGTTGGTCCCATCAGGCGTGCCAAAACTGTTGATGCATAAGATTGCACCCTTGGTAGGAGGCCAAGCTCCTACCTTCCTCACGCAACTATGGAAACTCCCCTCTCACCTGTGGGACTGGTGAAGCTGGAGGGGAGAGTCTCTAGGTAAGGGCTAACTCCCTTTGATGCATTTTATTTGCTCTAATAAGTGCTAACATACATATATATATATATATATATATATATAATGGGGGGATGAAAAGGGAGAAAGATTGTAGGAAAACAAATCTACTCTAAAGAGGTGATGCACCAAAATAAAATCGACCTTCTCACATTCACACTTAAATCAGACAAACACATACGTAAACTTCAGACTTGGCAGAAGGACCAAGCTGCAAGAAACTAGGCAGGGAGGCTTTAATGGAAAATACAAAAAATAGAGGTTCACCAAGGTGTTGTGAAATGCACACTGTAAGTAATTTCTTCTATTTTTGCACTTCCAAATATAGCTCTTCTTGTCAGCTATAAAAATGGCACCTTGTAGATAATAGATATCTTGGTGTTGAACCTGTGAAAGCATCAAGAAACAATGACTAAACACAAATTAACACTCAAAACATACATATAAATATCTATCCAAGATAGAGGTAAAAAATACATTTATTGATTCAGGTGAAAATTTTCCAGGGCTATGCCTTACAAATGTGGAAGATGATTTCTCAAATGACAAGTCATCAATATATAGGAGAAGAAAGGAGGCCTTTTGGCACCCCTTTTACAAGTGACCCATTTGCCTTATGAGAATTGGAAAGAGTAGGATACTTAAACATAAATGTTGTGTCAGCCCTGGCTTTGACTTTAGGCATTTTTTACATGGCTGCAGTGTTTCCTCATTAATCGAGACTACTCCTTAAAGGCACCTATGCAGTTTGTCTGCTCATAAATATGAAATGAAGAAAAAGGGTCACACGATTGGCCATTCAGGCCTTCTAATGGTCAATTCATAGGCATTGTGTCATCTACTGGAGTAATTTCTTTAATCGATGCCTCCCTTCAGCACTTAGACTATCTGCTTTCTCCTACACTTAGCACTTTTGTCTTTTCCCTATCTTGTCTCTTCTAGCTCCTTCGGTCCTCAGGGCTATCTCTAGGTGGGTTGCTACATTGCTTGGGCTCCTTTCATGGTTGGTGCTTGGGCATTTAAAAACCAATAGCCTTTTTTACTATGTTAAAATTGATGTTCATGCACCTGTCATCACTTGAAAACCAATGGCTAGTTCACCTTCTTAACATTGAAAGATTTTAGGACGTTACCATCCCTGACAAAATGTCATCGAGTCCTTTGCTAGCTTCTCTACAAGATTTTGTCCTCCTCGGCCTTCTCTACAGGTCTTTCCCTTACTTTGGACATTTTTTGCGGGCTCTTTATCCATGGACATTTTCTTGTGGACAAAAGTCTACAAGAATTATCATCGGGCTCCTTGGTGTGGCCTTCCCTAAATTCCTTCAGACTTTTTGTCTGAAGGAATCCCTTTGGACAAAAGTCTGAAGGAATTCGGGACTTGTCTTAACAAAATTCCAAAAAGTCCTTTCCTTCACCCTTTGAAAACCTTTAGCTGTCCTTAAAATGCCCCCTGCCCTCTGCAAGGGCATTTGAACCTTTGGCTACCCTTCAACTATAGGACACACCCTTGAACCAAGCCATTAAACCAACCCGTTGAACCAAAATTGGTTCAATAGTTCAAACACTGCGCACCGATAGAGTGTTGAACCAAATGTTGAACCCAAAGCCACTTGAACTAAGGCTTGAAAATGAAGTGATGGGTCTATTGATTGAACCAGTTCTTAAACCAAGTGCGGATTGAACATGTGATTAAACCAAGGCTAAAAAATGGAGTGATGAATCTGCAGTAATGAACCAAGGCATTGAATACTGGTTCAGTGATTCAACCATGCCAACCTTTCTTGATTTTATTTAGACAAGAGTCCAAAGAAGCCTTGTAAAATCTTGCCCTTTTTGAATTTCTCCTTCATGTGTCAAAAGACTAAATTGCTGAGTCTGAAGAAAACTTCTCCTGCAAAGTCCGTAGATTTCCAAAACCTGCAGAGTCTATAGAAATTTTGTAGAGTTCGTAGAAATGAATAGATTCATGCAAAATTAGAAAATGAAATGGCCTAGAATAGTAGGGACAGAAGGGGGCTGATTTTTGGCCTATTGGGCAAAAAATGGTCAATAGGTAGTTATTCCTTGTGAAATAGGTGTTTTACTAAAGGCCTTTGGTCTAAAGGATTTGATCATGGTTTTTTTATATAAAGGAGTTGGCTAGTGTCTTGTTTGTAATTTTTTATAGGATAAGTAGTCTATGTATTATAGGCTTAAGAGTGGGTTTTATTACCAATGTGGGTTCTAATAGGAACTATGTGTTGTGAGTTTGATCTTGTGTATTAATTGAATGAATGAGCTCTTGTAAATGTTGATTGTCTAATAGTTTGAAAGGATTAGAATAGAATTTGAAATATCTAGGATCACTAATTGACCTCCCTCTCAGTGATTGTACCTAAAACAAGTTACTTTTTATTAAGGTATAAATTATAGTTATGTTGACATGATGATTGATAAATGAAACTATGATCAAATTAGTTTGAGTTTTATTTATTTTGAATGCAAGGGGTGAAACTCAATACACAATCATAATATTTATCTAGTATTATGGGAGTATTGAAGGGATAGAAAGGCCTAATTGGGTAGGTGTTTACAAAGAGAATTGTATATAAACATATATTTGAACATTTAAAATTTATAGAGAACTAAAAGGAGATATATGGTTGTCAAATAAGTTCTTATATATTTATGAAAGTTTTCAGAGTTGTCAAACCAAGAGAAATTGTGGAAAAAAAGGCTACAAGGGCTAGGGGCACTAAAGAGGTTGAAGAGTGAAAATGCATGATGAAATGAGATTGATAAGTTTAAAGGGGTTTTAAAAAGTGTAATATGATCATTAAATATCATCCATGTCATCATTATATCTTCATGAAATCTATAAAAAGATTAGGGTGTTTAGATAATGAAGAGTTTGTCTAGAGTGGCTAATGTGAGCAAAGTAAGTGAATCCTTGATGATGAGATGAATCAAAAGAATGGAATCAGTGAAAGAGTAAGTAATGATGTTTTAGAAGGATCTAATGATAAATTTAATTTATTATAAGGTGCTTAGTCTACAAGGTTATAGCAAAGGAGACTATATGGTCTAGTGAACAAGTTAGAGGACATCGATGAAAGTTGATCTCTAAGAACAAATCAAAGTATGTGAAGTTGAAATCTAGATCAATATTAGTGTATATTAGAGCTAGGAAGATGTTTTTGAGGCTTTTCCCAAGTACCTTTACATCATAGGAACATTTCATAAGTGTTTCACATATAGGTAAGGGAACATAATAAAACATTAGGAGGGATAAAAATTATTCCATTGATAACACCTATATAGACCTATGTATACACAACATGTGATCTGTAGAGACTTATTTTTATACATATAGGTCCAAAGGGAGGATGTAAATGATAATAAAACACATCCATAGGCAAGAATTAATAACCATGAATGCACACATAATACAAAGCATGAAGAAAATTAATAAATTCTTATTAATCTCAATGTCTAAGGATATATTAGAAACTTAAAAGGGTATATATTTGTTATACCAAGAGAGGGATATTAGAGAATTTTTTTATGTAGTGTTATGATACCTATAAATTTGAACCCTTTTACAATACAAATCAAGGTTTATATAGCATTGGGAAAGGCTCTATCTATTCAACTCATTATTGGAGGTGGTAGATAGGAACTTAAATTTAAAAATAGTGCCCATAGCCCAAAGCTGACTAAGAGTGATAAAGTCTTCAAAATAACTACTACATACCATTCCCATTCAATTTAGTTTTGATAATTTGATCATGGAACTATATGGAAGGTCACCATTAGATATTTTAGTAGCCAACATGTGTATCAAGAATGGAAGATACACTTTTATAGTTAAAGTAGATATGTGTGCAAGGTCTTATACCCTCCATTACATTCAATCTTACCTAAATTAAGTTCTATAAATGTTTAATCATGCTCAACTACCAGGTTTATTTATGGATTCTACTTGGTAATCCACTTAGACTACCACACTGACATGGAAATATGTATGTATATCTTTAGGTTCTACCTCATCATCTTGTACATGTACTGCTCATTATGAATGCATCCCCCTTGGTAAAATATGCACACTAGCCCATATGCACACTAGCCCATATGCACTCTCTTCTTCAATATGTCTCATATGTGGTTGTTCATGGATATATATGTAATTTCTTCACAATGTGTACACATATAATATTATGTAGAGAGATAGATGTGTAGTGTAGCTTTGAGTTTATAAAGGGTGAAAACATTGTTCTCTTGTTAAAACACGTAAGCGATTTATACCCTTTAGGATTAATGTATTTTTATGTCATTAAAAAGTCTACACCTTATATATATATATATATATATATATATATATATATATAACTTGTATTAGTATTAAAAGGAGGTGGTGCACACATTGGATCATATCCTACAAATTATGGGAGTGTATAAGTGGAAATATATGATATGTAATGAAACTTAATCAAGGAGGAAGAAGGAGACCTTTCATTGGGAGTATGAAATTAGGTCAAAGATCTCGAATGTGTTCCCATTAATTTATAAATACTTCTTATGAACTTATTTCTTTTGCCTTTTGAATTTTGGGTTGTTATAATATACATGTTGTGTTGGTGTAATGAAGGTGTGATGGGTACATATCAACACTTAGTAATAAATGATCATGTATTGAATTTTTTTAAGCATGGGAATGGATGGGAATGTTTGTGAATAATATTTTATTGAAGAACCTAACATAGTGTAAGCATGTATACATTTCATAGGGTCCTCATGAGTCCATTTATTATTGGGGTTGACTTGGAGAGTCAACACTTTTGACATCCTATCTAGTCTGCTTACCTACTAAGAAGGAATCCAATATCCTTAGGACAATTTATTAGGCATGAAATCCTATATAATACCTTAATATTATTTATCTTAATTTTAATTAGGCATGAGAATCCCACTTGATACTATAATGAATTAATATGCCTTCTATAAGGTCAAACAAATCAAACATCTATGCTGAATGGTGTAAAAAGGAAAGATAAATGTAAACTAATAAAACTATGCACAAGCACTTAGAGGAAATGAAATTATTATAAATAATAACATGTGAACATGACGCTTATGGAAATTAAAGCATCTAAACTAATATTTATAAGATTTTCCATGATCATTGAAGATAGTGCTTAAGATTAATCCTATTGATAAGGATGAAAAACACTTCTCTAATTAGCTTTGTGTAAGTTGTTATGCATTGGATTATGTGTAACTAGATATGGTATATGGGAAACTCCATAGAGTGTAAATTTTTTTATGATTCCCATCCTTTTCTCTATTTATATCCCATTTAATTAGAAATTCTCCATTTAATCCTCTATCATCAACCCTCCTATACCAAATGTTCTCTTGGTTTGTGTCTACTAAATCTCCATAGTGTGCATGGCCTATACCCTAAGTTATTCAAGATCCATTAGATTGAATAAGATTACTATCATTGGATTGATTTATAATAATTCTAATTTATGTTTTATTTCTAGTGAAGGTAACTCAAGTTATGTGGGCAACCTCACTTCCTTTACATAGACTAACATTAAGGGTGAATTCCCTAGCACTTTTTTTAGTGTTATTTCGTATGCCCAAAGGGGTGTTATGAGATTGGTGTGTGATTATCATTATATATCCTCAATGGTTCACTTAATCATGTTAATTAAGTTCTTATTAGTCAATTCAACTAAACCATTACATTGGGGGTAATAGTTTGAGGAGGTGCTCAAATGGATGTTATGTTTGATTTCCCATTTGTTGATCTTGGATTCAAGGAAATCCAGTACATTGTTTGATATAATAGTATCCAAAACACTAAATATTTTAAAAATTACTTCATATAAGTCTAGGATGGAAACCCCATTAGACACTTTGAGCTATATTTCCTTTATCCACCTCGTGAAGTAGTTAGTTTCTATGAGGATCCAATTATGTGCTATGCTTGATGGAAAATTTTATAAATCTAATGAAATCCAAGATCCAATAATCAAAGGTTTAATTAGATAGTATTAGGTTTATGGGAAGGGCTTCCATATTCTATTTTCTTAAAAATAAGGCACACTTGTTTTATCTTCATACCCATATGCGTACATCCTTAAATAGAGTTGGCCAATAATATATATCTCACATGATTTTGATGGTAGTGGTTTTAGGTGAGTAATAGCCTCTTGATAGCCCATCATGGAAATTTTCAAGGATCTTATTCACCCAATCATATTCTATGCATCATAATAAAACTCTATTGATGTCTATTATAAAAATTGCACTATTGATAAGAACATAAGGAATTGTTTATAATATGAAATGTCTGTGCTTGGATTTATTAAATCCATGTGGATACACACTATTTTGGAGTAATATCATCATGTTCTGAGTCTAATTCACTGAAGCACCCTGGCCCATTCATTGTTATTTTCATATCATAAATATTACTTTATATTATATCTTCACATCCTCTACTAGTTGCTTATAGAATACCTTGCCTCACACTATCTTGGTGATTTTTATGTCTATGTCATATTCCATCACCTTTGCGACCCTACTAACTCTCTTCTCATTGATTTCCTAGATGAGTTCTAACTCCTTTATAGTTGAGTGTGAGACCATGAGATAGATCTTGTTATTGGATATCATATGCCTAAAATTATTGAATTCTCTTATTAATTCAAAGATGTGCTTCTATATAAATTTATAGCATACCTCTTAATCCTTGAATGTTTGATTAAAGAAATAAATAGACTACTCTAGTTGATATTTGTTTCAGTACACCAAAATGACTGAGATGCCTTTGGTTCCACCAAATGTATAAAAGACAAAATTCCTATTTTACTCTAGGTTTATTAGGGTAGGAGCTATGTAATGGCTTGCTTGATGTCCTTGTAACTATTTTATTCCTCTTGTGCCTATCTAAATATAGCACTATTCTTGAGTATTACTATGAGGGGTTTAACCAGAGTCATGAAACTCATCTCAAACCTTATAACAAAGTTTATTTTCGCTAAGAATTTTTGGAGACTCTTCTTTTGACCAAGGAGAGGGAGTGATAGAATGGCCTCAACTCATTTGGGATCAATCAAAAGTCCCTCTTTAAATATTATGTGTCCTAAAATTTAGCCTTCATGCATGGTGAATATGCACTTACTTGGGTTTAAAGAGATCCTAAAATATCAGAATTTCTCAAAGAATTACCTAGGATGACCTAAATGATCTATTGCACACTTTGAAAAAATAATGATATCATCAAGGTAAAATAAGATGATTTTGTTGAGGATTTCATTAAATTTCATATCCATGGCCCTATGTAAGGTATCTCCTACATTTATCAAACCAAAAGGCATCCTTTGGTATGTTAAAGTGCCCCACTTAGGGGTGAATGGCATTTTAAATCAGTTGCACTCCCACACAAGTACCTAGTTATAGCTTGAATAATCATTCAATATTAAAAACCTTTCCTTTATTTAAATTATTTATATAATTTTATCCATTAGTAGGAGGGGTAGTGGTCCTTAAGGGAGGATTTTTTTAGGTCCCTAAAGTCTATACATATTAGATATTTCCATTATTCTTATGTAATAGGACTATATTGGCCACCCATGAGGAATGTTTGATTGGAAATATTATGTTGGCCTCAATGAGCTTTGAGATATCCTTCCTCATTAATATATTAATCTTAGTGTTAACCATCTTCTAATTCTACTTGACTAGCCTGGTATTTGGGTGAATATCAATAGTCTATTGGGCTAAGCCTTGATCAAAGCCTTTGAGGTTGTTGGTATCTCCATGAGAATATATCATCACATATTTTGCTTATCCCAATGAATTATTCAATTTAATATGGGTAACATATATTATAGGCTTTTAGGAGATTGTAATCAGAGATGACCCCTAACTTATAGATTTCATCCTTCACCATCATGTTTCTTCTCTCACCCCTGAGATGTTCATCAGAATTTAAGATGTTTCAAGCATGAATAGCCCTTTAGGTAACTTATTTCCCTTAAATTTTATTATCTAATACTCATATTAAGTTTGGATGCATAGTTAATTTTTGGAATAGATCTCATGTTTATTTTGTAGGAGATTGACAATTTATTTTTCAATTTCAAACACATGCCAATTTTTGTATTATCTAGAACTATCATTATAACTATAGGTTTTAAAAGTTGCTCAGACTCATTATTTATACTCACAAGAGGTCACACTATGCACCCATCATTATAATCCTATCAACATCATCATTCTAAGCCATTAATATTGAACAAATATTGAAATCATAAAAATACTTGATATTGTCCCATGCTCTATGTTTATAACCTCTTAGCAAATTGTTTCTAGACATGTTTCATGATTTAACTTGGTTTACCACCAATTCACTATCTATTAAATATTTCAACACCTTGATTCCTTTCTTATGCACCAATTATATACCCTATATCAATGCCTCATATTTGTCAACATTGTTTATGAAAATAAACTATAATTTGAATGTATGCAAAATTTTCTCCTTCTAAGGGGATAATATAAAAACATTAGCCCCTATGCCATTTCCTATTTAGGATCCTTCAAACTATAACTTATATATACATTTGATATATTCTTTTGCTTTATATGGTTAGGTAATAAGGTTTCCTCATCGAGAATGTAGTATGTGCCTAGACCTATTTCCTCTACATTATTAGATGGGTCAAACTCATAGTGATCATGTTTCCATTCATTAATAAAGCTATCAAAAATTACCTCAAGAAGCACATGGTGGTCTTTTGAATAATTGATTTCTCTTCTTGGTCAAACAAGGTGCAGTATATATCAACCAGGATAGGAGTGTGTCACTATGTGATTATTTAAAATAGAATCAAACCTAATGATCACCTTGGTCCCATATCCAGTCTTGAGTATCATGTGTGACCAATCCAAGGATAGATATCCACCCACCTTCATAGTGAAATCCTAGGAGAGGCATATAAAAAATTAAGGGGGTAAGACAATGATTACACTATCCTATGAAATGAAAAGGCTCATACATGTATGTAGAGTGAGACTTATACCTTGATGATTCCCATAGTTTTAACCAATATTTTATCTAATTAGATGACCATTTTTGAGATTGGATAATATGATATGCCTATCATGTCTACAATTCTATTTGGCATCATTGAGATGATCATGCCAAAATCTAACATAAAATTATGTACGAGATACCTACCAATAATTAGAGAGATGTAGAATGGGTTAGTTTATTATTTCTATGCATTTTTCCCTCTAATTAACATAGATTTGTGGGTGTATTAGGCATAATTTTTAGTGGCTCATGAGATTGGAATCTAATTAGGGTGTCTTATAGAAAATTCCTTTGGGAAGGAATAACAAGAACATCACACATGGTAACACTGAGGCTAGTCTTTATTCATTTGTTCAAATATGTTAAAGGGAATTCATGTCCCTTTAATATGTTCCATTTGGGTGGCTAATTCCTATAACATTTGCTAAACAACCTAGGGCTATCTCTTTTTCTACATAAGCATTTTTTTCATTCCTATAATCTTATATTAAGTGTTCTACCCTACATTTCTACAAGCAAAACTTAGGGTGAAAAGGTTGAGGGTGTTGAAGGATATAACTCTCTCTCTCTCTCTCTCTCTCTCTCTCTCTCTCTCTCTCTCTCTCTCTCTCTATTTCTAAATCTTTTTAAAAATAAATGGGTTAATTCCTTTAGCACTTCATTATAATTCACATCATTAAATTTACCCACCCCCCCCCTCTCTCTCTCTCTCTCTCTCTCTCTCTCTCTCTCTCTCTCTCTCTCTCTCTCTCTCTCTCTCTCTCTCTCTCTCTATTCGGTAATCTATTTCTAAATCTTTTTAAAAATAAATGGGTTATTTCCTTTAGCACTTCATTATAATTCACATCATTAAATTTACCCACCTACCAATTTAGGAGGGTGGATCTACCCTACTTGTGTGTTCATGAATGTGGTTCATTCCTTAGTTGATATGAAGTAGATAGAGGCTATTGAGGTGGTGGCATAATTTGCATCATAGGTTCCTCATTCATCATTCCATTCACACACATGGCTTGACCATTTGGATGATCACATGAGAAATACCATTTACAGTCATAAACTATATTATTATACATAGGAATGAAAACTCAAGAGGTGCCCGTAGAGTTATAATTTTATCCATATTGTATGTGAGCTAGTTTTGATTGCATATAGCATGTTGGTAGGGAGGCTTGTTTGATTTATATTATTGGTTGAAGGTTTTATATGGTTTATAATGTTGTGTTTGATACCTTTTGAATGATACTAGCTCATTTCCAAATCTCTTCAACATTATGCCCTTAACTTATAGTGTATCTAGGGATATGTATGGTTGAATTATGGATTACATTAGCTTGTTACATTTCTCAATGGTCTTAGTTTGGTCAGACTATGGAATAACCATGGATAGGTAGAGTATATATAAGAGATAGTGGCTAGTCATTTATCATCATGTTATGTTTTTATTGCATTATTATAGAGGTTTCCCCCTTGAAGTGGCTCAGTCAAAATATTCAAGTATTATGATCTTTCATCACTTATTGTTGTGGATATGCTTATTTTTCTCTTAATTCTAGCATATATAATTCTATTGTTGTGAATCATATAAGTAATTTCCTTACAAGTGGTATCAGAACATTGATTTGGGAAATTTTCTATGACACATTTTTAGATCTAGTGTCTTGAGCACCAGAAGGCTATAAAAACATAACTTGTAATCTAGGATGATTTAATTTTTTTGTCACCACAATTTTATTCATGAGTTTTTTTATAAAAAGAGAAAAAAATTGGGTAAAAATAAAAAAAAGTCTAGAATTTATTTACCTTGTGCAAGTTGGCAGTCATTTAATTCATCTCTGTGAGATGATCACAATATTATATTCCACCACTATACTTTTTTGGGTCAAAATTTTTCACCCTTATGTATAATAGTAGTATTTTGGCAAGATGATTGTAATGGTGTATTACAATAGTAAATTTTTGTAGGGCTCAAACCCTCTTAGGGTTTATGCATGCCTAGTTCAAACACTTGTGGATACAGGAAAGGGAAATAAACTCCAAAAACTCCTCAAAAGGATGACATGGAATCTAAAACTTTTGATCCATTTATTTTAGAGGTAGTTTAACAGCTTAAGTTAGAGATTTAGGGCATGGTGAAAATAAATGATTTTGATACCATTCAAGGGGACATTATAAATTTGAGAGGGGACTTAGATAACATTAATGATAAATTATAACAACTATCTAGGCAATTGGACAACTTGGCAGTTCATAAAATATAAAATAATCCTCCACCACTTTAGTTTTGTTCTCTTACTCTACAAAATACTAATAAAAATTTTATCCCTAAGCTAATGTTTCCAAAAGTAGACCTATGAAATTTTGATGGTAATGATCCACTTACATGGATCACTCAATTTGAAAATTTATTTGATCTACATCAAACTCCATATTCACAAAAAGTGGTTATAGCCTCTCTATGTAAAACCTAAGCCATTCATTTGGTATCATTGGTTATGTACTTAGAATAAAAATAAGGGTGTCCTAGTTTCATGGTTGATATTTTTTAAGGATTTGTAGCTCTAATATCACAATAATGTCTTATAATATTACTTTAGTTAACTAGCCAAGTTGTGCCAAACTAGGACTATCAAGGACTACATTCATCAATTTCAAAATATCTCCTTATGGGTTGTAGACATCACTAAATAAAATATTATTGACCTATTCTTTGGAAGGCCTCAAAGATAACATTGAATTAGAGGTTTTCATGTTTCATCCTAGTATTGTATCTAAGGCCATATCAAAGGCATGCATGGTTGAATAAAAAGAGATAATCAAACAAAGACCTTTCACTAATTTTCATGAATTCACCTTTTTATCACTATCATTTCATCAACCTACCATACTAACACCTCAACAAGTGAAATTAAAGTGTGCAAAATGTTTGTGTTTTGGTTGTGATAGTAAATGGAGCAAATGGCATAGATGTGTTGAAAACAAGTTATTTTACATTGACGGTGCCAATGATGAGGAAGAAGATGAGGAGGCTTCATGGTAAGGGATAGAATAACCTAAGGATGAATATGAATATTCTCAACCTACTATTTCCTAGCATTCACTTTTAGGCATTAGTACTCCTCAAACTCTTAAGGTGATGGGGTTATTAAAGAAATAAAAGGTGACTATGTTAATTGATTCAACGAGTACACCTTAATTCATCAATAGTAAGTTGGTTACTAATTTAAATCATTTCATTTACCTAGATCTAGAATTTTAGGTCATGGTTATAGATGGTGGTATGGTCAACTATTTTAGAAAATGTCATAGTATTAAGCTTTTTATGGGAGACTATTTTTTAGATTCCCATTTGTGTGTTATACCATGGGAAGAGATGATATTATTTTGGAATTGAAATGGATCACCACTTTGGGCACTATTGAGATGAATTTCCAATAATTATTCATGAGGTTCCATTCAGAAGGAAGGAATTTTGAACTACATGGATTACAAGATAAATTTCTACAACTGGTTAGTTACCACCAAATGATGAAGATTCTCAAAAAAGGTGCAAAAGTTTTTGTGGCATGTTTATTTTCCATGGAGGTTCAACTAACCAAGGAGTCTACACATCTTGATTTGAAAAAGGTGTTGGATGACCATTCTATTATTTTTGGTGACATGCCAAAAGGAATTCCTTCAAGTTGTGCACACAATCATGGCATTAGACTCATTCCAAGAAGTACACCACCCAAAATCAGACCCTACAGGTATCCCTATACCTAAAATAATGAAATTGAAAATATGATACAAGAGATGTTGGAGGTAGGAATCATTCAACATAGCCAAAGTGAATATTCTTCCTTATGTTCATGGTGTAGAAGAAGAATGATAGTTTGAGGATGTACCCAAAATATAGAGAACTCAACAAATACACCATCAAAGAAAAGTTTTATATTCTAGTAATTTATAATTTTTTAGATGAATTTCATGGTGTTATTTATTTTACCAAGTTAGATATTCACTCTAGATATCATCATATTCACATTTGAAATGAGAACATACCTAAAATAACTTTCAAAACTCATGAAGGCCATTATTAATTTATGGTCATGTATTTGGGCCTCAAGCCATTTTTGGGAAATTTTGTATTAATGTTTTTTTATGATATCCTCATCTATAATAAAAATTGGGAAGATTATTTACAACATGTGAAACAGGTGCTTTCAGTTCTAGAAAAGCATTAGCTTTATGTCAAACCTTCCAAATGTGCTTTTGGTGTTCAAGAGGTGGTTTAATTGGGTCATATTTTTTCACATGAAGGAGTGAAATTTGATCCTAAGAAAATCCAAGCAATGACGGAGTGGCAGGTTCCTAAGACCCTTAAGAACCTCTATGGATTTTTGGGGCTAACTGGTTACTATCATAGGTTTGTCAAAAATTATTATAACATTACAGCCCCACTAACCTATTTGATAAAGAAAGACTCCTAGTGGATTGATTCAGTGACCAAGGAATTTGAATAGTTGAAAATGGTTATGTGTACAACTCCAGTTTTGGCTAGTCTTGATTTTTAGAAAAACATTTTTTAGGGAGTGTGATGCATCAAGATATGGCATGGGGGGCATATTTATGCAAGAATACAAAAAAATTTAATTTGAAAGTCACCAAATTAAGGGAAAAAATAGTCTCAAACCAATATATGAGAAAGAGATGATGGCTATTATACATGTAATGAAGCAATGGAGACCATATCTAATGGGTTATCACTTTCAAGTATAGACTAATCATGATAGCCTCGAATATGTTTTGTAACAATGCTTATCATCTGAAGAACAATAAAAATGGGTGACTAAAATGTTAGGCTATGATTTTGAGATAGTGTATAAGAAAGGAAAAGAGAATGTGGTGGTATATGCCCTCTCTCTATGGCATGAATCAGTTTAGGCATTGTTATGTGCCATGACTATATGGTAGGTAGATTGGTTAGAGGAAGCAAGATTAAAATTGGAGAATGACAATGCTATCAAGGATTTGATTCACAATATTTAGTAGGGTTATAATGAATCTAAATAAATTACATGTAAGGGGAACACATTATGGTATAAATAAATATACTTTTGTAAACATTCTCTCCTCAAAAATAAAATTATTGAGGAACTTCATGACTCTCCACTTGGAGGACACTCAGGATTTTTGAAAACATATCATAGAATCAAGAAAGATTTATTTTGGGAAGGACTCAAAGGGGATGTTCATAAATATGTGGCTAAATGTATGGTATACTAACAAAATAAAGGTGAAACCATTAAGACTCTAGGTCTTTTTTAGCCTTTATCCATCCCTAGCTAGTGTTGGGAAGAGGTTTCCATGGATTTCATTATAACGTTACCAAGGTTTAAGGGTAAATTTTTTATCATGGTAGTTGTGGATCAACTCACCAAGTATGCTAGTTTTTTCTCCTTATCATAGCCATTTGTTGCTAGTATAGTTGCTTTTATTTTTCTTAATATAATTCAAGGATTGCATGGCACTCCAAAGATAATTTAAAGTGATTAAGATTCCATATTTACTTAATTTTTGGACTAAATTATTTACATGTTTGGTTACCCATTTGGATCTTAGATCATCCTATCATCTTTAATCTGATGGACAAATAAAGCTAGTGAAAAAATGTCTCAAATGGTATCTTCATTGTTTTATTTCTAAAAAATAGGATCAATGGGTTCATTGACTTATAATTTTTGAATGGTGGTATGACACTTATTCAAAGATGTCTCCCTTTGTGTTATTTTATGGGTATCACCTACCATTCATCACTTTAATTTTGATAATGCATTATAAGGTTTGAGCTATTGAGGAACACATTGACCATCAATAAGAGTTGTTAGTCAATTTTTGAGAGAATTTAGCAATAACACAAAATCAAATAAAGTAACAAGTAGATAAACACTACAATGAGTGGCATTTTAACATAGGTGAGTGGGTCTTTGTGTATTTATAGCCATATAAGCAAATTCCTCTAAAGCAATAGAAAAAGGATAAAAATATATCACCTAAGTATTATCGACCTTAATAGATCTTGTAGAAAATTGGTAGTGTGGTTTACAAGTTAGAGTTACCCCCATTCACTCACATACCTCTTGTATTCCATGTATCTTACCTGAAGAAAGTAATTAGACACAGAGTTTCCACTCATGGTTAGTTACATAAATTAGATGAATAAGGCATAGTAATTGTAGATCTTAAGGAGATCCTTCACATGTTTACTAAGTAATGGAGGACTAGAGCCATTAATTAGTATTTGATCAAATGGAAGAATCTACATTTTGATGATGAAACATGGGAGGATGAAGCATTCCTACAAAACCATCTTGGTTTGATTCAACATTGAGGATAATGATTTTTTGAAGGGGAGGTGCATGTTATGCCCCTAATATATAGTTCATCTAGGGATATGTGTGGTTGAATCATAGCTTACACATATTCATATTAGCTTATTGTATTTCTTGATGTTCTTAGTTTGGTTAGCTTATGGAATAACCATGGATAATTATATTATATATAGGAGGTAATGGTTAGTATTTTATCATCATATTTTGAATTTTTTTCTTACTAAATTGTTGTGGAGGTTTCCCCCTTGAAGTAGCTTAGTCATAATATTCAAGTTTTCTTCTCTTTCACCAGTTCTTGTTGTGGATATGCTTATTCTTATCTTAATTCTATCATATATAATCATAATATTATGAATCATCTAAGTAATTTCCTTACATTCAATAATGGCATGGCTTCATTTTTCTCAATCAAAAGCATAGAATTTGATGTAACTAGTAAGCTAAAAATAATCAAAATGGGGGCTAGAGTTGAAATAGGAGGCAAGGTAGTTGAACTTGTACACCAAGGCTCAGGAAACAACAAAACAAGGATTTTGGGTGTAATTTTTCCCACTTGGATCAAAAAGTTATCTATGTGCACAATAACCATATACATCTATTAATACTATGTTTCCCATAGATTAGATAATTATGACCACATCATTATTTAATGCTCTCAAAAAATATAAGATCACAATGTTAAGATTTGGATTAATCAGGAGTTGAAATTGATCCCAAATTCTTTATAATATGAAGTTTAAGTCAACCATCTACTCATGTGGATCCCTTTTGATGGTTGTGATCTACTTTATTAATGATAGGTGGTCATATTTTTCTTCAAAGTATCTGCATAGTGTTGCACCTAACTCATCCTAATTTTGAATAGTATAAAGACATAAACTATGGTACCATTGGAGTTTTCTCCATTTAAAAGAAGAGGCAAGGAGTTTCACTATGACATGATATATAGTTACATTATTGATAGATTAAATATTTTTAATGTCTTTTATGTGCTCTATTTGGGTAGTATACTTTTCTCTAGTAAATTAAGGGATGATCTTAAGAGAAACTACATAAATGCCATCATATTATGGAAGTATCAATGGGATACCTCCATTAAATATAAAAAAGGGTTAAATTCTAAGAACTATCATAAATGGGATTGGGAATAGTCTTCCTCTATGCATAGGGAATGTACCAAATGGGGGTGTATATTAAGCTCTATGAGAAAGTCAGCTTGCATCACTACCCCTCTTAATAAGGGACAAGAATGATAGCTCTTCCTCTTTTAAAGGGTACATGTAAATTGAATAAATAAATGTAAACAAGTCTTAAATATAATATCATTTATCTTAGAATATAGATGAGTGATTAATATTTATGAATGAAAAATGTTTGGAGTTTCCAAGTGCTCTATAGAATGTCTTTAACATTATTGACTAAAAATTTCACCAAATTTTTAGTTATATCTCTAAATGGTCCCATCAGTCATACCATAAACTAGTATCATTTAAAATGTGAACTTATATATGAAAGTCTTTGATGCACATTGGTGCATGGTAATTCCATGCCTAACACCTTAGACATGCACACTCGGGAGTGATTCGATGTCTCATTTTTATAATGGGATTACACCCAAAGGTATGGGAATATTGTGATACTTGGGATGAACCTCCATATTAGGTTGAATTAATTCTATTCTAAATTCACATGGTTTAAAACTAGAGCACATACCTATAAAGATAAAAAATGAAATCTACCACTAATGCTAAACCTAAACTTAACAAAGGGGAAAAGGGAGATAAAAGGTAAGAGGGTTGATAGAATGTAATATATAATGCAAAAAGAATAGAGTAAACACCCCACCTCCTTAATTAAATAATAAAATTAAGAATATATATATAAAATATTCAAACCAAGTGCACTTCATAAGTGTTTTACATGAAGGTAAGGGAAAACAATGTAACATTAGGAAGGGATAAAAATGATCCAAAAATAATGCCTATGTAGACCCATGTATACATAAAATGTGACCTATTGAGACTTCCAATTATATGTAGAGGTGCCAATAGAGGATGAAAATGAGAGGGACAGACATCCATAGATAAGGATCAACAACTTTGAATGTACATAAAACACAGAGCATGAATAAAAGTATATAGATTCTTATTAACCTCAAGGTCTAAGGTAACACTAAAAAATCAAATGGGTAAAGATTTTTTATACCTAGAGAGGGATCTTAGAATGAATTGTTTTTAGAATTATGATACCTATAAATTTCAATGTAATCAATTCCCTATTGGAGGTGGTAGATAGGAATTTGAATTTAAAAATTAGTCCTAGATCCTAAGCCCAATTAAGAGAACCAATGTTTTTGAAATAAATACTAAAATCCATGATCATTCAATTTATTTCTAACAATTTGATCATGAAAGTAACTAAAAGGTCACTCTTAGATATTTAAGTGGCCAGTGTGTGTATCAAGGATGGAAGATACACTTTTATAGTCAGAAGAGATGTGTGTTCATGATCTAATAACTTCATTTACATTGAATCTTTCTTCGATTTTTTTCCCTCAATATCCAGTCAAGCTTAGATACTACTTTTGTTTATAGATACCACTTAGAAATACACCTAGACTAGGCCACTGGTATGGAACTACATAGGTGCATCTTTAGTTTCTACCTCATCATCCTATACAAGTAATGGATGTTTTGAATGCATCCCCATTGAGACCATATACACATTATCCCATGTACACTCTCTTATTTTTTGAGTCTCATGTGTGGTTATGTATATATGTCTAAGTACATTCTATGTAAAGGGTGTACACTAAAAATTATGTATAGAGCTAGTTGTATAATGTAGTTATGATATTTTAAAGGGTGCAAATATTGTCATCTTGTAAAAACACATAAATTATTGGTCCTATTTGTGATTAATGTCTTTTTATGGCCTTCACAAGTCTATTCCTTTTATTTATAACTTGTAATAGTTTTTGAAGGAGGTGTTACATAGCTTAAATTATAGCCTATGAATTATGGGAGCACAAAAGTGGAACTCTATGATTTAGAGTAAAATTTAATCATAGAGGTAGAAGGATTCATTTTGGTAAGAGTACATAATTATGTCAATTATATTGAACTTGCTCCTCTTAATTTTGAAATGTTCCCTATGCATTTCCTTCTTTTACCAAAAGTCTAGGAGACCTATGCACTATGTTGGTGTGATGAAGGCATGACAGGTGTGGATAGAAACTTAGTGATATGTGATCTTGCATTGAATTTTCTAAGCATGGACATGGATGGGAATATCTATGCATAAAATTTTCTTAAAGAACCTAACATTGTGAAATCATGCAAACCATTTGTAGGGTCCTCATGAGCTCAACACTTGTTGGGGTGGTAACCTAGAGAGTCAACACTTGGCATGGTAACTACATTTGGAAACCTTGAAAAATAACACTAAAAATGGAAAAAAATAAATGCATAGTTATAAAATATAGTTAATAAATGAACATAAATGAAAAAATCTTTGAAATGATTATAAAACCTAGAAAAATTGGAAATCCAAGATTAATAAGGCTAAATTAGAATAAAAATATATAAAGATCAATAAATAAAAAGGGAAAATTATAAAGACACCATTTTTGGGTTAATACAAAAATAAGAACACAAGAAAACAAGGAAACAAAAAGGGGATCAAATAGACCTAAAAAAAGGTGAGACATGAAATCATGAAAATGGATAAATAAGACCGAAGGACCCACAAAAAATGAACAAAAAGATTAAGATCCCAAACATAACTAAGATAAATCCTAGAAAGATAAGGAGATAAACAAGAAGGAATCTTATAAAAACTCAAAGATACAATTTCTAGTCTAAGATGAAAATTTCTAAAGTTATGATAATGTTAACACGTCTAAAATAAATGAAGAATATGAAATGCATAACGTGGGTGAGGTTTTAAAAACAAACCAACTCATTAAGGGAGAATTAATGGATGGGAAGAATATAAGGCATCACTAAGGAAAAGACATTGTACACTAGTTTAGTATGCATCTCAATAATCAAAGTGAAATCATCTATCACTATCATCTAAAACATACTCTTGTAAGAAAAACTTAAAAAACATCGAGTACCTAACCCATTGTATTAGTAATGTAATAAAAACATAACATCAAGTGTCTTATGTCTCAAATAATATAAGAAACATGTAACAATAGTAGTATAATGAAAAAGGTCCATTAGAACTAAAATTGTGAGAAATGGGGCCTAAAAATTTGAAACTTTGAATCAACCATTGTAGATGGATTTTAAGCCAAAAGGGCTTATGTAGTACTATCAATCATCATCATATAAGTAGAAAAGTTTTATCATGAACATATTTAATGTTAATTTTTTTTCCTACTATTCCAGAATTTTTTTCTCAATATACTCAATCTGACCTATTTAATCTATCTTAGAATACCATAAAATATGTCAATTATTTTTCATAATTGTCTAAAATTCCCTACATATTGATCAAAGTGGATCTACCAATAGTGGATTTTATAGTAATTCTTAGACCATTCTCATGGCCTGCAATAACTATAGAGAAATTTATTTAGTATGTACTATACTAGAATAAATTGGGTCATTAAATCATATCATAATTTACCATTTTTACTCATCTAGCTCCATGCAAACAATAATATCTTCTTCACTAGGTTTGACACCTACATGCCAACTTGAAAGATTCAACTACACTTATATGTAACTACACATCCCTTGTAGTGTTAGTATTGTAAACCATAAATCTTCAATAATAATAGTTGGAGACATTATAGCATAATCATTGAGAGATAATAAGCCACACATGGAAATGGTTCATATTCCATAATGAATCTTAGCATCATGAAATGTAATTTATATTTAAATATTTGTAACACTAGTTTAATAGCTAGATAGATATAGAAATAATAATTAGACTAGAAGATACCACACATAATACCTTCTCAAGATAATGTCATTTATAATATGAACAGATAAATAAAATATATTTACTACAATTCTCTTTCTCTTTATTTACACTAACTTTTTCACAAAGCTTCCATACATACATAATTTAATCTAGATATTTATTTGGAGAGTTATCCATAGGGTCATACATTAGGCACCAAATCAATGGTATTATGATAGTTCATATTTTTATTGTATGAACCATAAAATGTGATTGGAGTATATAAGCCTCAATGTCAAACCTAGATATTCATTATAATATATTCTAAGTCATTTTGACAAAATGGAAAAAATGAGATCGTAGAATCACTAATGGATCAACATATATTTTTGTTCAACTAGTTTATAGAAGTACTTGAATGGGTATTTCCATCAACTTCATCATTAGGTAAAGATTGTGGTGGTTGAGTCCTCGTCTATTTAAAGTAAATCTAAGAATTCCTATGTTTGAGGGAAAGATTAATGTTGATGTAGTAATATATGGTTGGATCAATTATAATATTATTTATCCATAATTGATTTTTTTGATAAATAAAATATCAATATTACACATTTGAAATTATATTATTCCATCAATAATTAGTGGAAAACACATTATTTTTGGGAGAAATACCAAATGGAAGATGAACCTGAATCAACTTGGGATAAATTATTGAAAGTCTTCAAGAGTTCATATTATCTTAAAGGTACATATGATAATATATATATATATATATATATATATATATATATAGTGATCATAAGTGAAACAAGATCATGACAAGCTTTTCCAATCCCACACTGAGGCCTTCCATATTTTTTATACCAAAATAAGATCAATGGATTTAAAATAACATTGAGTTATCAATAACCGTATTAGCCTACAACCATCTATCTAGTTCATATTCAAGTTAGTTAAAGTATAAATAATGGGTAAATATAATATCTATGTGACACCCATTGATGAGTACTTAAAGTAGAATGGAAATAAAGAAACAACCTCTTCACCAAAACATACACATTTTTTAAACAAGACCAACATGTTTAAGCTATGCAAATGGTATAATATACAACAAAATAAACAATCACTCCAATGAAAAGTGTCATACTTAAAGGAATTTGATTATGTAGATAAAAATCAATGATGATTGACTCAATACCTTAGATGAAATCATTGACATAGATACAATCTATCGGAGTTGTTTCCAGAATCTAGATAATGCAAATGCAATGGAGATGTGATCACATGAGATAAAGCTAGTGCACATCACATAGATGCTAAAGAAATTTGAAATTATACAAGAAGATAAATTGCACAAGAGAAATAGGAGAAAACCCAATATCTAATTAACATGAGATGGCCAAAGTGAGGAATACATATGGGAGAGCACGTAAGTAACTCCTCCACAAAAGGTGGTCAAGGAACCCCAAGAATAGACTGTAACTCCTCCATGGGAGGTGGTGACAAGTTGCTAATAATAGAGAAGTAACTCTCATCAAGGGAGGTACTTATGACATTCTTATGACACCTATGACAGATCTATGACACACATCTCCACATAAGCTAGCCTATCCCACGAATGTAGGAAAACTCCATGTATGCACAAAAATATAATTTCCCTAATTAAAAAATAGGGAAAAAAAACCTACACTTATACCCCCCATAAGCACAACTTAGGTGGACAGTGGAAAAAAAATGGGTCTCAGTAACTAGGCCTGATGAGGTACCCATGTACAAATGCAATCTCCCATAAGATAGAGAAAAGGAGAAAACCCGTAGGAAAAAACTCCCCCCCAAAAGAGAGACATAAAATAAATGAAGAGGCTAGTTGGCCCCCCTGAAGATGATGCTACTGCAGATGTGGACTACATCCTGAGAAGAGCTCATAGATGAATGAACTTGCTCTCAGTGAAAGGTTTGGTGAAGATGTATGCAACTTGCTCCAAAGATTGAAAAAATATTAAGTCAATGACCTGACTATGAATAAGCTCCTGAATGAAATGCATGTGAATCTCTATGTGCTTGGTCTGCTGGTGCTGAACTAGATTCTTGCAAATTTGAATGGTACTCTGGTTGTCACAATAAATGATGGTGGGCTGCCTGATAGGAATGCCAAACTTAGAAAGTATCCCCTAAAGCCAAATAGCCTCAGTAGCTGCATTAACCACTCCCTTCTACTCTGCCTCTATGGATGATATACCAATAGCATTATGCTTCTTGTTAGACCAACTGATAGGACCAGAACCTAGAGAGAAACTATAACCAAAAGTGGACTTGTGAGTCTATGAATCGCCAGCCCAGTCTGAATCTATATATCCAACCAAGTCAACCTCTATGCCAAATATATAATGAATCCCATATCTATGTGAACCTGTATGTAATGCAAGATCCTCTTAGATGCTTTCCAATGAAGCTCATGAGGTTCCTGCATAAATCTAGAGACAAGTCCCACTGTATATGATATGTCAAGTCTGGTATGAGTCAAGTAGATGAGACTACCAAAAATTTGTCAATACCAAGTGGCATCAACAAATGGTGAAGAACAGTCAGCCTCAAGCTTGACTCCTAATAGAAAGGGAGTCAGAGATGGCTTACAATCAGCCATGTGAAACTAAGCCAATAAGTCAAGAGCATACTTTGGCTGTGTAAGAGAAATCCCTAAATCTGACTATGAGATCTCTATGCCAAGGAAGTAGTGCAATAAACCCAAGTTTGTCATGTCAAATCTATCCTAGAGAGATTCCTTCACCACTGCAATAGCTGATGAAGAACTCCCAGTGATCAAAAGGTCATCAACATATATAACCAAAATTAGGAGCGAATCATCATGTTGCAAGAAGTAGACATTGGGGTTAGAATGGAACCTAGTGAAACCCACTATGAGAAGGAATCCATCTTGTCATACCAAGCCCAAGGGGCCTATTTGAGGCCATAGATATATTTCTTAAGTCTGCATACTAAGGAAGGATATTGAATAAATCCTGGCGGCTGCTCCATGTAGATCTCCTCCTCTAGGTCTCCATGAAGAAAGGCACTCTTCACATCCATCTAGTCCACATCCCAACCATGTGCTATAAGAATAGCTAAGGTGAGTCAAATAAAAGTTATCTTTGCAATGGGTGTAAAGGTCTCTAAGTAGTCAATGCCTACCACTTGTGAGAAACCCTTGGCAACCAATCATGTCTTGTACTTATCAACTGACCCATCTACTGCAAACTTGGTCTGATATATCCACCTACATCGAACCATCTTTCTTCATTTAGGAAGTGAAGTCAAATCCCAAGTGTGATTTTTAATTAAGGAAAAATATTATTCCTCCATAACATTATCCCACTTAGGTACCCCTGATGCCTCTCGAAAAGTTTGTGGATCCAAAACTGAAGTAAAGAAGGCATGTGGATCTCTCTGAAAATCCCCCCTAGTATGTCTATCATCTATGAGATCTCTTGCCTAAGTGCCAGCACTCTCAAGTGTCTATCTGGCCCAAAGTGGCCTGGAAGTGGGTGAGTTAGGTGCTAACTCTTCATCCTCTGACTGACTATAGGTGGATGACTCTACATCACTATCCTCGCTATCTAAACTTGAAGAAGAAGAAGATGTCTCTAGCTTAAGAACTTGCTATGGCTAATCTGAATCTGATGAGGAATCATCATGAATAAGTAGATCTAATAGGGAGAAGAAGTGCCAAGTGTTGAGTCTCTAAGACTCTCCTAAAATCGGACACTTCTCTTAATGAATAACTCATGAGTGGTCAGGTCTAGAAGGTGATACCCCTTAATACCATCTAGATATCCTACAAAGATGTAAGGCTTGGATTAACATTCCATAGCTTTGTGTTTCTTCTTCAGTATGTGGGTTATGGCTAGGGATCCAAAAACCCTAAGGTGCTCAACATCAAGTTTCCTTTTATGCCAAGCTTCAAAGGGTGTTATCCCTTTCAAAGCTCTATGAGGAATCATATTTTGAATGTAGCAAGCATAATTGATGGCTTCAGCCTAGTACTATGGTGCTAAGGATTTGGAGTGAATCATATAGCTACCCATCTCTTTCAAGAACCTATTTTTGCATTCAATAACCCTATTCTGTGAAGGACTGTAAGTGACTGTGCACTATAGAACAATCCCCTCTATGGTACAAAATTTCTCAAACCTATTTTTGACATACTCCCCTCCATTATTAGTTTGAAGAACCTTGATGGATTTCTCGCTCTTTTTCTCAAAAAGAGCCTTGAAGTCTAGAAAATTTTCAAACACTTCAGACTTTTGTTTGAGAAAATATATCCAAGTGTACCTAGAGAAATCATCAATGAAAGTGAGGATGTACTTGGCCCTTATGAAAGATGGTTTGGGAAAGGGTCCCGATACATCACTGTGGACTAAATCCAAAGGTTGTGAAGCCCTCCACGCTTTGCCTTTGTCAAATTTTGCTTTGGGATGCTTCCTAAGGGAGCACCCCTCACAAAGTCCTTTTGAGAATTAGACACGAGGCAAGCCAATGACCATGTCATTTTTGCAAAGTTGTTCAAGGTAGTGGTAGTTAAGGTGGCCAAACCACTCATGCCACAATTTGCTAACTTCATCTGAATGAGTCAACAATGCTGTTGGAGAAGAATCTGGTGCAAAATGTGAAAAGTTGTATAACCTTGCTTGGTGATCTGCCCTACCCACTACCACTGTAGTATCACTATGCAACTCCCTGATAGCCATTGAATCTGGTGAAAACTCAACTCTCATGCCCTAACCAATGTGAGTGATTTGGTACACTAATAGGAGATTGGTTGAAAGATAAGGAACACTTAGAACATTATTGAATGTTCCTCCTTCCATTTCAACTGACCCTCTCCCTACAATGGAAACTGATGTGTCATCACCCAAACTAATTAAAGTCATGTTACAAGGTTCTAAAGATGAAAACTCAACTAGGGAAGAGCCCATGTGGTGAGAAGCACCCAAGTCAATGAATCATGAATATGTAGAAGCTATTGTAGCTATAAGGGCCTTGCCCTTTTCTTTCTCCTTACCCTTGCCTTTTGCCTTGGTAGAATCTTGGGTAGATGAATTCTGCTTGATGGACTCAAGAACACCTATGTTGTGTTTCTCTAGAAGATGAGTTAGGTGATCTATTTATTTATTCATGCATTTGTGTTCATCATGCCCTATCTTTTTACAATAGGCACACTTAACCTTCTTCTTAGGTTTAGCATTGGAAGAGGAAGACTCAGTGTTGTTTTTGGTAGGATTGTTGTTTTCTTTCTTCTTCTCCTATTCCTTGTTCTTTTTCTTCTTCTTCTTTGTTGAAGTCTTATCCTTACCATTTCTAGCTATCAAGGCTTGGGATTGAGTAGACTTCATTGTGCCCATTTTAATTAGCTTATCTTACTCCATAGTCAAGTCGGTAATGAATGAATCCAAAGAAGGCATTTTGCATGTAGTGCTAAGGGCACTTTTTGTGGCATGGAAATTGGAGACAAAGACTGAATAGCTTAGACCTAACTTTTTGAGAATAGAATAGATGAGTTGGTCATCTTTCTTCTCTATCCCTCATTATTTCAATTTCAATCTAAGGGCCTTAAACTTAGTGAAGAAGTCATGCAGGGTGTCAAAGTTGCTAGGACTTAGACTTATGAGTTCATTTTTGAGCTCATGACCTCTCATCTCATCAAGCTTCCCAAATAAGATTTCTAAGGTGTCTCATATGTCTTCAGGAGTCTTAAAGGTTTATAAATGGAAGAGAAGTTTTGGATACATAGACAAGCTCAATAGTCCATAGGATTCATCACTACGGTTGTACCACTTGACCTTTTGAGCATCAATGTTGGGTTTTACTTCAATACCCATGGTGATCCTATACAACCCTTTTATTCTAAGAATTATTGACATTTTAACCTTCCATTCATGATAGTTGAAGGGTGTTAGGGGTTTAAGTTGAAAATAATCCATTTTAAGCTGAATTTAGGTGAAGTTGTGTTGATTGTAAGTTGTGAATTTATGCAAAAAGGAGAATGAAAGCAAAGATTGTAAGTGTTGAAAAGCAATCACACCCCACTAAAATGTTGAGCCCCCCCCAAATATGCAATATCATGCTCAAAATACATTGGGATCAACTGAGAATGCATCTTAGAGCAATCAGTGCAAGACTGTAAGCAAACAGGATGTCAGACTCGGCTGAAAATGCATCCTAGGAGACCCAAATTTTTGGCACTTTATAAACTAGTGTATTATTAACAAATAAAAATCCTACGCTATGGATAATTGAATTACAAACACTTTTGCACAAAATGGTACCCAAATTCAAGCTACTATTTGCAAGATATTAAAGATTTAATTTTCTCGTAAACTAGTGTTTTTGCAAAAAAAAAGCGCTAAAACATTAAAAAAATGCCTATTTTGAGAGAAAAAGTGACCTTCCAACCACTCATTAGACTCAACACAGAGCATGGAATTCAAAGGAGGTTTGTGTGAGGGGGGATTGGCCTCATGTCAACCCAGGCCTCACCCCTCATCTTCGACAGGCAAAGATACAAGTTTAAATCTAAACCCCCAAATTATCAATTGTCTAAAATACTTAATATTTAGTCAAATTGACTGATTTTTTTTAACAAGTCAATTTTAACTGAAAATAATAAAGTAAGAGATATAATGAAATGGAAGGCCAAGTATATAATGGCCCACATGGGATGCCAAGCAAGGAAGGGGCACCATTTTCAAAAAAACAATTTTGATTTTGCTAGGCAGAAAAAAGATATTGAATTTATAGATCTCAACGAATAGCAAGGAAGAGGCAGAGTTTTAATTTCAATGCATAGTAGGTCTAGAAAAAATTTCTCACCAAAATAAGGTGTGCTCTTCTAATTTCTATTTGCAGTCACCATTTGAAGGAGAGATGGCGCAGACAAAGCAAATGGCGAGGAAATCAATAGGAGGGAAGGCACCTCACAAGCAACTTGCAACAAAGGTAGTGCGCAAGTCAGCCCCTACAGCCAAAAGATGCCCTTCTAGCATCTAAGAAATAGAACTAGATTTGCAAAGTTTTTTTCCTGTAGAATGACCAGAAAAAAATAAATTCCACTACCTTGCTGAAGCCACAACAGATCTATAAAAGATGTCTTGGCAAATTTTAACTTAGATATCTAAAGGGAGATCTGAATGAAACTCAATAGAAGTAATTTTTTTAACAGATTTCCATATGGATTTGCATGAGTTTTCAAGAAACTCTACCAAAACTCTCAAATGCAACTGAGTTAAACAAAAAAAACTACTAATAAAGCAATGTGAGAATTTTAGAATAAACTACTAGCATAACCAGACACACGATTACTGGAGTGGCTCTGATACCATATTGGAGTTGTTGCCAGAATCTGGACAATGCGAATGCAATGGAGACATGATCACACAAGATGAATCTAGTGCACATCACATAGATGCTAAAGCAATTTGAAATTATACAAGAAGATAAATTGCACAAGACAAATAGGAGAAAACCCAATATATGATTAACATGAGATGGCCAAAGTGAGGAATACATATAGGAGAGCACGTAAGTAACTCCTCCATAAAAGGTGGTCAAGGCACCCCAAGAATAGATTGTAGCTCCTCCATGAAAGGTGGTGACAAGGTGCTAAGAATAGAGAAGTAACTCCCATCAAGGGAGTTACTTATGAAACCTATGACACATCTGTGACACACATCTCCACATAAGCTAGCCTATCCCACGAATTTAATAAAACTCCATGTATGCAAAAAATATAACTTCCCTAATTAAAAAATAGGGAGAAAAAACCTACACTAATACAAATATTCTAGTCAACACCACATAAGAAACCCCCATATTGTTATATACTAAAGCAAAGTGACTATTCCATTTATATATATGGTTGTAAGGGAAGCCAATGGATTTAATTATAAATGGTGGTAGTATGAATAACCTCATTTATATATCAACCTTCAAGTTATTAAATTTTCCAACCATTCATCATCCAAAAACTTAAAAATTGGGATGGTTTGGTTCTTGAAACACCCAAGGTATTCGCATCACTCTTTAATGTTATTTTTCATATGATATTCATCCTTTTAAGGAGGAGTCAATTTGTGATGTAAGACCCATTTATTTATATAATGTGATCCTTATAAATACACACATTAATATTCATAATTATGTATAAAATACTAATACTCAATCATAAATATTCCAAAAATACACTAATTTCATCTACGTCATTATTTGGATAGGTGTCCACTGGGTCACCTCTTGGGCATTGGGTCACATATGCATCACATATTCCTCTATCTATCCAATCTGAATCACATAATCTGACCCAAAGTGTAATCTATTTTAATTATCTATTTATCAAAGCTTTAATATCTATGACAAACCCATTATATTTCCCACATTTGAGTTGAGGGATGAAACCTAAACATCCTTCATCTCAAACTAAATATTTATGTTCATCATTTGTTATATAGATAAATTTAATTAGGTAAAGCATGAAAATATGATAAGATAAGGCATAATATCAATATTTGGTCATTTAATCATTTCATAAACATGAAATCCAAGGGAGTGGACATGTAATTTTCATGCGAAGTATATATAGTAATTCTACATGTAATAATAATTCATGGTGAAGATTCGTGATAACAATCATGGCATTGCACATAATATAAAACATCTATGATAGAGATCACAACACCAAGATCAAAAAAAATCATATATGTCACCACATACATAAACACAATATTTAATGATCATGATCCACATAAAAACTCAATATATGCCATGATTTTTACTCAAATCTAACCCAACATGGACATGACATGGACTAGAGGATCCTTGATATAGCTGATATATGCCATGACAAAACACAATCAATGAACTCATATAAATATGTAATGTAACACATAAATGATCAAACATGTCTTAAGAAACAACATCACATGCTATAATAAGAAATGGATTACCATATTTCATTGATTCATCATCTTTCATATAAAAATAAAATATCCATAAAATAAGCACCCTAAAGAGTATACACAAGATCAAGACATGTATAAACCATCTAAGTATCTCAATATGATCACTATAATGTCATATAAAGATAAAACATGGATAGTGTATCAAAATTATACTAGTGTAAGAATGGCCCAAATGTAGTATGGTATCCCATAGTGTAATCATTATCTTGTATATATATGTGCATGCATCATATGTATCTTGTATAATGGAGAAGTGAGAAAAATCATATCCATGAAATATTTTTTCATACTAAAACCACAATGAACTAAGGAATAGTGCGCATAGATAGTCTAATTCATTATTATTAAAAAAATATCTAAGTATTTCTATCTATATGTCTCACACTCATCATAATATATAATTGGAACCTTTAATTAAATATCCAAGATGAGTTTGTTAAACAATTGCTAGTGGTTGGAGGAGTTGGCTAATTATGTAATAGAGACTAAAATATTATGTTCATAATAATAACTTACCATAAATATAAATCAAAATAATTAAAAATTGAGATAATTCAAGTTTAACCCTATCTAGTGTTAGCCTAGACAAAATTAAGCTAAATTGTTATGCCCTTAATATATAGTGTGTTTAAGGATATGTGTGGTTGACTTGTGGCCTGCATAACCATTTAACTTATTTTTTTACATTTATTTATGCTATAATTTTATTAGCAGGTTCATCTTATGCAGTAACCATACCCTCAGTAGGGTATATATAAGAGATAGTGGCTAGTACATAAGGATGATATTATGAAATCTATTCTCATGTATAATGTTTGTGGAGATTTTCCCCTCAAAATGGCTTAGTTATATATATCAAATATTTTGTTATATTCTCAATTGTTGCTGTGGATATTCTTGATCTACTCTTATTATTGTGATATATTATTTTTGATCTAATTATTAAAATTTACTATTTTAAATTGATTTGATTTATTTAAAGTATTTCATGTTAAGTGGCATTGAATCTCTTTCTAGGGCACTAAGTTTGTTTATCAAATCTATCAATTGTTTTCATCTTTTCCTTGTAGGTTATAAATTATGTTTAGATATTTAAAAAAATAACATAAATATATAATTTTGGGCTAATAAGTGATTGATTTTACCTAATTTTATGTAGTGATGGGTTATTACTCAGTACGTAAGCCATTAAAAATTATTGCATTCAAAATTATGATTTCATGTACCTTTAAGTATAGATGAATATCCATTTTTGTTTTTGAATATTAGCCATAGGAAATCTTCAATTATTTATTACTTATGGTGCTCAGTAGGAATTTATCCCTACGAAGCTACTTGTAGTTGGCTTTGGATATGGATAACATAATACATGTTTGATTAACCTTCATAGATAGTGATCTAAAATATTATTTGACACTATTTACAAATGGGATAAGTATGAATGTGAGACCACAAATCAAACATAACTTATTGACAATTTGAATTCCTAGGCCAAATTCCAACCTCTAAAATCAAAAAAAATCTAATGATACCCTTCAAGCTTATTCATGGTGTTCTAGAACTTGTCATGGTCTTATAACTACTCATTTTTGAGCCACTTAACATTGATTAAGGTATCAATTTTGTGATAGTCATTGCTTGAGAGATCATCATATGTCATCACCTATTTTGATTCCTTAGGTGATGTACTAAGTGGTCATGGTGGTAACTTAGTAAGTGGAAGTGTGTCAAAGTGGTTTTGAGGCATAGAAAGTGGTCTAAGCATTGTTTGAAAAAAATAATGATCTTTAGTAGAAATTAAGGTAATTTGACAAGATTAAGGTTCTAGTCCTCATGGTTTTATGCACGTTTTAAGCCACTTATTATGATAGGATATTTTATAGAACAATATAAACATGTAGAAGCCTTATTTGAATCATTACATGGGGTCTAAGATGTGTCTTAGGTCATTATCTATGATATAACCATTCAAACCTATTATAAGCCTTCTTAATCCCTTCAAGTCATCAAATAACCCTTAAAAAATGTCATATTAACCACATTGCATTATGAAACTTTGGGAAAGGGTTGTTCATGTTTCTCATTGTATTATGATGTTCTTAAAAGGGTCCCATTTATATCCTATAGTCATGACAAAGCAATTTCATGCACAAAGGTCTCCTTTTTTAGAAACCAAACCCACCTTTCATTCATTAAATGGGTCCCACACATGAGAAGTATGAAATTTAAACCTAACCAACTATACCATAAAGATTTTAACTTTTTTTTACCTCTATTTTCTCTCCCTCTTATCTATAATGGATTCTTAAAGCCTCAAACATGGAAACATGAAAAAAATAAGGTGTTTTAAATGTATTTTAAAGCCTTAAAGGATCTATATGGTCAAATCCATATAGAAGGAGGTTATATATTACATGAGGATTCATGTTATGTATCTAAGACAATTTTAAAGTCCAAAAGATGCAAAAAATCCAAAAATTAGTCCTTTTCTTCGACGAAGCTCTTTGATAGCCATGGACAAGCTTTCAGGATTTTGATTAGTCTATACAAGAGAGAGAAGGTAGAGATATAAGACTTTGGGAAGAGGAAGGGGTTATTATGATATTTCCATTATTTACATTGTTGTGAATATTCATGTCTTATGATCTATGAACAAACATTAAAAGCTTAAGCAGTCAAAGTGTCTTTTTTATTTATGTAAGGGTCAACTTTACATCACTTTTGGTGCATTCCTAAAATGGTTTTGTAAATTGGTATTTATGTGTGTTCTAGGGGTCCTCACAGTCCATATGCATATTTAATCATTTATGGCTCAAATTTTTGATCCATCAAGAGATAATAAACCTTCCTTAAAGTAGTATGTAAGTTAATAACAATGGATTCTTGATGCTTTAGGGTTTCTAATGGCTGTAAAGGGCTGGTTAGGGCTCAAACATCTTCCAAACCTTATTTATGATCTATATAGATGAGTTTTGTGGTTAAATAGACTCAAAAACCATAGAGTGATAATGTAATTCACCTCTCAAGTGATCACTCATATTAAAACAATCTAAACCAGGTTAGTGAGTTTATAGACATGCCTGAAGATCTCCAAAGTATAATTTCTCGCATTTTACAAGGTTTGACAAAAACTTTATCTTACTCATGTAAAATATTGAGACTTGTATCATATATATAGGAATTTTTACATATTAATAAGGTAAAATGAGTTATACTTAGGTAGATGAAGAGATTCACCTTGAAAAGCCCAAGTAGATTTAAGGGCATCTAGAGGCCTATTATGTAGACTAGGTAGTGTTGGCCATATGTATTGGGTGTGAGATATTAAAAGATAAAAGAGATTCATAAAATTCATATAAATCATGGTGTATGTATTTAACATGGTCCAAAAATGATCAAACCTTCACCTCAGCCATAAAAAGGTAGGCTCTCATAGTCACTATAGGCCTATTAAGGAAAACATAACAAGTGATGTATTCACTATTGGAAGTGCAAGACTAAAAATCATTAAAGATTCATGAAAATTAAAAATGGAATATGAAAGAGGTATATAGATGGAAAATTTAGGGTCAATATATCCCAATATCATCAACTCATCCTTAAGCCCTTGAGAGGTAGGTTCAGTCAAACCTTCAATGTAAATATGACTATGACAATAGATTTGGAGAGGTATTGATGATGTGAGAAGATTGAGGAAGTTTAGAGGATTAGAAGGAAAAACAATATATAATTATCACATGGATGTCACCCAAGTAAATAATTTAACATCAAATCACTCTCTCAAATGAAAATATAGAGTTTATGCCTAAAACCACCGCCTACGAGCCTGATTATAGGTAAAAGACTAGTTGGGCATATGAACCACACATGGTGAAAAGGAGTGAAGGGGAGATATTAAAATATATTTACTTATATTTCAAATTTATCATCCTCTTTTGAGTATCTCTATTCCTTTAATGAAAAGGAGAAGCCTCGATAGTCTATCAGACTTAATAGGCCTTAATAGGCAGGCAAATAGGGAAAGGGAGATGTTTCAAACCTTGTGTAGAAGTGATTGAGTCTAAAATTGCTGTAAATGCATAAAAATTATGTGAGGATGATATAATTATGTTTATAAATGATTATTATTACTTCAAGGTGTCAACAAAGCAAAAGAACCCCCTCTTACTCAGTCAAGATGTGAGACTCTTATCTATAGGTAGATTCATTAGTAGGGAAGTGAAAGTCTAAGAATAAAGATGAAAGTGGAGCCTCTCACATATCCCTTAACGTAATATTAGTGTTTCCCCATTTATATGCCTTACTCCTTTGAGATAAATTATCTTAATGATTTAAACATGCATATTATGCCTAAATAGGACTAAACATGCTTATGCATATTTAATAAGGACATTTACTTATTTTGGGTTGTTGGAAGTATAAAGAAATATAAGATGGAATTTATAGAGATGTATAAATTTCATAGGGTGATAATATCCTCAAGTGAGATAATAAGGCACTCAATCAATCCCTTAGGGATACCTAGGCATAATTTCTCATAAGCCTTAGGCAAGGAAATAAAGGATATATAGAGGAAAGATTTGAAGGAAAACCTAATAGTAAGGAAGTTATCAATACATAAGTGAAATTTTGTTAGTTTAAATGTAATAAATATTTAATATAAGTAGATAAGGACCTACCCAAGGTCTATAATGCCAACTAGTCCAACACTCAGGCTAAGAAATGCTTAGGTAGACCTACAAGAGGAAAGAGGTAGAGATGATGGTTAAAGTAGTTGAAGGAAAGAAGAAAAGGTGAAAATAGATGGAGAAGGTATGATAGGGTGAAAATGAACCCCTAAATGACCACCTATAGGAGACTTAGAGTCTTAAATCTAAGACTAAGCCTATAAGGTGTAAAGCCTTCTTGAGCTCTCAAGACCCCATCTCTATTTGGTAACTAACTAAAACCACCAAAAAATAATGAAGGACATGAGTAAGTGTATAAGGATGGTAAAAAATTTGAAGAGGATATTTCAAGAATTTAAATAAAGGGAATAGTCACATTTGGTCTTGACACCCCTCTCAAGCTCCATTCCCTTAAGCAACCAAGTCAAGTTACCAGTTCTAATGCTCATATCTCACCAAGAAGGGGGACTCAGAACTAGTGATCTTAGGGGGAGTTAGGGAAAATAATATAATAATCATACATAAAATAGAGGGTTTTATTATGGATCTCATATTTATGAATAACCTTTAAGACTTTAGCCTATCTAGAATGCTTGTAAAGAGCTCGAGGTCTACCAACTAGCACTCATATCTCATTGCAAACTCTGCATGAGATCAATATCTCTTTAGGATATTTGAGGGGGTATATAAGATAGAGATACATGGCCATAAGTTTTGGACTAGATATCTATACTTTATGAACCATTATTGAGATGGTAGACCTCAAAAACCCTACATAAACCCTAATAATGATTCAATTGGGAAGATATTGAGGAATTTGAATCTAATTTCATTGTGATGGCCTAGTAAAAACCTAAAACACATGATCCACTCTAATAAACTCCTATCCATGGTATTATATTATATGAAAATTTGTATGATCCCTCTAAAAACCATGATTTTATAGGATTTAATAAGGAAAACAAGGTAACAAACTTGTTGAGAAGTTTAAAATCATTAGGAAAGGTAGTGTGGGTCATATCCCACCCTTTAAAATCATGAAATTCTCAAAAATATACCTAGAAATGATTATTAAAATCTTCACCAAATGGCTAGTTTTGTAAGTGCTAGTGAGAGGTTGTAATGTCCCCCACTTAGCCAGTCTGGAGGTGTGATATCGTTAGCCCATTTTTTTTTATGGTCTCGAGGGCTAACTAGGACTTCAAAAGGGATCCTAAGGTTATTTGGCCTAGACAAATTTAACTATATGCCAAATGGAGTTCATTTGTTGGGTTTTCAGAAGACTTACTATATTTTTGTAAGCCATCAGGGGATGCAGTACCTTCAATTTTTAGTGATAGGATGTGAAGCATTTTGTCGAGCTCTTCCCAATGAGCTATGTGGGATTTCAAGTTTATTTGATATATTATTTTAGATGTGTGAAGCTATAAAAATAAAATAACTATTTTGATTAAATAATAGATATTTTTTGAGGGAGGATTAAAAAGAATGAGGATAGCTCTGATTAGGAGGCTTTTTGAAAAAAATCAAGAAAAAAAGGGGATAATATTCGGTAGATTACGTCTCAATAGCTTGAAGGATGAAATCCCTCCAAGCTGGAAATCTTGACGCCATTGAAATAGATGGTCTTGGGATTCTTTAAACTAGTTTGGGGGTAGTCATTGGTCAGCATCGATCGAGGTTAACATCATTTGCAAGTTGGTACCAAACTGGTGAATTTGCAAGTCCACCTGGAAACACATTGGAGGCCTAAGTCCATCAGTACTGGACAAATCACATGCTACCAACTTTGTTACATTTCTATAACCTAGGAACTTCAAAATTAGTCAATTTCAACAGCCATTATTGTAGCCAAAATTTATATGTTTTTTCCATACGTATCGTATCATACGGCCTACTCCTGGATGTAGTACAGACCTGCACCAAGGACAATTCAGGAATTGCCAAATTGGATATTCAATATCAATGGCGAGAAACAACAATTGGATCATTTATAGAGAAGCATTATAATATCTAAACAAGAACTCAGTAATATCAAATCTTACTTTGCACACCAACTGTTTGACAAAATGTCATTGAATCAAAATTGAAAAAATTTAAAGCAGAATTAGGAGGGTATGTTACAATGGTATCAAAGCTTGTTTATCCTACCATCCTACTGGGTACAAACACCATGAACAGGTGGTGATATGATAGATCAGAGTGTTCAACCTTTAACTCATCACTACAATTTAAGAAGAACCAGGGCTCATCTAGACCCAGGGCAAGAGGAAAAGGGAAATTTAGAGGATCATATTGATACAAGTGAATAGGGTATTGGCAATATGGGAGATAGGAATGTTACAATTATTAGAGACATTGGCATAGGGACACCGATTAGCAAAATAGAGGGCACAGGAACAAAATCAGAGATTGGAGCTTATGATACAGATGATGTCTCATCAAATGGGGTTAAATGTTAACATGGGTGGAGAAAATAATCAAAATGGTAATAATCAGAATGGGAATAATTAGGAGGGGACACAAAGTGGAGGTGGAAAAGTTGGGAAAAATTTCGATCATGCAACCCAGCAAGCTAGGATAGTGAGTTTGAGGCCTATGATTCCTACTTTTCCTCTTAGAGCTCTGAAACAGTTGGTACCAGAGCCCCTAATCACTGATATACAGGATCAATTGAGGAGAGATTGGGAAGCTAGAGGACCAGACTTTATTGCTATAATTACCTTTAAAGAGTATATGGATGTGCAGATGAAACATATGCCACATGGACATGATAAGAACCAGCACTATGAGCTATGGAAGAAAGTAGGGAAACTTTAGTTACCATATTATGATGGCTCAAGGAAGTCTACAGCAAGAGCTTGGGTTCAAAATCTTGACACATACTTTCAATTGAACCCTCTGCCTAAAGAAGAAGGTATTAAGTATGCAGCAATTCATCTGGATGGGCTAGCACACGAGTGGTGGCATCATGGTATGGTCACTATGGGTCATGCACACATTTCCTCATATGTGGAGTTTACAGAGAGACTAATTGAACATTTTGATAAGAAGGATCCAAAACTCCATTTCAAGGAGTTAGCTCAGCTTAAACAGTGGGGATCATTGGAAACATACATTACAGAGTTTTAGAAACTCATAGTGTTAGTAACAGATGTATCTGAATGGAGGATAATGGTTTTATTTATGGATGGGTTAGCTGATCTGTTGAGAGGATGGATTAAGGCTCTCAACCCTCCCACTTTTTAGGAAGCCATTAAGAAGTCTAGGGACATGGATTCCACTTCAGTTTTTAAGAGTAAATTCTAGGGAAGGAATTTCCCTTCGAGGAAAGATAAGGATGGGAAACCATTTTAGAGAGAGGCTCCGCCACCTAAGGAGGAAATTAAGAGGCTAGACAGTGAGACACTTAATGATCTTAGGAAGAAGAAGCTTTTTTTCATTGTAGGGAACCTTGGGATTTGTCACATAAGTGTCCATTAAAGGCAAAAGCTAAGCAGATGGAGTATTTTTTCGTCGAAGAGTCAGAGGATGGAGATTCAGAGTAGTCATCTGAATCTGATGGAGATGATGATGGTTCTCCATATAAGGAAGCATGTAATGATAGCACAATGGCTCAATTATCTAGTTTATAGGGGTCCATCACTTTCAGAGTTAGAGGGACTTTGGATCGATAGAGATTTGTGGCACTCATTGATACAGGGGCAACACATAACTTCATTGATGAAAAGTTTGTGTCACGTAGAGGATTACACATAGAGGAGCATAGGGGATTTAAGGTGATGGTTGTTGATGGCTTCAAGATTGACTGTACCAAGAAAATCTCCAACTTGTAGCTTCGTTTGGGAGATTATGACATGGTGGGAGATTTCTTTGTGGTCAACATTGGTGATCAGGATATGGTGCTTGGGATGAATTGGATGAAGTCTCTGGAAGAGTTTACATTTAACCTCTAGAAAATGGAAATGAGGTTTGAGGCAAATGGTAAGAAGATAGTTCTCAGAGGTTTGTCAGATGGGAGACTTTGAGTGGTGTCACTCAAGTGGATGCAGAGTTTCTTTAGACATGATCAGGTGCAATGGGCAGTAGAGTTCAGAGCAATGCCTGAGATGACAGAGTAGCATGAACAAGAGTATCCACCTAATGTGTAGGAACTAATAACCAAACACACTAAAGTGTTTGGTGAGATACCTCCAGGGAGACCCTCAGATAGGGGAATCGAGCATGTTATTGAGTTAGAGGAAGGGGTTAAGCCAGTTATCATCACACCTTACCACCATCCAAAGAGATATAAGGATGAAATAGAAAAAGCAATCAAGGAGTTGATTGACATGGGGCACATACGGCCAAGCAAGATTCCTTTCACTTCCTCAGTAGTATTGGTGAAGAAGAAGGATGGTACAATAAGGATGTGCATAGATTATAGGGAGCTGAACAAGAAAACAATCAAGAACCGATACCCCATTCTATGCATTGATGAGGTTATTGATGAATTGCACGGTGCACACCATTTCTCTAAGATTGATTTGAGATCCGAATACCACCAGATATGTGTTAGAGAGGAGGATGTGGAGAAGACAACTTTCAGATGCCACTACAGGCATTTTGAGTTTTTGGTCATGCCCTTTGGGTTGACTAATGTCCCTGCCACTTTCCAGTCTTGTATGAATAGAGTGTTCAGAGATCATTTGAGGAAGTTTGTGTTGATATTCTTTGATGATATACTGATATATAGTAGTACTTGGGAGGAATATCTGAAGCATCTTGATACAATACTCAGTATTCTAGAGAGGGAGTCATTATATGCCAAGATGAGTAAATGCGATTTTGGGATGATAGAGTTGCTCTATCTAGGGCATATTATTAGTGCAGGAGGCATTCGGGTTGACCCAGACAAGATTAGGGCCATTATGGATTGGCCACCACTGAGGAACACTTCACAGCTCAAAATTTCTTGGGCTTTGTGGGTTCTACCACAGATTTGTGAAAGGATTTTCACAAATAGCAGTTCCACTTACAGACTTGACACAAAGGGACAATTTTGAGTGGTCTGAAAGGGCTCAGGATTGTTTTGATAGGTTTAAGGAGCTGATGAGTTCATGTCCTATTTTAGCCATTCTAGATTTCACCAGGCCTTTTGAGTTGTAGTGTGATGCCTTAGGAGAAGGCATAGGAGCTATCCTCATGTAGGATAAACATCCCATCACATATGAAAGAAAAAAATTATGAGGTGTTGAGAGAACTTATAACATATATGACAAAGAAATGCTAGCAATCATGCACGCGCTAGCTAAGTTTAGGTAGTACTTAGTAGGAAGCTTATTCACAATAAAAATAGATCATAATAGCTTGAAACATTTCCTTAGAAAAAAGGATCTTAATGACAGGCAATAGAAATGGGTGAGTAAGTTACAGGCCTATGATTTCAACATAGCCTATGTCAAAGGGAAGAAAAATATTGTCACAGATGCTTTATCCAGGAGGCCTCATTTGCTTGTTGTTGGGATAGTCATGGATGATTGGAGAGAGATAATATTGGCAGAGTATGCCAAGGATAGTTGGGCATCTAGCGTTATTGAAGGGGCTATTTAGGATAGTCGATATACTATTGTAAATGATCTGATCATTTAAAATGGGAGGATTTATTTGGTACCTAGGTCTACTATGAAGCAAAAGATCTTGAGATCATTTCATGATTCACCATTATATGGACATCCAGGGTTCTTTAAGACATATCGACATGTGAGAGAGCGCTTCACTTGGAAGGGGCTCAAGTCTGAAGTGTTGTAGTTAGTTAGGGAATGCCCAGTGTGTCAACAGAACAAACAAGAACATTCCTTTTCAGGTGGATTACTACAGCCCCTACCTATATCAGAGAAGAAGTGGGATAGCATTTCTATGGATTTTATCACATGCCTTCTAAAGGCATAGGGTCAGGATTGTATTTTTGTTGTGGTAGATCAATTGACAAAATTTCCACATTTCTTTGCAATCTCATCTACATATTCAGTAGCATAGACAACAGAGCTATTCTTTCAAGAGGTATTTAGATTACATGGGATGCCATGAAGCATAGTCAGTGACAGAGACAGTAGGTTTATGAGCCACTTTTAGTAGGAGTTGTTCAGGTTGTGTGGAATTGAGCTCACTCTGAGTACCAGTTACCACCCCCAAACTGATGGGCATATAGAGATAGTGAACAAATGGGTTGAGGGGTACCTTTGAAACTACATTACAGGGTATCAAAAGGCTTGGGTGAAGTGGCTACATATAGGGGAGTACTGCTATAACACCTCTTTCCATATGTCTATTCAAATGTCCCCTTTCATGACACTGTACGGGTATGATGCTCATAATTTTTTGGATTTGTTATTTGGGGACAGTAGGGTGCCTAAGGCCAAGGATGTTTTGCAGGAGTGTCAGGACATTATGCGATCCTTGAAGGAAAATTTGTAAAAGGCACAAAATCAGCAGAAGCAATATGCCGATCAGCACAGGATTGAGAGGTCTTTTGAGGTAGGAGACTTGGTGTATCTCATGTTACATCCGTATAGGCAGTCCTCTCTCAAGAAGAGTGGAGTAAAGAAATTGAAACCAAACTACTATGGATCATTCAAAGTAATCAAGAGAGTGGGCGAAGTAGCTTATGAGTTGCAGTTGCCTGTAGATAGTAAAGTGCATAATGTGTTTCATGTGTCACACCTTAAGAAGACATTGGGGCACAATGTGGTGCCTTCAGTAGTATTTCCACCTCTTGATGATGAGGGGAAACTTATCTTGGTTCTTGAGGCTATACTTGACTCTAGGGAGAGGGTGCTTCGTAGGTGGACTATTAAGGAGTACCTAGTGAAGTGGAGGAACCTACCAGTTGAGGATGCGACATGGGAGGCCGAGCAGATTCTATAGCATCTTGAGTTGAGATTACTTGGGGACAAGCAATTTCAAGAGGGGTGGACTGTAATGTCCCCCACTTAGCCAGTCTGGAGGTGTGATGTTGTTAGCCCATTTTTTTATGGTCCCGAGGGCTAACCAAGACTTTAAAAGGGATCCTGAGGTTATTTGGCCCAGTAAAATTTAATTATATGCCAAATGGAGTACATTTGTTGGTTTTTCAGAATACTTACTATATTTTTGTAAGCCATCAGGGGATGCAGTACCTTCAATTTTTAGTGATAGGATGTGAAGCATTTTGTCAAGCTCTTCCCAATGAGCTATGTGGGATTTCGAGTTTATTTGATATATTATTTTAGATGTGTGAAGATATAAAAATAAAATAAATATTTTGATTAAATAATAGATATTTTTTGAGGAAGGATTAAAAATAATGAGGATAGCTCTGATTATGGGGCTTTTTGAAAAAAATCAAGAAAAAAAGGGGATAATATTCGGCAAATTACGTCTCAATATCTTGAAGGACAAAATCCCTCCAAGCTAGAAATCCTGATGCCATTGAAATAAATGGTCTTGGGATTCTTTGAACTAGTTTGGGGGTAGTCATTAGTCAGCATCGATCGAGGTTAACATCATTTTCAAGTTGGTACCAAACTGGTGAATTTGCAAGTCCGCCTAGAAACACATTGGAGGTCCTAAGTCCATCAGTACTAGACAAATCACATGCTGCCAACTTTATTGCATTGCTAGAACCTGGGTGCTTCAGAATTAGTCAATTTTGGTAGCCATTTTTGCAGCTAAAATTTATATGTTTTTTCCATACGTGCCGTACTGTACGTCCTACTCCTGGATGTAGTACGGACCTGCACCAAGGACAGTTCAAGAATTGCCAAATTGAATATTCAATATCAATGGCAAGCAACAACAATCAGATCATTTACAGAGAAGCATTGTAATATCTGAACAATAACTCAGTAATATTAAATCTTACTTTGCACACCAACTATTTGACGAAATGTCATTGAATCAAAATTGAAAAAATTCAAAGCAAAATTAGGAGGGTATGTTACAGAGGTGGCCTAATAACCTAAGTCAGGTTGAATTGTAGGTTTACACTATTGAAAATTCCTAAGTCATGGTGTCTGATACTTTTATAGACTTGTATCATGTTTATTAACATATTATTAAGCTTATATTCAAGTCTCATGTTCATTCAAATAGCTTGCATTCAAGTGGCTAGGTCTAGTGGCCTAGTAGACCTACTTGGTCAAAAAAGAGAAGGAATAATGGCATAGAGGGGTTGATAATGAGGTAAATGAAAGGTCATAACACCCATGTAACTAATTAATTGAAGTAATTAGGCACACATTCTATGGTCATCATGGAGAATGGGTAGTTTCTTAACCTAGTTGACATGTACAAAGAGAAGGTGGGCTTCTAGATGATCGATGGAGTCCTAATTACACTAATTTAATTATTTTAAAATGTCAAAGGATGATTAATTGACCATATATATGTGTATTTATTATTTTAAATAGGTAAACCAAATTTAAAATAGCCTCCACCACTTCATCTTAATGCCTAAAATGTTCATTAATGACCTCTCACCACCAAGGCAATGCATGAGGGAGTTGTTACTGATCTTTATGGAGTTTGTAAATATTTATGATTGAATGAGGGTCATTAATGAACTATTAATGTTATTTTTATGCCACATTTCTTATAATTATTATCAACTCTTATATATATTCAAACTCTTAGACCATTTTAATCATCCCTTAGTTGGGTAAGAGGAAAATCTCCCTAGATTTGTATGTTATAAACCTCTTAGACTAATGTAATTATTGATTTAGATTATTTCATATTGATCTAGTGTGTTTATACTATTTTTATTTACATATGTGTTATTTTTTCTCCCTTTATAAGTCCTTACCTCACCTATATGCTTGTAGTATGTTTTATGTAGGTCACATAGTGTGTTATAGTGATTGGTGGTTGAGCTTAGAGTGTAATTTTGAATAGTGTCTTGTATCAGAGATTTTTTTCATAACCCTCATGTTATCATCACCAAACATAGCCTCTATGTGAAACAATGTTGCTTATAACCCCTTGAAGAGAGTGGTTTAGTTATTATATTGTTCATTAGTATTTTTTAAGGTCAAATAGAGTGGATAGATTCTATCGGTGCATCAAATCCAGTAGATTATGTTTAAATTTATGCATTTTATATCCCTTTTCACCCTAAAAATTAGTAGGATTAGTTATTTTTAGAAATATGGATGAACCAATGGAGCTATCCCCATAAAATAGAGGCTTATACCAGCCATAGGTCACCCATAGCCTTGGGTTAATCCTATGTTACCCCAAACTTGGAGGTAGGCCTAAACAATCTCCTCTTAGTGTGTAGTTTTGAGTGTTAATGGTTATGGAACACTCTATGAGACCATAATTCAAGTGAGTTTGATCATGCATTTGTAGACTTGGATAAAATTAGAGAGATTCAAGCATTGGTTAAGTAAATTTATAGTTATAATTTCATGTTAAAGTGGTCATAAAAATATCTTCATCTAAGGGTAAGGGTAGTTGTTATTGATAGTTCACTTTATTATTCATGTTCCTCATAATGTATAATGGCTGGATATGGAGGAGGTACATGTTATATATTATTTTGTAAACATTACTATGACCCATACCAGTTCCACTATGAACCTTATCAATCTTAAATTGACCACTATAAATAACATCAGTCATATGATCCTTCTTACTACTAAGAATAGAACCCTTACCCTCCTTATGATCTCTATCACCCCCTTATCAGCCCACCTATCCTCCTAATGAGTCTTGGAAACATTATGATACTTATTGCTATCCTATCCATGTCTTAAACTAATCCATTTAAATCCTTAAGAAAATCTTATTGGGTTATGATAGACACATGATGGGGATTGGCACACAAAAGAGTTTTGGCCAAAAGACCCCTAGTCACCTAATCAATAATATAATGGCTTGATAGCATCAAGTTAAGAGGGAATGGGCATTTATTATAAAATATAATCAATCAAGGCTAGCCAATGATATTTTAGATGTAAGTGGTCTAATTAAAACCATAGAAGAGAAGCTAGTAGTCCATGATGGGAAACAAATACAATTTTACCAGTCTTATATACCCTCTTCCATCCCACATCAACCCTATGATAAGAAACCCATCCTCCCTCAAGAGTCCAAATCAAGTGAGTTTCAAAACTTTCTAAGTTCTTCACAAGATCATCAAGCATTACCTACTTATAAGTCTATCCAAGAAACTATGCTAATGAGGGAAGAAGTCTAAGTTGAGAGGGATGAGTTTCATGGTCCATATTAGACCTTGTAGGGCCATGCCATTCACAATAATCCTAATGAAATTAGTGATCAAATCAGACTTGACTTTGAGGCCCACCTGGATAGAGAGGTTAAAATTACAAACAAACATCTATCTCAATTAATAGTATCAACAAAAGTATTTCCATTCTAGGAAAAGATACCTTCATTTCCACCTCAAGATGAAACACATATTTCTAGTCTCAATATCCCAACTTGGAGTCAAGTAGTAAATTCATGTGGGAAGGAATATGACTCAAGCATAAACTAAGATGTCGAAGTGAAAGGAAAATCTGAGATCATTCAATCCCCATCCCTCCATCCCTAAGATCCTAAATCATTCCAATCATGGAGGTCCATACAAAATAATATGTAGAAGGAGAATGAGGTGTTGGTTATCAAAGGTATGTAGCTAAGTGATCATAATGAAGCATACATGACCTCTTTTGGAGATTCCCTTCAAGGATCTTCCATTCTACTTCTTGAGAAGTAGCCTATCTTTGAGGATATAATTGAATAAGGTCAAGTTATGGTGGCATCTAATGAAGGTGATGTAAGTGAAAAATAATAATAAACCACCATTAGGACACATGTTGGAAAGGAGACACATGAATTAGTTTTCCATAATGCAAGAAATGGTGAGATTAAATAGGTTGCTTCTATCCAAGATGAGTCACAATAATAAGAAATTTTCATTGGATATGAAGAGGGTGTTTTCCAAAATCTCCTTGATAACATGGTAACCACTCTTTGTCATGATAACCCTGAAGAGTGTGAGAGTGAAACATTTATTCAACTTGAAATAGTTTTAGGACAAGAAGAAAATCTTCAAGAGTCTTAAAATGTTTAATAATAGGTATGTGTTGATGTTGAAGTTTCTAGTTTCATTAAATATGAAAGACCCATTATTTATTGCCAAGATGATTTTGATAATGAACATGACATCCCAATAGTGGATGAGGCATTAGACCATGATCATGATCACAAGGAATGTTAAGAGGATAATGAGGATCTTTGGTAGTAGTATATTAGAATTTATAATGAGCATGAAACTCTTATAGGACTTACACCTCCTATGGGGTAGATTGAGGATGCTTCACCTATTGATCTTGTCAAGTGTCTTCCAAAAAAGGAGTAGGATCAAGATGATGAAAGGAAGGTTGAAATGTTTATTGTAGTAGTGCCTCAACTTGATAGTCCTAAATGTAAACCAAGCAAATATACTTTACCCTTTATTATGCTTCATGAGGTTCAAAATGTAAATCATTAATGCCTTGTTGATGTGTGGCATCCATGCTTGGACACTTATAAAGAGTTTGAAGGCCTTGAAAAGTAACCAATTAAGAAAGAGAAAAATGAAGATAAAAACCAAGGCATACCAATTGTGTTGTCAAGATAATTATTGCATGTAAGCATGGCTAATCAAGAGTAGCCCATGATTGAGGAAAAAATAAGACTATTCATGCAAAATAACTATGTAATGACTATGATTGGGTGTTGGATTCACATAGCCAACCCATAAATTTATTAATGGAGTAAGAACACCCAATTTATCTTCTAATAGGATATGAATATGACAATATATCTAGATTCAAGTGGAAGTTTTCATTCAATGAGTAAGTTCTGATTGGACTCCAGTCAATACATGACAACTAGACCTCATGGTGCTATGGTGATCAAAGAAGCTTCCCATTTGATCATGGAGGATAAAAGAATTTGGTTTAAAGTTAGTCATTTATAATAGTTTATTTTCTTTATACTAATAAGTGTGTCATACACAAGTGTAGTTATCATCCTTAGTTACTTTGTGTCATGTCTTGTTGCTTCCTTATTATGTTTCCTTTATTTCTTGTTATGTATTATGAGTTGTTTCAGTCCTAGAGGTTTGATAAGGTACTAGTATAATTATAAGTAAGGAGGTTATCTTAGTTGAATAGTGTGCCTATAAAGAATGGATAGTGTGTTTCCTTAACCAATAGGCTATTCATCCCTTGTGAGTCACCAAAAATGTTGATAATTTGGCCTCCCATGCAAAATGTCAAACCCTAAAATTAAAAAATTTCTCATGATCCCCTTGAATCATATTCATGGTGTTCTATAACTTTTCATGGTATTATAAATACTCATTTTTTAGCCTTTTAGCATTGATTAAGGTATCAAGTTTGTGTTAGTCATTGCTTGAGAGATTATCATATGTCATGGCCTATTTTGAGTCCTTAGGTGATGTGGTAAGCGGTCATGGTGGTAATTGGGTGAGTGGAAGAGTGTAAAAGTAGTTTTGAGGCATATAAGGTGGTCTAATCATTGTTTTGACATAATTAAGGATCTTTAGTACAAGTTAAGGTAATTTGACAAGATTAAGGTCGATAGTTTTCATGGTTTTAGGCCTAGTTTAAGCCACTTCTTGTGATATGATATTTGACAACATATTATAGTTGTTTACAAGACTTATTTTAATAATTACATGGGTTCTAAGATTTATATAAGGTTATTATCTATGATATAACCATTCAAACCTATTTCAAGCCTTCTTAAACCATTCAAGTCATCAAATATCCCTTCAAATACCTCATATTAACCACATTGAATTATATTTTTTTTGGAAATAGGTTTTTAGGTGTAACATTATATTATAATGGTATTAAAATGGTCCAATTACCATCCTATAATCATGATAGGGTAGTTTCATGCATAAATGTCTCCTTTTCTAGAAGCCAAACCCACATTTCATTCATCAAATAGGTCCCACATGTGAGAAGTATGAAATTTAAAATTCCCCAGCAATATAATTATGTTTTTAAATTTTTTTTTATGTATATCTTCCATCCCTCTTACCTCTAATTTATTTTCAATGCTTTAAACATGGAAAAATGTAGAAAATAAGCTATTTTACAAGTGTTTTACAGGCTTTTATGAATATGTACAGTCATGTCCATATAGAGGGAGGTCATATATTGTATTAGTATTAGTTTTATGTATATTATATAATTTTAAATTACAAAATATGTAAAAAAATCTAAAAACCTATTCATTTCTTCCATCAAGCTCTTTGGTAGCCATGAACAAGCTTTCAGGTTTTTGATGAGTCTATACAGGAGAGAGAAGGTGGGGATATAGGACTTTGGGTAGAGGAATGGGGTATAATTACCTTCCAATTATTATAATTATTATTAATATTCATGGCCTATTATCTATGAAAAAACATTAATAACTTAAGTAGTTAAAGTGTCTTCTTCATCTATGAAAGGGTCAACTTTACATTGGTTTTTGTGAATTTTTGAAATGGTTTTATAGATTAGTGTTTGTATGTGTGTTACATGGGTCTTAAAAGTACATAAAAATATTTACCCACTAATTATTCACATGTGGGATCCATCAATAGACAATAAATATTCTTTGGATTAGTCTCTAAGTTGATAATAGTGGATTCTTGATGTTTCAGGGTCTACAATGGTTGTAAAGGGTTGTTTAGGGCTCAACATCTTCCAAACATCCTTGAGGATATAAATAAATTATTTATTGATTAAATAGACTTAAAAACCATATATTTATAGTGTACCTCATCTCTCAAGTGATCACTCATAGTCAAACAATCTAAATCAAGTTAGTGAGTATGCAAACATGCTTGAAGCTCTCTAAAGCAAATTTTCTAGTGTTTTACATAGTCTAATAAAAAAATGTATCTTGATCCTCATAAAAAATATTTATAGATGTATCATATATTAAGGGAGTTTTAAATATTAATATGGTTAGATTATTTAGACTTGGGTAGATGAAGAGATTCACTTTGAGAAGCCCAAGCAGATTTGATAGCACCTACAGACCTATTATGTAGACTAGGTAGTGTTGGCCATTTGGATTGGGTGTGAGAATATGTTGATGGATCATGGAGATTCATAAAATTCATATAAATTATGGAATATGGAGTGAATAGGGTCTAATAATGATTAACTCTTCACCTCATCCCTAAAAATTCAGTCTCTCACAGGCACTATAGGCCTATTAGGGCAAACTAAATAAGTGATGTATTCACTATTGGAAGTACAAGCCTAGAAATAATAAAAGATTCATGAAAAGTCACAAGTAAATTTTAAATAGGTATAGGTATGGATAAGGATAGGTCAAAAAATACCAATATCATCAACTCATCCTTAAGACCTTGAGAGGTAGGCTTAGTTAAACCTTCAATGCAAATATGATAATGACAATAGGTTTAGAGAGACATTGATGATGTGAGAAGATTGAGGAAGTTTAGAGGATTATATGGATAAAAAATATATCATTATAATAATTATGTTACCCAATTAAATGATGAAACATAAAATCACTCTCTCAAATGAACACACATAGTCTAGGCCTTGAGCCACCACCTACAAGTGTGATTGTAGGTAAAAGACTAGTTGGGCATTAGAACCACACTTGGGGTAGAGGATTAAAGGGGAGATATTAAAATATATTTAATTTTATTTAAAATTTATCAATATTTACTAAGTACCTTGATTACTTGAATGAAAATGAGAAGCCTTGATAGTCTATTAGGCTTAGTAGGCATAAACATGAAGACAAACACGGTAAGGGAGATGTTACAAAACCTATGTAGAAGTGAATAAATCTAAAATGGTTATAAAGGGATAAAAATTATATGATTATGATATAATTATGTTTATAAAATATTATTATGACTTTAAGGTGTCAACAAACTAAAGGAACCTCCTCTTAATCAGTCAAGATGTGAGACTTCTACCTACAAGCAGAGTCATTAGTAGGGAAGTGAAAGTGTAATCATAAATGTGAAAATTGGAGTCTATCACTTGTCTCATAAAGTTATCCTAGTTTTTTTCCATTGATATTTATTATTCATTTGAGGTAAAGGAGCCTAATGATCTGAACAAGACTATTAGACCTAAATAGGCCTAAATAGGCATGTGCATATGAACTGAGGAAATTTTCTTATTTGTTATGTTTATAAGTAAGAATAAATATGAGGTAGGAGTAAGAGATATTAATAAATTTTATATGGTGATAAGAGCCTCAAGTGAAGTAGGAAGGCACTCAATAAATCCCTTAGGGCTACATAGGCATAACTTCTCATAAACCCTCAATAAGGGAACAAAGGATATACAAAGGATAGTTTTGAAGGAAGACCTGATACTAAGGATGTTTTCAAGAATTGAGGGAATGTTTCATGAGTTTTAAACCCAAAAATAATTAATATAATGAGATAATTACTTGTCTAAGGTCTCTAATACCATCTACTCAAACACTCAGGCTACGATATGCTTAGGCAGACCTACAAGAGGAAAGATGAAGAGATGATGGTAATAATATATAAAGGAAATAATAAAGGGTGAAAATAGAAGGAGAAGGGATTCTAAGGTGACATTAACCCATAAATGATCACCTATAGGAGACTCAGAGTTTAGAAGCTTAGACTAAGCCTGTAAGGCCTATAACCTTCTTAAGTTCTTAAGACCCCATCTCCATTTTGATAACAAAATCAAACCCTCAAGTAGATTTAAGTCCTTAAAGAGGCATGGAAATATTTTATAGACCCTAAAGAGGAGGTTTTAGGAAAATTAATACAAGGAATAGTCATATTTAGTCTTGACACCCCTATTGAGCTTCATTGCCTTAAGCAGCCAGGTCAAGTTACCATTTCTAATGGTCATACCTCACCAAGAATGGAGACTCATACCTACTGATATTAGGGGGAGTTAGGGACACTTATAAACTCACCATCCATGGAGGAGAGTGTTGTATTAGGGAGATCATATTTTTGAATAAACCTTAAGACTGTAGCTAATCCAAAATGCTTGCAAATATCTAAAAGTCTACCAACTTGCATTCATATCTCACTGTACAGTCTGCATGGGGATAAGAGATATTCAAAAAAAATTAGGGGGTATATTGGGTATAGATCAATTTTTGTAAGTTTGGGATTGGAAGTCTGTATTTTATGAGCCATCATTAAGATGGTAAACCTCCAAAACCCTACATAAACACTAATAATGACCTCATTGAGAATATATTTAAGTAATTACATATAGTTACATTGGGATGTCCTATTAAAAACCTAAAACACATGATATAATCTAATAAAATCCTATCTATGGTATTAGATTTTATGGAAAAATTTTATGGGCCCCCTAAAAACCATGCTTTTAAAGGATTTAGTGAGGAAAACAAGTTATAAAACTTGTTAACAAGTTTAAAATAATTGTGGAAGGTAGTTTGGGGCATATTCCATGCTTTTAGATCATAAAATTCTCACAAATCTACCTATAAATGCTTATGTAAGTATACACCAAATGGCTAGTCTGCAAGTGTTAGTGGGAGGTGTCTTAATCACCTAAGTCAAGTTGAATTATAGGTTTTCACTATTTAAAATGACTAATTCAAGGTTTATAAAACTTCTATAGACATTTATAATGTTTATTGACCTATTCCTAAGATTTTATTTAGGTTTCCTATTCATTGAAATAACTTACAATCAAGTTAAGCCTAGTGGCCTAGTAGAAATACTTGGTCAAAAAAGAAGATGACTAATGGTGTAGAGGGTTTGATAAGGAGGTAAATGAAAGGTAATATCACCACCATAACTAATTCAACAAATTAATTAGACACACATTCTATGGTCATCATGGATAATGGGTAATTTCTTAGCATAGTTGACAAGCACAAAGAGAAGGTGGGTTGTTAGACAATCCATGGAGGCCTAATTACACCACTTCAATGCTTTGTAGCTAAAAAATGATGAATCACTTACCATATTTAGGAATTTAATGATTTTAAAAAGGTTAACCAAGTTTTAACTAGTCTCCACCACTTCATCTCAACACCCAAGATGCTAATTAATGACCTTTCACCACCAAGGCAACACATGAGGGAGCTATTACTGATCTTTGTAGATGGTGTAACTATTGTTTATTTAATGTGGGTAATTCATGACACATTAACACTCTTTTTATTCCACATTTTATTCTCATTCTTGTCCACTCTTTTGCATATTCAAGCACTTAGGCCATTGTAATCATCCCTTAACTAGGTATGAGGAAACCCTACCTAGATTTATATCTTGTAGACCTCTTATAATAATTTAATGATTAATTAAAATTATTACATATTAATATAGTGTGATTATTATGTTTTTATTTTCACATGTGCTAGGTTTTTTCTCCCTTTGTAGGTCCTTGCCTTACCTAGATGCCAGTAGGATGTTTTATGCAGGCCATATAGTGTGTTAGAATGATTGGTGGATAAACTTAGAGTGAATGTTTGAAAAGAAAGTGTTTTGTATCAGACCTTATTCTCATGACCATCATGTTATCATCACAAAACATATCCTCCATGTGAAAAAATATCGCTTAGAACCCTTTAGAGAGACTGGTTCAGTTATTGCACTATTCATTAGTGTTTTTAAGGTCTAATAGAGTGGATATATTATATTGGTGCATCACCTCAAGTATATTAGGTTTCATTTTATGAATTTATATATCACTTTTCACCCTAATAGTTATTGGTTTTAGTTATTTTGATCTTAATGGATGCACTACATGAACTATCCCCATAAACTACTAGTTTACCCTAGCCATAGGTCACCCACAAACTTGGGTTAATCCCATGTTACCCAAAACTTGGAGGTAATCCTAAATAACCTCTTCCTAGGGTGAATTTTGGAGTTTTTACACACCCTTTATCACACTTTATATTTTTTCCTAGTTATATTCTTTTTGAGATATAATGTAACAAATTTTTTATGAGTTGGGGATCGAAAAAGAATAACTCTTGATCTAGAAATAATTTAATTTTTTTGTCACCACTTTATTTCTTGATTTTTTTTAAAATATAGAAATTTATTTCCCACCCTTATGAAAATTATCAGTCATTGTATTCATCTTGGGGATAAAACCATAATAATATAATCCTTTAGTACACTCTTTTTTCAACCCCACAACCCTGAACCCTATATTTCAATCCTAAATTGTGGACCATATGCCCTCAAGTTCATACATGGTAGGTATAAACACCTTAGGACAAATAAAATGGAAATCCACTCTAATAAAAATGCTAAGTAAGGAATAAATGGAGTGTAAATTTTTTAACTCAAGGATTTTTGATAGGATTAACCAACTCCACACTAAGGTGTAAGGAATGGATTGAAAATAAATTTTTAATGATCTGAAATATAAAATTCAATCATTGAAAATATAGTTAGACAAGCTCATGGAATTAGTGGAAACTATCTATACATCCTTGATTAATTTACACACAATGCCAATATTTAATAAATTTCCATATCAAAACTTAAGTTCCCCCAACTAAAACAATCTTAGCTTAAATATTAGTTCAACAAACATTGTACCCAAAAATGTAAGTGTATGAGTGATAAGGATTTAGTCACTTGGATCAATCAAATGGAAAAGTTATTTTATCTTCACTAGACCCCATGTGCATATAAAGTGGTTATGGCATATATGTATTTAGAACAAGATTAGTTAATTTGTTATATAGGATTTTTCTCTCAAAATAAAAATAAGGGCCTTATTATTACTTATTCAATTTTTATCAATGAGATAAAAAAAAATAAAATCAAAAAATTGTCTCAAAAAACTACTTTAGATAGTAAGCAAGAATGAGAGAAATGGGAACTTTGAAGGATTATATTCATAAATTACATAATCTATATTTATGGGTAGATGAGTTCATAAAATAAAAATTTTATGACATATTATTTTGTTGGCTCAAGGAGATCATCTAATTTTTATTCAGATGTTTAACCCAATTAAATTATTAAATTCTATGGTATTCATAGGCACAGTAAACAAAAGAAAACTAGTAAAATGGTGAGATTTTAGTAGTGGAAAGAGTGTAGTGTTCTTTCATAATCATTCCCTCAGCCTACCAAATTATATCCTCAATAAATTGAAGAGAAACAATTAAAACAGTTATGTTTCAACTATGATATCAAAAATAGTAATAGTCATAAATGTGTTAAGAATATATTGTTCTACATTAAAGGGTTTAATGAATAAAAAGAAGATGATGGAATATCAAGTGAGGTTGATGTTGAAAATATTGTCATTGATGTCAAAGGTCTAGTATTGGTGATAAAGGCCCCATTGTATTTAATGGTGTTTTTACTATTCATATCTTGGCTAATTTGTGTTAATATTTATTTAATATTAAAAAATATATTTTTGCTTATATATAAGTCAAAAGAGGGCCCATGGAGAAGTCAAAGAGTCATGAGAAAAAGACAAAAGAGGAATGGGATGCATTTTCTCATGAAGATTCATATTGATGAATTCTAAGAGTCACTAAGTGAAGAAAAAAGAGGGTATGGCACATTTTTCCATGAAGGGACACTTTGAGGAATACGAAAAGTCACAAAGATAAATATAGAAGAGGAAAGGATGCATTTTATCATGAAGGGTCACCATGTTACTTTTTAAATGAAAGGATATGAAGGGCCATGCAAGTTTGGTGCCATTTTCCATGAGGATTAAAGGGTCATAAAGGGTGAATGCCAAAGGTAATTTGGAAAGATATAAATAAAGGCTTGATAAGCTATTTATAATATGCAAGAGAGTGCATAGTTTGTATTTGTTTTCAAATAAATGAAAGTAGAGGATATTGTAGAGTTATATCATTTGTTGAGTAAACAATATTCAAAGATAGTCTTGTTTTATACACAAGAGTGGTTGGTTCTCTTATGGGTTGGTGCTCACAAATATTTTCAAGGGGTTGGTGCTCACAAATTTTTGTTATGTTGGTGCTCTTGCATGTTGGTGCTTGCAAACTTTTTAATTTGAGTTAGTGTTCATTCATATACTTGAGATTGTTCTTCATGGTTTTTCCCACTTTAGGTTTCCACGTAAAATTTTGGTTTCTCTCTCTCTCTCTCTCTCTCTCTCTCTCTCTCTCTCTCTCTCTCTCTCTCTCTCTCTCTCTCTCTCTCTCTCTCTCTCTCTTGTATGGTGCATATTATTGTTTTAGTTTTATTGCATATATTGAATGTGTGATTAAGTGATCAAGGAAAAAAATTAGATTAAGTAAAAGATATATAATATACTGATTCACCACCCCTCTTAGTATATTTCATGCTTAACAATTGGTAGTAGATTAGGTTTGTTTGGAAAAATTTTTACAACTTGAAGGTAGATCAGGAAAGCATGATGACTGGATCAGAAGAAGGTTTTTCTATAAATAAGGCACCTTTGTTTAATGAGACAAATTATGATTTTTAGATCATAAAGATGAATACTTATTTGATGGCCCTTAGATTTGACATTTGGCAAGAAATGGTAGAGGAATATGAAAAGCCACAAACACTTGTAACTACTCCAGTGGAAAAGAAGGCAAGTGAAAATAATGCTAACTATTTAAATGTTATTTTATATGGTTTATGTGAATCAAAATTTGTTAAAGTTATTCAATGTAAATCTACTCATGAAACATGGGTAAAACTTGAGAATATTTACAAAGGTGATAGAAAGGTTCAGCAAGCTAAACTTTAGACTTTTAGAAGATAGTTTGAGAGTTTGAAGATGGAAGAGGAATAAAATATAACAAGTTATATTTTGCAGGTTGATCAAATAGTTAATCAGAATCAAGGTCTTGGAGAAAAGTTAGAAGAATCAATTGTGGTTGAAATTTTTTTAAGATCTCTAACATTGAGATATGATGCAAAATTTTTGGCAATTAAAGAGATGAAGAATTTATCCAAGCTTAAGACGGATGAGTTACATGGTATTCTTATAGTATATGAGATACGGACCGAATAAGAGAAACCCTAAAAGAGAGAAGCTAATTTCAAGACATCAAAGAAAGAGAATGCTAAGATTTAAGAATCAAGTGACATTTCTATCAATGATGAATATGACAATAGAGCTCCATTCATTCACAATACAAAAAAGAGCATAAGTAAATATCAAGGAAAATTGCCTTATAAATATTTTAATTGTGGAAAGATTGGACATTTTGTAGCTAACTACCTAGATAAGGGTAATGGTGATAATGAAGAAGGAAAGTCTACGTACAAGAAGAATTTCAAGGGAAAATTCAAGAAAGGATTTGAGAAGAAGAGTTTTTATTCTAAAGATCCTAGCTCGGTGAAGATAGTGGAGTCAGTGATTCAGAAGAAGAAGAGATTATATTCATGGCCATACATGAAGATGCCTCCATAACAAAAAGTATAGATGATCAAGAAGAAGAACATGATGAAGCTAAAGTGAATCTAGAAGGAGAATTCATTTTTGCCTTAGAATAGTTAAAATCTCTTGAGAAGAATAATAAAAAATTAATGCTTTAGATCAAGAAAAATGAAAAGGAGTTAAAAGAAACAATTGAAGATCTACAAGCACACTTTGAAGAAGCTAAGAAGAATGAAAAAAAATATAACAGCACAGTTGTAAAATGTAAGTGAAGAATGTGAAAGGTATGTTATTGAAATTGCTTCTTTAGAAGTATATCTTGAAAACACAAATAAAGAAATCAATGATAGAGCAATTAATGATTCAAAATTTGAGAATAAAACTAATATGTTGAATAATATATTAGAAATTAAAAGATCAATGTCAGATAAGACAAGTATCAGATTTGAAAAAGAGAAAGGAGAGGCCACTACTTTCACAGATAAGGAAAAAAGAAAGAGCTATGTTGAAGCTCTTAGAAAAGAGGAAATAAAAAGGGAAGAAGTTAAGATTGCAGAGGACATCTCAAACAAAGAAGGCTAGAAGGAATAGAACTAAACAAGGAAATCAGGTCAAAGATACACAAATAGGTCTTATTTTTATGGTTACTATTTTTATTCTAGTAGATATGGTCATAAGAAAATAAAATGTTGAAAAAAGGCTAACAATTTCAAAAATAAGGAGAAGGAAACTCATGTAGAGTCAAGCAGAAGCCACAACTCTTTTGCTCCTTTATTAGGATTTAATGAAGAGGCAACAATATGTTATAAGTGTAAAAACTTTGAATACATAGCCTAATATTGTAGAAGCATGTTCGATCTAGTTAAGAAGGACCAAAGTTTCAAGGCTCCATTCATTAAGAAGAAAATTTAGATAGGTTCATTGTAGAAGAAAAAACCTAAAAAATCTATGTTGGTATAGACAACTTTACATGCAAGAAATGAATAAAATCCATGGTTCATTGGTAGCAGATGTTTGAGGCACATGATATGAGATAAAATAAAGTTCATAACCTTAAAGAAGATCAATGGTGGCACAGTGAAATTTGGAGAGAATACTACTTCTAGAAGTGATAGAAAATGTACACTACGTTTGATAATGGTAGAACCAAAACTAAAAATGTTTTGTATGTAGGTCTTAAGATTAATATTTTTAGAGTCATTCAAATATGTGATCAAGGGCACACACTAAATTTTTATGCATAATTTTGTGAAATTAGGAGAAAATATTTAGATATGTTGGTTATAGATGTTCAAAGAACATGTAATAATTTGTATATGTTATCAAACATCAAAGGTTAAATATGTTGTTTGAGTCAGATTGAAGAAAATTGCTATGGCATAGGAGAATGGGACACATAAATTTTGACAATCTTTTCAATATCAGTAAGAAGCAAGAAATTAGAAATATTCTAAATATTAAAAATCCATCCAACACACTTTTTGAACCTTGTCAGCATAAGAAGCAGGTTAGAAGGTCATTCAAAACAAAAGAGTACTCGATCACTCAGATGTTAGATCTTGTTCACATTAATCTATGTGGATCTATGAGAACTCAAAGTAATCAAGGTGAGAAATATTTCATGTTGCTTATTGATGATTTTTCACATATGACTTGGGTAATGTTTTTATTAAAAAAAGAAGAAGCTTTCACACATTTCAAAGCATTTAAAGCATTAGTTGAGAATGAAACTGGTTTGAAGATTAAGTGTCTAAGATCAAATCAAGGAGGAGAATTCATGCTAGATAATTTTATAGAGTTTTTTGAATACCATGGAGTAAAGAGACATTATTTAACAACTAGAAATCTACAACAAAATTGAGTAGTTGAGTAGAGAAATAAAATATTTTAAGAGATGGCAAGGATAATGCTAAATGAATCCAAGATACTAGACAAATATTGGAGAGAGGTAATTGTTACAGTAGTGCATATTTAGAATAGAGCATTATTGAGAGTAAACAGCGACAAGACTCCTTATGATCTATGAAAATACAAACCAACAATAGTTGATTATTTTAGATTTTTTGATAGTAGATGCTTCATAAAGAGAAATGATGAAAAACATAGTAAATTTGAATCCAAATCAGATGAAGGTATATTTATTGGTTATTATTAAAAAAGTAAAGCTTATAAATGTTATAATAAAATAACTAAGAAAATATTTGAAAGTGCAAGTGTCAAGATAGAAGAAGATGGAACACAAAGAATCAGTGATCTAGTAGACATTCTTGAAATCATTAAAGAGGAAGATTTTGAAGAATCATATGAAGATGAGAAGAAGGAGAAAAAGGACACCAAAACTCCACCCAAATATGTTGAGACAAATCATAATGAAAGTGACATCATCAAGGACATAAATGAATGAATTCACACCAGAAGAATGACGGTAAGAGAATCTGAACAAGTTAATTTTTCTTTGTTATCCAAAATTCAGCCTAGAACTTTTTCTAAAGCTAGACATGATCAGAATTGGGTTAGGACAATGGATGAAGAATTAAATTAGATAGAAAAGAATGATAATTAAGAATTAATGCCTAGACCAAAAGATCACAATGTGATAGGAACAAAATAAGTTTACAAAAATGAGTTGAATGAAAATGAAGAAGTGACCAAGAATAAAGAAATATTAGTATGTAAAGGATATGATCAGATTGAGGGAATAGATTTTGAAGAAACTTTTGCACTAGTAGCAAGGCTAGAGGATACTAGAATGTTTCTTTCATATGCAGTGTTTAAAAATTTCCAAGTGTTTTAGATGGATGTCTAATCTACCTTCTTAAATGGGAATCTAGAAGAGGTCTACATTAAGCAACCTGAGGGATTTATTCTCTCAAATATTAGTAGCTATGTATGTATATTGAAGAAAGCACTATATGGATTGAAATAAGCTCCTAGAGCTTGGTATGCAAGATTTGATAAGTACCTATTCAAAGCTTTAAGAGAGGATTTGATGATAGTAATCTCTTCATCAAAATACAAGGTGAGAATTAATTGATAGTTTTTTTATATGTTGATGACATAATTTTTAGAGGAAACATTGAAAATATGACAAAAGAATTTTTTGATAATATGCAAAAAGAATTTGAGATGTCTATGCTTGGAGAATTGTCATTTTTCTTAGGATTGTAAATATTTTAGTTAGATAAAATAATTTTCATATCTCAAAGTAAATATGACAAAGAAATGTTGAAAAAAATTGGTTTTGAAGATTGTGCACCAGTTGGCACACCAATGAGTATAAGAAATTAGGTGAGCAAGGATAAAGATTTATATGTTATAGATCAATCTTTATATAGATATATGATTAGTAGTCTTTTATATTTGATAACATTGAGACCAGATATCATGAATGCAGTAGGTATGGTTGTAAGATATCAATCAGCTCTAAATGATAGTGATGTTTAATTGGTGAAGATAATATTCAGATATATCAAGGGGACATTGGATTATGGATTATGGTATCCCACAGATAGAGATTTCAATTTGGTCGCTTATACATGTTTAGATTGGGTAGGTTAATTGGATCATAGAAAGAGCATAAGTAGAGGAGCTTTCTTTCTTGGTGATATCTTAGTATCATGGCTAAGAAAAAAGTAGAATTTAGTATCGCTTTCTACAGTTGAAGAAGAATATATTGCAGTGATATTCTATTATACTCAAGTGCTTTAGACGAAGAAAAATTTGGAAGATATCAAGGTAAAATATGATAAACCTATTTCTATTATTTGTGACAACACAAGTGCTATTAATATTTCAAAGAATCTAGTGATGCATTCAAGAACAAAACATATTCCTATCAGATATCACCTCTTGAGAGAGTAGGTTGTAGATCAAAAGTTTAAGATTGAATACATTAGTACTATAGAATAGATTGTAGACATTTTCATAAAGGCACTACCAAAAGACACATTTGAGTATCTAAGAGACAAGTTGGGAGTAATTTATTCTACTTCCTACCATTGAGGATCAACATCAATTGAGGGAGAGCTAAGTGTTAGATCTAGGATAGGCCCTTTTCCATTGATTTCAAAGGGGTAGAAGAACATAAATAAGTATAGGCACAAAAATAGGTTAAAGAATAGGTACATGGAATATATACAAGTTGTTACAATAAGGAGGAGTTACTATTACTTTTTAGATGGTAGTATGTGCAGGTTGGCATATATAGTGCAAGTTTCAGGATGTGGCAGTTTTAGTTTGAGGTTGCCATCAATGACAAAGTGGGAGATTGTTAAAAATATTAACATTGATGTCAAAGGTCTAATATTGGTGATAAAGGCCCCATTATATTTAATGGTGTTTTTAATATTCATATCTTGGCTAATGTGTGTTATTATTTATTTAATATTAATGAATATATTTTTTGTTGCATATAAGTCAAAAGAGGGCCCTAAGAGAATTCAAAGAGTTATGGGGAAAAGACAAAAGAGGAATGGGATGCATTTTCTCATGAAGAGTCATCTTGAGGAATTCCAAGAGTCACCATGTGAAGACAAAAGAGGGTATGACACATTTTTCCATGAAGGGACACTTTAAAGAATATGAAAAGTCATCAAGATAAGGACAAAAGAGGAAAGGATGAATTTGATCATGAAGGTTCACCATGTGACTTCTCAAATGAAAGGATATGAAGGGTCATGCAAGTTTGGTTCCATCTTCCATGAGGATTGAAGGGTCATAAAGGGTGAATGCCAAAGGTCATTTGGAAATCTATAAATAAAGGCTTGAGAAGTCATTTGTAATATGAAAGAGAGTGCACGGTTTGTATTTATTTTCAAAGAGATAAAATCAAGATATATTTTAGAGTTATATCATTTATTGAGTAAGCAACATTAAGATATAGTTGTGTTTTATATACAAGAGGGGTTGGTGCTCCTTTGGGTTGGTGCTCATAAATCTTTGCAAGGGGTAAAATTTGGTCTCTCTGTGGTGCATATTATTATTTTAGTTTTATTGTATATCTTGAATGTGTGATTAAGTGATTAAGGAAAATAAATCATATTAATTAAAATATATATAATACATCGATTCACCCCCTACCCTCTTAGTATATTTCATGCTTAATAGTTGAGGAGGACATAGAGGAAGAATCTAAATATTCCAAACTAGATATCTCATGATATGCAATGTATAATATTATCACTCCATAAATCCTCAAAGTTGTGGGTTTGCTTAATAAATATAAGGTGATAGTGTTAACTGACTCAGGGAGTACACATGACCTCACAAATAAAAATTCATATTTTATTTACCTAGGTATATAATTTTAGGTCATGATTGGTGATGGTGGCATTACAAATTATTCATGGAAATTTCATAGTATAAAATGTGTTATGGGATACTACATGCTAAATTTTAATATGTTTTCTACTCCTATGGGTGGGACAAACATTATTTTTGGAGTCTAATGGCTCACAACCTTGGGAATAATATAGATGAAATTTTGGGAGTTATTAATATTATTTCATTCTAATAAAAAATACATTTTAACTACATGGAATATGGGAGAAGTCCCCACAATTAATTATTTGTCATCATATTTAAAATATTGTCAAATAATGGGAAAATATATTTGTAACGTAATTATTCTACTTATAAGTGCAATACACAAATATGCCTACACATCTTGATCTATATAATATTGTTGATGACAACTCAATAATTTTTAAATCCATGCAAAAATTCATACTGCTAAAAATAAAACATGATCATGCCATTTTATTTCTCCAAGGGTTTCAACCACCAAACATTACACCAAAAAATTACCCATATGTCTAAAAGAGTGAAATTGAAAAGATGGTAAAATATATGTTTGAGGCAAGTATTATTATACATATCCAAAGTAAATATTAATCCCATATGGTCATGGATCATAATAAAGATGATACCTAATACCTAGAGGATGTGCCTCTATTATAGAAATTTACCTGGGTATATAATTTATTTACCTAGGTATATAATTTTAGGTCATGATTGGTGATGGTGGCATTAAAAACTATTCATGGAAATTTCATAGTATAAAATGTGTTATGGGATACTACATGCTAAATTTTAATATGTTTTCTACTCTTATGGGTGGGACACATTATTTTTGAGTCCAATGGCTCACAACCTTGGGAATAATATAGATGAAATTTTGGGAGATATTAATATTATTTCATTCTAATAAAAAATACATTTTAAGTACATGGAATATGGGAGAAGTTCCCACAATTAATTATTTCTCATCATATGTAAAATATTCTCAAATAATGGGAAAATATATTTTTAACGTATTTATTTTACTTATAAGTGCAATACACAAATATGTCTACACATCTCGATCTATATAATATTGTTGATGACAACTCAACAATTTTGAAATCCATGCAAAAAATCATACTGCTAAAAATAAAACACGATCATGCCATTTTATTTTTGCAAGGGTTTCAACCACCAAACATTACACCAAAAAATTACCCATATGTCTAAAAGAGTGAAATTGAAAAGATGGTAAAATATATGTTTAAGGCAAGTATTATTATACATATCCAAAGTAAATATTCATCCCATATGGTCATGGAGCATAATAAATATGATACCTAATACCTAGAGGATGTGCCTCTATTATAGAAAACTCAACAAGTATACCATAAAAATTAGTTCTTTATCCTATTAATTGATGATATTTTATATGAGTTACATGGTGCTCTATAATTTACAAAAGTCAATCTTTGTTTTGGATATCATCAAATTTAGATAAAATATGAGGATCTCAATAAGAAAAAATTCAAAACTCATGAAGTCCATTATGAGTTTTTAGTAATGAATTTTTGTCTCACAAATGCACCTTCTACATTTTAGAGTTTGATGAAAACTACTTTTATGCCTTTTTATGAAAATTTATCTTGGTATTTTTTAATGACATCGCAATATACAATAAGACATGTGATTAAAATTTATAGAATGTGAGTTAGGTAATAATAATTCTCCAATAACATTAGCTTTGTAAAATTCCTTTCAAGTCTATTTTTGGAGTACAAAATTTAGAGTACTTGGGTCACATTAGTTTTCATGAAGGAATCAAATATATCCTCAGAAGATCATAAGCATGATAAAATGTCAAGTTCTGAAAAATCTCAAAAACCTTTTAATTTTTTTGAGTCTCATAGGTTACTATCATTAATTTATAAAAAATTATGGTAAAATATTATCACCACTCACAACTTTATTTAATAAATACTCCTTCTATTGGACCAAACCTACCACAAAGACCTTTGAGAATATAAAAGAGGCCATGTGCACCAATTTAGTTTTGGATACCCCATATTTTAAAAATATTCTCATTATTGAATGTGATGAATCATTATATGGAATGGGGGAAATAATGCATCGTGATATGGAATGGGGAAATATTCATGTATGAAAGGAGACTAATTTAATTTGAGAGTCATCAAGGCAAGGGAAATAATATGCTTAAACTAATCAATGCAAAACTAATGATGAATTTTAATTATGAAATTGAAAAATCTAGACCTTATCTAATGAGTGGACACTTTAAGGTAAATACTGATCATGATTGTCTAAAATATTTTTTGGAACAATGGTGGAAATCGTAATAAAAAATGGGTGACCAAAAAGTTTAGATATGATATATAAATTATATATAAGAAAGGAAAATATAATTTAGTATTAGATACTCTATCTAAAAGGGATGAATCCATAAAGGCATTATTATGTGTAATGTCCATTTGGTACGTAGATTGGGTGAATGAAGATCAAAATGGGAGAATGATAGGGATACACAAGTTATAATACATAAAATCTAAAAAAATTATAATGCCTTATAAATAATTAAGTGGAATTATAATGAATTTTGGTATCAATATAGGTTGTATCTATGCAATAATTATGACCTCAAGCACAAGATCCTTACAAAAATTCATGCATTTCCAAAAATGCGCATTAAATATTTTTGAAAAATCACCATAGAATCAAGATAGATTAATTTTGGGAAGGACTCAAGGGTGATATCCATATATTTTTGGTTGAATAAATTGTGTGTCAACAAAATAAGGGTGAGACAATTAAGATCCCAATTAGTTTACAAAACCTTATTAATTCCTAACTAAAGGTGGGATGAAGTGTACATGGATTTCATACTAGGGATGTTAAGGTTAAAAGGTAAAAAGGTTATCATGGTAATATTGGAAAATATCACAAAATATGTCTATTTTTATGATTTTTCATAACCATTTTAAGCCAATATAATAAATAATTATTTTCTAGATGCAAATAAAACATTACATAAGACCCCCAAGATCATAGTAAATAACTATGATCCTATCTTCACCACTAATTTTTGGATGGATTTTTTCATATGTTTGGGTAATAATTTGGATCATAACTCATAATATCATCCTTAATCTAATGCAAACATAAAAGTGGTGAAAAAATCCCTAGAGGGTTATCTTTATTGTCTTGTATTGAATAAATAGAAAGGTGGGTTCATTGGCTACCCCTAGTAGAATGTTGGTCTAACACTTATTTCCATACCTCTTCCAAAATGTATCCATTTGTTTCATTTTATGGGTACCAAAATCCATCCATCATCTCATATTGATGGTAAAATCAAAGTTTTGATCTATCTAAGAACACATTCAATACTAATAGGAGGTATTAACTAGTGTAAGAGAGAATTTAACAATGACACAAAATCAAATGAAACAATAAACATATTAACATTATAGTGAGATGAGTTTTTAATGGGTGATTGGGTATTTTTAAAATGATATCCATATAATAAAATTTCCTTGAAGAAAAAAAGGATAAAAAACTTTATCCTAAGTATTACAACCCTTACTAGATCTTGCAAAAAATTGGTAGGGTCGAATCAAGTTGGAGATACCCAAATATACTCATGTACATTTAGTATTTAATGTTTCTTACCTAAAGAAGGTAAAACAAAAAAAAAATTCTAAGCACACTAAGTTACTATAATTATATGAGGAATTCATAATAATTTTGTATGTAGAGAATGTCTTTTAGACATGCACTAAAAGGATGTGCACATGAGAAATTAAGGAGTATTTGATCAAGTATAATAATATCACAAGCAAGGATGTATCATGGGAGGATGAAACATTATTGAAAAAACTTATATATTTTTTCAACATTGTGATATCTTTTTTAAAATGGGAGAGATAGGCTATACCATTAAACTATATCATGTCTAGGGATATGTATGGTTGACCTATGTCCTACACAACATTTTATCTTATCTTGTCACATTTCTCTATGCTATCATTTTTTATTAGGATTATCTATGGAATAATCATAACATAAGTAGGGTATATATAGTACGTAATCGCTAGTACTTGAGGATAATATTATGAATTATATTATTATTTTCATGTTTGTGGAGGATTCACCCTCAAATTAGTTTAGTTATATCTATCAATTATTTTGAATTTCTAGTGTAGATATGTTTACTCTACTCTCACTATTGTGATACATTAGTTTTTATATTATCATTTACATTTATTGTCATGAATTTATTTTATATATCTAATTAATTTAATTACATAGATATCTAAATATCACTTCTATCCTAAGGTACACATACATGTTCCCTTCAGTGAAAAATTATGGAAAGAGTAAAGAGAAAAATGAAGACAAATCCTTAATTATGGGTCCTAAAAACTAGGCATGATTAAGTGCATATGTAAAATGAAGTGTAAATAGAAAAAATGAGTCACCATATGGTTTATTAAAAAATTGATAAATCAATATGTGTCGAGAGATACTAAAATATGATTCAAGGCATCCCAATAAGTATTACAACAAAATAGTATAACATAATCCTAAAGAAGGTGCATTAAGTTAAGCTAAGGCCATCACTAAAGATTCACTATATGGGATGAAAACCATCATTGAAGATGAAATAATTAAAAGTAGATGGCCAATTGGTGAAGAACACAGAACTACATGAGAGGTCTGAATACACTAATAAATAAATGAAAAAAATAGCATAACATTATATACACCAAAATATATCCATAAAAGGAGAATGATATTTTTTCAAATGGAATGTTAAAATTACAAAGGAGTTAATCAAACTATAATTCCATCAACTAAATAAACTACTGAAGTGGGTGAAATGGACACTCAACACCTAAATAAGTAGTATTTATGCATATACACATAATAATGAAATGGAAGAATGAAAAAATTATATGAGTTATTAAATCCACTACTAAAACACTAAATAATACAAACTAACATTGTATGCACAAGAATACCTCCATACAAGGAGAATGTCAACATGTCAAATATTTTTCAAAGTTATGGAAAAAGAGATCTCAATAAATAAATCACCCTAGTGGTTATGAGAGAGTCAAGCAACTAAAATAGTTCTAAAAATGCACAAAATAGAGAACATGTGCATTAAGGAAGATGAGGATAAAGAAACAACCCCAAATGGCACTTTATAACTCAATGCAACATAATACAACATAAAATAAAACCACCAAATGAGGATAATATGACATTATATTCACCAAAATAAATCCATACAAAGAAAATGCCACTCTATCAAAGGAATCCATTAGTAATATGATATTTTCTCTTAATATTAGATAGCACTAACAAATATATCTACACTGATAAAAACATGTATCATAAGACAATCAAACTAGTGTACAGACTAAGAAACTAGATAATGGAGATGTTATTCCTATAGGCACCATGCCAATAATGCTTATGAAGCTTCCATAATTTATCTAAAATCCACTTTTTATGAATAAAAATGGTGGATAAATATTTATAAATATGATTTGGTGTGAAATGAAAAAGTGGCACATATGATAAAAATATGGAATTTTAGGAGTATGATGCCTAATAAAATAAATATTAAGGTTTTCATTCCTGAATGTGAAAATAAATGTGTTGCTTAATATCCTCCTAAAGAGTGGAGTGAAAAAAAAATTGGTTTTTATTTGACATCAAAAAACCGAAATGAAGATATAAAAATACTTTATATCTAACGTCACAATAAATAATCTAATGAATAGGCTAGATAAGATAAATAATTATTTGAGTGTTGACCCATACCTATGCCAAGGTGACCCATGGAATGAAATATGTGGGATAGATTCTCAAAATATCCAAATGAAAAAACATGAACATAAAATATAGTAGGTGGATTAAATACTAATGAATTAGGGCTATTAAGTGTAGGGGTAGTGACTATAGGTGGAGTAATCTCAATGTAATGTAAGTCCAAAATATAATTTTGGTGTTGTATACCAAAAACATCTTTATCAAATGAGAGTATGAGGTGATAAAATTTACTAATAGTTGACCTCTATTAGATAAAACACAATAATTATAATAAAATAATAACTATTATTTTATTTAAAACTTTATAATAAGAAATGTAACAATTTCCTTGATTAGATTAAATATAATATATTTAAGAAAGGTACATATATAAGTGGAAGATAGGCATGTACTAACATACTCATGCATGTGGGATTACCTTCCCCAATGACCTAATAACATATAATAAATATAAATAAAATGTGTAGGAAAAAAACATTAAGTGTAATAAAAATGTACACAAACACCCCCCTTAAGTGTAGCTTAGGCAGGGAAAAGAATTGGGTCATAATAACTAGGCCTGATAAAGTAACCAAGTAAAAAACAACTTTGATAAAGTGAATAAAAGGATTAAACCCATGGGAATAACTCCCCAAAAAATATATAAGATAATAATAGAGATTTAAAAAACCCCAATAGAATCTACAACTCCCTATAGCCACCATGTATCCTCTAAAGGAGATCTAGAGTGATTATGGATCAAAAGCAAATGCAATGAATTATAGATCACCCTAGAATAATAAATGTGTTTGTTGGGTTCCTGATGGATCTATAACCAAGGTGTGGTTACTATACAAGGAAATATACTCCTAGTGCATAAAATATGATCCAAATTCTCCATGCAATAATGGTGCATCAAATACATAGATGAAGAAGGAATGTGGAATGCCATTTAACTATGTACTAGATTACTTGACATATGAAAAGTTTTAGATCAATGTAAATTCTCCCTAAAATGTATAAAGTGGAATATAGGTAGGTGGATCAAGAAATGATTCATAAATGTATGGAAGGAGACAAGGAGATGGTGGAGGTGTGTCCCCATCAAATCAATTTTAATTTTTTAATAGAAGAAGAGTCCTTGTCATCAAAGATGTGTTTAGGTTCAAAAATATCATCAAGTCTATGTGATTATAATGAATAATAATTTGAAGGATATTTAGGGGAAAAGTATGATGAATTATCCAATTGAGTCTGATGATTGAGTATTCGCACTACCATGTAGTATGACTATACAAATCTCTGACATATACTGAATCTAGAGTGAACTCAACTCACATACCCAGACCAAAGTAAGTAATCTAGTAGATTGATAGGAAATTAGTTGAAAATGAGGGAATAATTAGAATATTATTTTATGTTCCACCACTCACTTCAATATAACCTCTCCTAAAGACCTATGTAGAAGTATCATCACCTAGTTGAATAGTGGACATGTCACATGGTTCTAAGGAAGTGAACTCTACCTATGAAGGATTTAGTTAATGTAATGCACTAGAGTCAAAACACATGTAATATTTTGAGGTAAAACTAAAACTAGGACCCTACCTTTTAATTTTTCCTTACCATATTCTTTTGTATTTTCTTTATCATTACCATTTTATTTGGAGGATTATAGGTTTGATGAACTTGGTTTGATAGAGTCAGGAACACCAACATTTTTATTCTCAAGAAATCTAGTTATATGGTCAATATACTTTTTCAAACGTTTTATTTCATAATGCTTTCCCAAGTAATACCCATATTTGATCCTCTCTTTCTTAGGCTCAACACTAGAATAATATGTTTCATTGGTTGATTTGAAGGTAGGATATTTTGATCCTTTTCCTCTTGATCCTTTTTATTTTGTTTCTTGTCCTTGTTATTTTAAGAATTTTATTTCCCATTTATATCAATTATATCATGTGGTTTTTATGAATTTAATATACCCATCTCTATTACCTTATCTTTATCGAAAGTAAAGTCAATAACAAAATTATCTAAAGGGGAATTTTTCATGTAGCTCCAAGAGCACATTTTTTGGAATGAAAAGCAAAGACAAACATATAATAGTCTAGACATAGTTTAGAGAGAATATAAATAACAATTTTTTCATATTTATTATCTAATCAAATTTATTTTAACAACCTAAAATACTTAAACTTAATGAATAAATCCTGTAGGGTGTCAAAACTACTAGGACATAAGCTTATAAGTATGTTTTATAGTTCATGAGATTTCATCACATCTATATTCCCAAAGAGTTTTTATAGTGTGGTCCATATTAATTATGAGAAACATAAAGACACAAAAATCCAATGGCATATTCATAATGGTTAAACTATTTAAATTTTCTTACATAGTATCTGGTCCAGTCTTAGTGCCCATAGTTATGAAATGTAAACCCTTGCTCCTCATAATGATTTCAATTTTAGATTTATTCATAATATTTAAAAGGTGTGAAAGTAATTATCAATTTATAATCCATAATTAAAAGGAAAAAACAAAATTAAAAAAGACACACAACACTCACCTATAATTATTTTTGATCAACCCCTCATATTTTAGCACTTTATAATTATAGTGTGATTACAGAAAAATGGATCCAATGGAACAGGAAAAAAATGACACAAAAATATAAGTTAACTATAAAAATTTACAATATATTCTATTGTATACAATTTATTAATTTCCTATTTTGAATAAAGCTTGCATTAAAAATTTAAAGGCACTTTTACTAGTAACTAGATTCAACAAAAAAAATAGGGATGAAAAGATGTGAACTAGATTTGTGCTACCATAAATTCCTAGTGCAATGATCATGAGGGCATGATTTAAATGACATTGGATATATTTGAATAATGATAGGAAACTTTGAATGATTCAACTATTTTAAATAAATAGTGAGGAAAGACCACTCATTGATGAGTGGATAACAAAGAAAAGATTTAATCAATGAAAGATGCATAAAAAATATCCCAATTAGATCCATGATATAATTAAAGAGATAAATGAGTTGAAAATGTAAATATATGGGTATATTATCTTAAGTATGTGATCCAATGTGCTAAGGATAGGTCATTTATTTGTTTGACTAGGTGTAATAGTAGGAATAAGACCATTGTGAGTCATCTCAGAGCAACATGAAAAGGAGGACAACTCTGTTTCTTTGATTATTTGATCATTTTCAAGGTTAAAAAAATCAACATATATGTATGGCATAAAAATGTCAAATAACAAGAATTCAAACCTTGAAGAAGAGTGTCTTGTCTATATGTATAGATTTATAAATATGAGCTTGATCTCCACAATACCAACACATGAAAATATGATCTTAATTATTTATATTTAGAATAAAATTCAAAGATCAAAAGTTTTATTCAATGGAAAAAATCATGCTCATTGGTATAAACTAAGTGCTTTGATATCATGACATAATTTCCCAATAGTTTATCTTTGGTAGAGTGAACACACACAAGTCATACTACAATGATAACCCTACTTGTATTTAAAACTATGCAAGAAATACAATTTTTTTTTTATCATATTGATTACAATAATATTAGGAAAGGTACATATATAGGTGGAAGATAATCATGACCCAACATACTCATGCACATTAGATTATCTTCCCTAATGACCTAATAACACCTAAGCAAGCTAAATAACACTTGTAAGGAAAAACCATTAAATGGCATAAAAATTTACACTAACATGAGGGAATCCTTGTCAAAAATGAGAGAAAGTAGAAGGGAATTTTAATTCTTGATCTCCATATTTTCTTCAACTAAAGAAACCATCTACTCTTGAAGTTCACATGTTTTAGATAAAAACATATAATTTTTTGACTAAAAAATATTATTTTCCTGCATGAGGGTGTGGATGTCTTAACATGAAGACATTATAATGATGAAAAAAATACATTGGAATGAACCTCAAACAAAAAACACACTCAAAAATATGCACCCCCCTCCTCTGCACCCCAACCAAAAAACTTATAATAATATAGTTTTTACAATGTTTTAGCATAATAAAATGATTAGCATGAAAAATAGATATGGACCAGTTCCTTGTAGAATCTATTGTATGCACAAAAATATGTAAAAATTGAGACCCAATATAAATAGGTGGTACTTTATGAATAGTGTGTTTACAATAAATTTGATAGTTACATGTGTAAAATTTTCTTGCAATTAAAACTTTGAGACATATTATAACAAATATGATGGTATGGTTGTAAAGATCATGAAAAGCCATGTACTTAAAAAAAAATCTCAATCAGAGTTCATTATCATAATGTATGACCTTCAGAAGGTCTATAAATGAAGGATTATGATGCATAATTTTGAAGAAACTAAAAATTATGGGAAATTATTCATTCAATTTTAAAATCCAACTATAGTAATGTTTATGTCTCAAAAAAAAAGACTTAGTGAAAAACATTTGCACATCTATAGGATTAAGAACAAGCCAAAATGGATTTCATAAGTTAGTTACTCCATGTCAAATGTGTATTAGTAATGGGTAAGCCCTTATGGCTGGTTGGAGGGATTCAAATCCTTGACCTCTTGTGATATTAATTTTTAGTGAAATTGTCTTTGCCTTTGCACAAGGATATAAATCTAAGAATTTATATGCACAAAATTATGTTTTAATTTTAAAAAATGAATTAAAATTTCAAAAAAATAAAATGGAAACCTTTACAAATATGAGGCCACCTCATTGTGGGAGGTACAATTGGCTAGTTGTGTTTGACATTATGTCACATTAGAGAGGTGGTATGAGTTGGATCATTATGTAAATGGTTATAATCATTAAAAATTTGTGTTATAAGAGTTAACACCATGTTTTGGGAGAATTATTGGTGGAATTAGTGTGGTACACCATGGTAGTAATAGAGGATGACAAATCCAACACGTTATGATGAATCCTTAAGGAATGAAACAAACTTGCTAAATAAATTTTTTAAGGTTTGGTATTTTGGTTGGCCCAATTAATTTTTTTAACTCTTGAAATAAATTAGTATGACCTTGAAATATTTTCTATTGATAACACTATACCTACCTATATTTTTTTTCACAAGAGCCAAAAAATATAGTTTTTCAAAGATGCCCAATTTGGAAAAATTGATAGTGACCATATGGATTTTTTAATACTTTAACTTAAAGTTGCTATTATTTTTATCTAAAATTCATGTATGGAAATATTTGGCCTTAATTATTTAAAAACTCTCCTTCTAAGGATATAAAAAAGATCACAAACACATAACAAAGAAGATACTGAATAACGATTACTAGATCATAAGCTTTAAAATCATATTGGAAAAGTGAGAAAAAACACATCTATAGGATCTATCTTAAAACCATAGCCAAAATGAATTAAACCATAATGCACATAGATAGATTAAATAATGATTAGCATAATAATCTAAGTTTATCTATGTATATGTCTCTCACTCATCATAATATCTAATCACTATTGTTATTACTTGTACAACATGCCTTATTTCTCTCATAATTAGGGAACCTCTTTTTGTTTTTTGTAGCCACTCCCACTTGCAATCACATCTTATTTGTTTCATCCCCCACCCAAAATTTATTTAGTGTTCCATCTTAGTTTATGTTTCAAATTGATCCCCATAATGACCTCCATTGGAAATACCACATCCATGTGATAAAATTTCATGTTAATTAGTTAGTGTTAAAATAGATTCTTACCCCTAATTTGTGTTTGAATATCTCACTTGCTTAGTTGTCCACACTTACATCACTAATTTGTCTAGGCATATACTAGTTTGCATGTGTCATGGGGACTTAATATTACATTTGATGGAAAGACCAATTCCTTAAGAATAATTTTCATATTTACCAATTCCCTTAAAAATGCCATCTTAACCTTGTATTATAATGAAGTGACTTATTTTGGGTATACTGGGACTTTGATCTAAAACCAATCATTTAAAAAATCATCATTCATTATAAGAATTAGATTCAAAAATGATTTTTTAAATTCCATATAAGATAAATCAAAAATTGAAAAGGATTTTAAATGACTTGGCTTTATAAAGCCAAAATTCAAAAGTTTCATGGTTTTATGAAAACCATGGTTTTCAAAAGACCACCTCCACAACACTTCCCATGAAAAAATTCAAAGACCACATGGTTTAAAAAAAAGTTTTGTGTTAAGTTTCATTTATTATGGCACCATTCAGTCATCCTTATTGGATGCAAAAATGAATTAGCCACCACCATGTGCCCATGCCCATGATGGTCATTTGGTCTACCTTATCGACCCATGGCTACATGGATGGTTGTCATCTATCCCATCCCAATTATGCATAGAAAAATGCTTGCATAGATGATGGTCCTTTGATCTAGTCCAGTGACCCACAAATATATGAACACATGGATGGTGGTCATCTGGTCTATCATTGGGGATTTCGAAGGCACAAGTTCATTGTTAAGGTGTGGAGCTAAAAGCTTCACCAAATGAGTATTTTGTAGGTTGCTGGTGTTACACAGTCACCGGTGTTGGTCAGGAGCGACCGACATCAGTCAGGATTTGACTAGGAGATGCCGGTGTTGGTTATGTTCAACCAACATCGGTCAGGTGCAGACAGGTAGGGACCGACGTCGGTCACCTGTGCGTCCAGAATGCTATTTTTGTGGACAGAACAGAATGTTTTCATGATAGGATTAAGTGTTAGTCTTAAGTCTGCATCTATATCTTTAGTAAGACTATTTAGAGCCCTTGATTAGGAGGTGCATCTAATGGCTATAATTGTATGCTCATGTTTCCTAATATTATATATAGGATTAGATCTTCTTAGCTTAGAGTGTTGAACAGTACAAGATTGTATATGTGTATCAATCCAGGTTGTTGGAATTGATTGTAACTGAGAGAGAGAGCTCTTGAGGGAAAGCGATCTAGAAAGAGATCTGTACATCTGAGAGAGGTGTGGAAGAAAAGAAGTTTCTTCAATTGTATTCCTTTTGTAAAGAGTTTAATACAAGTTTTTAGGGTGGTTTCTTGTATCTCTTATTGTTTGCTATTTTCTGATTCTAGTTACTTATGTTTCTGGTTTAATTCCACATTTAATTGCTTTCATATAGTAATCAACATTGTAGGTTGATCCCCAACAAGTGGTATCAAAGCTCAGGTTGACTAATAGGTGTTTCAGATCTGGTTAGTGTGTATTGATTACAGGTTACTCACAGGGATTTCTATTTGAGTGGGAGAAGCAATGGCAGAAGAAAGTAAACTAAGAATGGAGAAGTTTAATGGCAAGAATTATCAACATTGGAGAATGCAGATAGAGGATTATCTATATCAAAAAGATCTATACTTACTGTTAGGTGGGGTTTCAAAGAAGCCCAAAGACATGGATGATGAAGAATGGGAAGTTCTTGATAGAAAGGCTCTTAGATCTATAAGATTGAGTCTAGCATCTACTATGATATCTAATTTATCACAGGCAAAGACAACAGTAGAGTTGATGACTACTTTAGAAAATTTATATGAAAAACCCTCAGCTTCAAATAAGGTATATCTTATGAAGCAGTTATTTAATTTGCAAATGCAAGAAGGTGGATCTGTATCTAATCATCTAAATGATTTCCATGGAATTGTAAATCAATTAAATTCAGTCAAAATAGTGTTTAATAATGAAATTAAGGCTCTTTTAATATTATGTTCTTTGCCTGAAAGTTGGCATAGCTTGGTAATGGTAGTTAGTAATACTGCATCTACTTCAAATATTTTAAAAGTAGGGGACGCTGTTAGTGTAATCTTGAATGAAGAAATTCACAGGAAAAGCACAGAGGAAACATCAGGGAACGCTTTAAGTTTTGAGAGCAAGGGAAGGCAAAAAGAGAAGGGCAAGAAAGGGAGATCAAGGTCTAAGTCAAAGATGAGAGGTAGATCCAAATCCATAAATGGCAGGAAGCCACAATGCTGGAATTGTGGAAAGATAGGGCACATAAGCAAAGATTGTTGGTTTAAGCCAAAAGAAGACAATCAACATGAAGGTAAGGAAGAAGTAAAAGTTTTAGGTATTGCACAAGATGCTCTTATATTCTCTTTGCATAATAATATAGAATCTTGGGTTTTAGATTCTGGTGCATCTTTTCATGCTACCCCTAATAGAGAATATTTTAGTGACTATGTCCATGGAGATTTTGGAATAGTTTATTTAGGGGATGATGAGCCGTGTAAAATTGTTGGCAAAGGAAAAGTGCAGCTGAAAATGCAGAATGGCAACACATGGGTGTTAAGAGATGTCATGCATGTTCCCAGCTTGAAGAGGAATTTGATTTTTGTAGGAAAGTTAGGGGATGAGGGTTGTACAGTAACTCTCACAGTTGAATCTTGGAAGGTGACCAAGGGTACACTTGTATTGGCCAGAGGTAAGAGAGTAGGTACTCTCTATTTATGTAATTATGTTACTAATAATTCTCCTTTTGTATTATCTACTTCAGATGTCGATGTAAAGTTGTGGCACTCTAGGCTCGACCACATGAGTGAGAAGGGAATGTCTATTCTTAAGTCAAATGGTAAGCTTTTAGATTTGAAAAGCATAGATCTAGATTTTTGTGAGCATTGTGTGTTTGGAAAATAGAAGAGGGTGAGTTTTCTCAAGACTGGGTCAACAAAGAAGAAGCACAAGTTACAGCTTGTTCACACAGATGTGTGGAGACCAGCTTAGGTTGCTTCTATTAGAGGATCACGGTACTATGTTTCTTTCATAGATGATGCTACAAGAAAGGTATGGGTCTATTGTATTAAGAAGAAATCTGATGTTTTTGACATGTTTAAGATTTGGAAAGCTATGGTTGAGAATGAAATAGGCAGGAGATTGAAGTGCCTGAGATCTGACAATGGTGGTGAGTTCTATAGATTTAAGTTTAGAAGTTATTGTTATATGCATGGAATATGTAGGAAAAGGATAATTCCAAGGACACCTCAGTAAAATGGAGTTGTTGAAAGGATGAACAGAATAGTAATGGAGCATGTAAGGTGTATGAGATTGCATGCTGGTTTGCCCTTAGAGTTTTGGGTAGAAGCTGTGGATACTACAGTGTACCTGATTAATAAAGGACCCTCTACAGTGCTGGATGGTGGAATTTTAGAAGAGGCATGGATAGGTAAAAATATAGATCTCTCATTTATCAAAGTTTTTGGTTGTGAAGCCTTTGTTGACGTTGATAAAGAAAATAGAAAGAAGCTGGATGTTAAGTCTATGAGGTGCACATTTATTGGCTATGGCTCTGATGATTTCAGATTCAGGTTTTAGAATCTAGGAACTAAAAAAATAATTAGGAGCTGTGATGTTGTTTTCAATGAAAAAGTGATGTATAGTGATCAACTCAAGAAGCTGAATCAATCTGGGCAGAGTAATGGAGAATTGGACAAGGTGACGGTCCAAAATGAGCTTACGAGAAAAATTAATCATAGACAGGAAAACACAGAGACCGACATCGGTCAGGAAAGAACTAACATCAGCAATATAGGAACTGATGTCAATCATATAGTGACCGACATCGGTCAGGTAGGAACCAATGTCGGTCAGGTAGAACTGATGTCAGCCAGTTACAGGCCTGGAAGTGACTGAGGTCGGTCACTGTCAGAGAATTTGGGTAGACAGCATGTTGTGAATGAGTCTTAGATGCCCATCAGGAGGTCAGAAAGGGTAAGTAAACCTCCAATTCAATATTCCCCTTCATTATTATATTTATTGCTTACTGATGGTGGAGAACCAGAGAGTTTTGATGAAGCAATACAGGTGGAATCCAAAAATTAGTGGGAGCTAGGCATGAATGAGGAAATTGATTCCTTGAGAGAGAACCAAACATGGGATTTGGTTGAGTTGCCAGCAGGAAAGAAGACACTAAAGAATAGATGGATCTATAGATTGAAGGAAGGTGAGAATGAACAGATGAGATATAACGCCAGATTGGTAGTGAAAGGATTTGCACAAAAATTAGGTATTGATTTTGGTGAGATTTTTTCTCCTGTTGTTAAAATGACTTCTATACGGACTGTATTGTCTTTAGTTGTTATTAAGGATTCGCATCTTGATCAACTTGATGTTAGGACATCGTTTCTTCATGGAGATTTGGATGAAGAAATATATATGGAACATGCAGAAGGATTTGAGGTCAAAGGTAAGGAAAAGCTAGTGTGCAGATTAAAGAAAAGCTTGTATGGCCTCAAGCAAGCTCCTAGACAATGGTATTTGAGATTTGATAGGTTTATGACTGAGCATGGCTACAGTAGGTGTCAATCTGACCATTGTGTGTATTTTAAGAGATTGGATAATGGTAGATATATTATTTTGTTGTATGTAGATGATATGCTAGTTACAGAATCACACATGCAGGATATCTCTGAGCTTAAGGTAAAATTATCTCACACATTTTCCATGAAGGATTTGGGAGTAGCAAAGAAAATCCTTGGCATGAGTATTAAGAGAGATAGTTAAAATCACAGGTTGATTTTGTCTCAAGAGGATTATGTGAACAAGGTGTTGAAATGGTTCAATATGTAAGATGCAAAACTGGTAAGCACACCTTTGGTTGGACATTTTAAATTGAGTAAAGAATATTGTCCTAATTCACATGATGAGGTAGAGTACATGATTAGAGTTCCATATGCTTTCGTAGTAGGGATTTTAATGTATGCAATGGTATGTACTAGACCGGATATTGCCCAAACAGTGGGAGTTGTAAGTAAGTATATGGCCAATCTAGGAGAGAAGCACTAGAAAGCAGTTCAATGGATCCTTAGATATCTGAGAGGGACCAACAGTAGGCATTTGTGCTATGGAGGTTCAGATACTTCTCTACATGGTTATGTAGATTTAGATATGGTAGGTGATTTGGATGGTAGAAGAAGCACCACAGGATATGTTTTCACTATTGGTGGAACGACAGTTAGCTAGATATCAAAGTTGCAGAAGGTTGTTGCCTTGTCAACTACAGAAGTAGAATATATTGCAGTCATAGAGGCTAGTAAAGAGATGATATGTATGACACGGTTCATCTAAGAGCTTGGAAAGGAGCAAGAGAGTTGTAGATTATACAGTGATAGTCAGAGTGCAATTCATTTGGCTAAGAATTCAGCCTTTCATTCAAGAACAAAGCATATACAACTTAGGTACCACTTCATTAGATAGGTATTGGAGGATGGTGAGTTGAAGCTAGAGAAGATCCATACAGATAAGAACCCTACTGATATGTTAACCAAGCCGGTAACAAAGGAGAAGTTGAATCTTCATTCAACTTTTATAGGCCTTCATGATTGAGTTTGAAGATGGAGGAGCTAGAAGATGTTGCTATACAGGTACTGGTGTAGCTGTTTATCTCCAAGTGGGAGATTATTAAGGTGTGGAGCTAAAATCTTCACTAAATGAGTATTTTGTAGGTTGCTAGTGTTACACAGTCATCAACATCGGTCAGTGACCGATGTCGGTCAGGAGTCGACTGGGAGATGTCGGCGTTGGTTATGTTTGGTTGACATCGGTCAGGTGTAGACAGGTAGGGACTGACATCTGTCACTTGTGCATCCAAAATGTTATTTCCATGGATAGAATAACATGTTTGCATGATAGGATTAAGTGTTAGTCTTAAGTCTGCATCTCTATCTTTAGTAATATTGTTTAGAGTCCTTGATTAGGAGGTCCATCTAATGGCTATAATTGTATGCTCATGTTTCCTAATATTATATATAGGATTAGATCTTCTTAGCTTAGAGTGTTGAACAGTACAAGATTGTATATGTGTATCAATCTAGGTTGTTGGAATTGATTGTAATTGAGAGAGAGAGCTCTTGAGGGAAAGAGATCTAGAAAGAGATCTGTACATCTGAGAGAGGTGTGGAAGAAAAGAAGTTTCTTCAATTGTATTCCTTCTGTAAAGAGTTTAATACAAGTTTTCAGGGTGGTTTCTTGTATCTCTTATTGTTTGCTATTTTCTAACTCTAGTTACTTATCTTTCTGGTTTAATTCCACATTTAATTGCTTTCATATAGTAATCAACATTGTTGGTTGATCCCCAACATTCAAGAAGGTTTTTTAATTAATCAATATTTTTATTAATTTTTAATAACTTAATATCTTTTAGTCTAATTACAAAAATTTCCCACTTTGGGACCCTGAGTGAACTAGGTGGAAGGTTTCATTTGTATCTTGAAAATTAGAGGTCTATTTTTTGAATCATCTATAATATTGAAAATCTAGTTCCATCATGATCCATATGGCATGGTCAATTTCAAGATAAATTTTACCAATAAAAGGATGCTTACACTTTCATGATTAATTTTATAATTTGCATTTTAAATAACTTAAAAGTCATTTTTATTCACTTGTGCCAAAAAATAACTTGTTTTATATATTTTATAGTTGTGAATGGATATAAAGTGTAAGGATCTTAATTTTAGGGGAAAAGTGTAACTCAAGTTCAAATTAGAGTTCTTTGTAGTTTTTGGGGGAAAATTATTCCCTCCACTCACTAAATTTATTATAAATAAATAGTCCACAATCATTTTAAAATGCTAGCTCTTGTTGATTCTAGATGAGGAGACATTAAACCGAACATTTTATGCTTTCATAGTGTAATTCCTTCCCATTATTTTCTTTGTAAATTCTATTATTTTGTCAAATTTGTAACTAGATGATTATTTTGTAAACCCTAAATGCACTATTCAAGTGAACATTTATATTAATCAAAGTTAAGGAGTAATATTTAACTACCTACATGTGTAAATGATGGTGGTGGCATTCTTCTTCTTACCTTATTTTCCATTTCAACTCTATAAATGATTCTTTTTGTTGGTTATGTGAATACTAGCCAAATATGGGATCAATTTATGGGTGTATTTCATCAAACAATTCAATTAGGGATTCATTTCAACACGTTATTCCTTTCTTTTCCTTTCTTTTGTTATCTTTTAATAAATTAGTTAATCTAATATTAGATTAGTTTAACATGCAATATACTTTGGATGATAAATCTTGATTTCACTTTTTTTTTAATTTATTTTTCCATTGTTGTATTGTTAAATATTAATAATGAAATGAATGTTTAAAAATAAACCCTACTTCCTTTTATTAAATCCAAAATGCTAATTTTTTTGGGAAAAAATTGTATACAATTCATTATTCTCAAAAATTTAATTAAAACATTTATGAATGATTTATGAAACTTGTATATCCATTTCGTATGTCACAGGTTAAAATAAAGTTTGAAATTCTAAAACTAACAAGCCCCTTGATCAGAAAAGTCCACACTGCATATCTGAGAAAAAAGTAGTACACCATGACCCAATATATAAAGACCTTGGGGAGACCCACCTCATGGGAATTATTTTAATAAAGTTTGGATGGGATTCGTTATCCTAATAACCTAGAATTGGTGAGCCGTGTTAAATGACATGTTGATAGTTATCTTAGAATGAATAGCTAGGTTGAGTTTTTTACATAGCTATAAGTGGTTGAAGGAGTTGAATAATTATGCACTAGAGAATAAAATCTTATTTTATTAAAAACAAATGACCATAAATGTATCTAAAAATAATAATACCTTGAGATAATTCAACCTTAACCCTAATCTAGTGTAAACCTAGACAAAACCAAATTAGATAACTAAAGATCATTTTTAGCCTAGTGTAAACACACCAAAATTATATGTCTTTCATCCCATGCATAAACACCATGAAAATTATGTGCATATAAAATTAAAATTTAATTCACCATTTATATTAAAATTAACATAAATTAATCATTTAAACTATCAAAGTATGTAATGCATGGGTCCTGATTTAGAATTTTTATTTTTTGTACTTTTAAATTTGAAATTTGAATTATGTTCTTGATAAATAATAATACCATCAATTGGATTATAATATTTAGGTCTTAAGTTATTAATTTCAATGTCACATGGCCTAGGAAAGGAATAACATATGTATCAATGTCTTATTTAGATAAATTATCTTGTGCTATAATATATCTATCATTTCTATCATAGTTAACCCAGTCATGTATTTGTCATGTAAATGAAGTAGACATAGTAACCTATGCACTATATTATATGATTGTATAATGTGTTTTTATTCATTTTGGAACACATAAATCAACATGTAGAACCAACTTAGGATTTAAAAAATTAGGTAATGTATGTTGTATATGAATAGATTTATGATGTAATGGAAAGTTTAGAACTAGTTTTTGATGAAAATTAATTAAATTTGATTTACCTTCCTAGGATAAACATGAAAATTTTGTATATGTTAGAGGAGGTGAAGTAAATGTCTTTAGATGAATAAGATAATAATATGAAATACACAAAATTTTAACCACTTAGTTTCTATATATATACTTCACACATCAATATAGTGAATATTGTATTACATGTATCTTATGTTCCATGGACATCCTAATAACATGTCAAATTTAATATTATTAGATATAACTAAGAAATAAGTAGAAATAGATACAGGCCCTACCATAAGTGGTAGAATAATGGATGGATTTTCCTCTTTCCATTGAATCATTTTCACTTTAATAATTATCCTAATAAAATTTATCCATGTACCCAAGAAATTTAAGAAATTTCATAGTGAATATGTTTAAATTGACCCATTATCCACCATAATAATTTATAGAGGACATGAATTAATGAAATCATGTATAAAAAAATGCTCATTGGTAGAATCATCATCAATAGTATCATGTTCATCAAATGTAGTTGTACATTTTTTTACTTGTGTATCCTTAATTACACTAATAAGACCATATATAGGGTCAGAATTCTTACTTATAAAAGCATACTAAGTTAGAGGATGATGTGCTTTATAAATCATATGTGTATACACCTAGTATTTTTTATCTTTCACACTTTACTAGTGGTTTCTCATGCAAGGTCTTATCAACACATCAATATCCATTATTGCACATCTTAAGGAGTGCATCAAGAATGGGGTGTGATTAGATAATGGTATTTTTCAATATATGTTTTCTTACTATTATGTTGTATTATCATTACATTTAGTTTGACCTTCTCTAAGTCTCTTAGCATACTACCTCTCCATCTAATTTTTGTCCAAATTTGCAATACACCCTATATTACTACTATATCAACGTGTTCAATATAATATATTTCATGTTTATATTTCCCTATACCCATCTAATTCAAATATGATTCTATCCCTATTAGTTTTAGTTTATCAACCTAGGTGATACATTTATGTGTTATCCAACATCCATTTTGACTTTATTAGCCTAGCTGATATCATTGGCTTAGAGTTCAAAGTTATTTTTGGGTTTAAATTTTTATATATAAGGGTAATAATTATAATTCCTAAAAACACGCAACAACCATATATTATGCTTTCACTCAAATTTATATTCTTAAGAAGTGAAAATATGAGTTATAAGTTATATTATTATTCTTAAAGGTCTAGTCTTGATTAAAGGCTTTTGAAGATAAATAGTAAGACTCGTGCCAAAGAGATGTCATAGTGTTTAGTGTACTCATATAATGATATCTAGGTCTTATCATTTCCATTTGAAGTTTCATCCTATAAAATCTATTTTAGTGTGACATTTGAGCCAATGGGAATATTGATGCACTAATGAGTCACCCCAAAGGTGAGTATCTCTATCCTTATTCTCTTTCATTTATTTACTTTGTAGATAGATATGCATTTATTATTATAATATTAGATGCATTTTATTTTTATTTTCTTAAATAGTCATTATACCAAATAATTTTTTATAGCTATAAGGTTCTTAGGCTTCTCATTTATCACCTTATGTTACATAGATCATCCATTGGTTGACCATTGCACCACTTAGTTTCATATTAGTTTAGTATGTTAAACCTATCTTGGTTATAAGTTATCCATGTTAATATATTCCTTACATGCTATACATTTATTATATGTTTGACACATCCCTTTGTATTTTTATTGATTGGAAAAAGAGGGTTGTGGGGTCCTTCACCCCTTTCATTTATCATGAATAATTATTACAATAAAATTCTAAGGAAATAAAAGCATGGCTTAGGTGAAACATATAGATATAATGAAAACACCCATGATGATTTTAATATATTTGATATTATTTATAGAAATTTTCCAATTTATCAATCTTATGATCCTTATACCTAGGGTTAATAATAAGATACTCTCATTAATGAATATTATAAGATGGACACAAACCCCTCTCATGATTTTCCCATTAATAATAACACTGATTTCAACTCAAGTAATGATGAGCATAGTGTCATTGATATATACCCACCCTGTATCCCATATTTTAAGGTAGGCATTATATAAACGAGTCATAAAAATGTAGCTTAAAATAAATATTTCCTTGTGAAACAAAATTTTGTCAATTTATGAATTGATGAGGAGAAATTAGTTCATGTGTTTACTCCAAAATTCATTATAAGTGATATTTATTATTATCATATAGCGTATATGACTTTTTAAACCTATCCTACAATCTCAATTTTAGTTCTAACCCTTTATAGACTATCCACATCATCCAACTTTGCATAATAACTTATTTACAACTATATCAACCATGCTAATACAATTTTTTTACACAACTCAATTAAAATATATTAGATAGATTGATATAATTCAATTATAACTAGTAAAAGAAATTGTATTAACCATGACATAGAATAATCTACTCTAAATTTAAATTAAACTAGTATTACAAGAAACTAACCAACCATGACTAAAAATGTGATGGTATAGTTCATTTAGTTAGAAATTACTATATCATCCATGATACATAATGTGTCAATATAGTTATGCATCACTTTATTGTAATTGAAAACTAAATTAGCAGTGTCAATATAGGTATACATATATCCCCTTTCACTAATAATTGTATCATTTAGGATGTGGAATGTGTTGATAAATATATAATTATGCCTTCTATTACAAATAATTTTACTGCCCATGATCCAAAATGTGTTTAAATAATTCATACTATTTTATCCAATGGCACTGTCCATAACCCAAAATGTGTTAATATGATTCTTCTTATTAAAGATATATATAAATATCATGGCCCAAAATGTGTTGATTCAATTATAATTTTGCCTCTTATTTAGGATAAATACATTATAATGTGTTTATGCACTTCTAAAATTGAATTTTATAGTATCCAACTACACCAACCATGACCCAAAATTTATCAATACATTTTTTCCATCTCATCCTACTATCTCATCAAGAAAATATATTGTCTTGACATAGTCTTAATATGCCTTCCTATAAATTAGCATAATATTAACAACCCAAGTTACACCCTATTGAAGTAGATCATATAGTTATCCTTAAAAATTGGAATAACATTGGATTAGTCTAAAGGTTGTGGGATACATATAACTTATACAAAACCTCTAGATTATGAGGCTAGCTTCTCTAATGTATAAATTTTTAATCCTTTTCCTAAAATCTATTTTTCTTTGGAGGTGAAAAGAGTTAAAAAGATAACTAAAAAGGAAGACCTATACTAGTGGTGGTGATGCACTAGAATGATTCATCCACTCAAATTGAACTCCTTAAAAAACTAATGAACTAATCATAGATGAAAAGACTATCTCTAAGTCTTCCTACGTAATATTTTTTTACATGGAGGTCATGGTGAGTGGCTTCAACTTGGAGGTGATGGGTGAGATGTCTACTTTGAGACACTTCCAACCTAGTTACGCTTCAAATATGATCACCAACCTCTGAAACTTATTATAAACTACATAATATAACTCATCAACATATAGGTGTGGAAAGGACATGTCAAGGGAAGATTCATACCACTTATATAGATATAAAAAAACATATACACATTATAAGTAAATAATAGAAAGTCTTCAATAGTTCATTTTAGTAATCTAAGAGGTTAAAATTTTCAATATTGGTAGAGTTTCCTCATGTCCTAGAGAGGGATACTCTACAAGGCCTAAAATCATATATATATATATATATATATATATATAAACTTAGAAGAGAAGGAGGAACATGATGTAGAGGGGAGAAAAAAAAGTCATAAATGATTATCATTAACTCCAAACTACTTCAGTTACAATAATTTTAAATAGTCCTTCATAAAAATCTCCATATTTTATTCTCTTACATTGTCCTTATGTATTTATATGAGGTATTTTAATATATAATTGTCAAATACAACCCTATTTTGAAGCATGCTACACCTTATTTTGCACATTAATTGCCATTTGAAGGTTAATCATGTGATTACCACTTAAGGGTTAGTTATTACACTTAAGGATAAGTTATGCCATATAAGGATACGTTATTATACTTAAGGATATCCTATGCATGTATTGACAACTCTGAATTAACTCATCTGATATCCCTCTATTCCAACTTTTATGTCTCTTTCTTAATCAAGTAGGTCTACTAGGCCAATTAGGCCTAGTAGTCTAACTACTGGTACTTTATGGTTGTGAAATCCTATATGAAAACTTTGAGAAACTATAAATATATGAGTATAAAGTCTAAATAAACATCATATATAATTCCATAAGCCTTTTTGAGAAAGAAACACTTGTAAACTTGCCACACTAGGTGACTAGGTCACCTTGTCTTTAACTTCTACAGACTAGCTAATTAGAAGAGACTCACAGATAAATTTATCATCATATAATTTGACATAAAATGTTTTTAAAATTTGAAACAAGTGCCAAAATTCATTCTCCAATGATTGGCATCATCTGAAACTACCTTGTAACTCTTTTTTTGCACTTTCCCCCCAAATAAGACTATTTTATGATAGGTCCATATATTTACATACAAAATGGTACCATGGTTGGGACCCTCTCTAAGTTTAACTAATTTTTTAATTTTCATCAAGTGATTCATGGGTGTTTGGGTGCAATATCTTCAATTTTCTCAAAACTAGTCTGTAGTAGGGTTTAGGGAGGGTTTTGGAGGTCCACTTTATTAATGATGGTTCATAAAGTATGGAGCTCCAAACCAATATTTAATCACCATGGATAATTATTCCATATACCTCTTAAAATTTCATAATAATCTTGGGTTCCCATTCAAAATTTGTGTAAATATACATACGTAGGAAAGTTAACTATGAGCTCTCTTCATATATTCTAGCCCTAGTTATAGTCCTAGAAATGGTTCATAAACCTAATATCCTCAATAAAAATTAATACTCCATGGATATAAATTACACCTGGGTATTAAAATATTGGTAATATAATTTTTTCCAAGTCCTTTTTTGGTGAAAGATATAAGCATTCAAATAGGTGGGTCAAACTAGCTATGTAGACTACATACTTTGAGTTAGCTTCCAAGGACTAAATTAATATTTTTATTTCCTTTATTTAATTTAAATTAATTTAAAAATACTTTTATCATCCCCTTACACCTTATCATGATGTCATATTTTCTTAGGATATTTTGAAGGTGTCTCAAGGTGGTATAAGCCTTCTAGGCCTAAAACAAGATTTTAGGCTGAGAAAGCTTAAACTAAGTTTTGGAGGTCCAATAGGTCTATAATAGACTTTATAAACTCAAAATAAACATAATTAAATAATTATAACTTGTTCTCACCTTGAAAAACTATGCTTACCTTTCAAAATACAACTCTATCTCCATATGGACATGATTGTACCTATAGATATCACTATTAAGACTATCTATTTATGAGTATTTTGACAATGTAAAGGGTCTCATTATTTAAACCTCCTTTAAATACATGTATGATGGAGTTTTAAATCATACCATATGACTATGAATGATAATATTCATTATTCTATGTCTCTATCCACTCAATGCCTTGTCACTCTTCATCTCTTTCTCTAGGGTTTCAAGTAGTCATAGATTGTATAGCCCTTAATGACTGAGTTTGATCATTAACTCATATATAATGATTTTATAATTATAATAACACATTTAAATAACTTTTAAACCTCTCTTCAAAGTTCATACATCTTCATACAAACCTCAAAACAAGCAAAGGTCTTTAGCTGACACATAAACTTGTCTTTGATTTATCTTCCTTAGCTAGCCCTCAAGGGAAATTTAACTTGAAAACTAAGTTTTACCTAAATAAAATAACATATTAGGACCTTTAATTTAATTTATAACTTATTTAAAACCCTCTCATGAATTTTAAACCTCTATCTTACTCTCGAACTTCTCAAAAGCTCATTTGGTCTCCAATGATTATCAACAAACTAGTTAAGATCTATGATAGAATAATGAGTGTTTACACTATGAATATTACCTTTATATTAATATAAACACATTAATATACTTAATAATATAATATTTACTAAATTTTAGAGCTTAACTCCACCTACATAGGCCTCAAAACTACAAATTATCTCAAAATTATCTGTTAGGCATTGGCTATGTTTGTATATTGTATATGTAGATGAATGAAACTTAACTTTACAATAATTGACACTTTATTATTGGCCTTAAAATTATTCAATATAATATATTATTTTTTTAAGATATAACTTGGTATTCATTATCTCACACTAGCCTTGTTTTTAGGCTTAACTATCTATCTAGAATTGTAGCCTATGTATGACTTTAAAGAGTGACTTGACTATGTTTCATGTTTCCCTAGGATTATGAACTTGAATTAAGCCTATAAAAATTATTTGAACCTGGTATAATCTTAAAAATTATCTTAACACTTCAAATAACCTACAACTCTCACTCTTCCTTTTGTACATTGGCTATTCAAGGGTACTCTTAGGTGCCCACAGTCTTGATTCTATACACAATCTTGTGTACATTCATGAGTTTGTAGTAGATGTCATGATATTTTTTAAATTTTAATTATATAAATATATAATTTAAATTTATATGTTAATTTCATAATATTCCTTCTTTAATGAATTGTATCTTGAATCGCACCTATCTAGGGTATGTGGATATGTCCATACCATTGAACCTAATATTGGTTGTGTGTGGTCAGTTCAAGGTTAACCTTGGAGTGAAACTTATTCTATAAAATATTATTGATAATCTATCCTATTAAAAATTTAAATTATTATTACGAAACTATAATTTCATCATGGGCCTCTTCCATAGATACTTTTCTCCCATCCTCTTCACAACTTGGAGATAAACTTGTCTTGACAAGGCTGTAAATGAGATTTTGTGAGGTGAATGTCTATGATAATTTTAATTTATATCTTAATATTTGTCATTATAATACTTATAAAATAACTCTAAAACCTAGGTATAAACATCATTGATATTAATATATAATAATAACTTCTTCATAGTTCATACATTTGATCAAAATTCACATACTTCAAGAGCCATCCAAACACTACTGTAGGTGAATATTCACATTAAGATATGACCTAATATGAGTTATAAATAATTAATATATTAATTTTATCTATGTTTCATTCCAATAAATTTACCTCTAAGTTATTCATACTGATCACTCTAGGTTTTGAACATAGGCTTGTATTCATTATCGCCTAACTGTGTATGAGAATTTGACCCTTGTATGGATTTAACATAGTTTTAGGTCTTGAAAATAGCACCAATAGATCTATAAGGTCAATATAATTATATTTCCTTCCTTGAAATTATTATTGAGTTTAACTATCCCTTATAACATCCATATTTCACCTTGTTTACATCTTTGGTTTCACCTCTTCTTAGCATGGTTGTAGGTGATGGTCAATATGATGATTGTAGAAACTGTGTGTAAGATTAGATGTTATAATAGCTTGAGTATGTTACCAACATGACTATGAATACTTAGTTTCATAACCATGATGGTCCCAACACTCTTGAATAATATTTTATAGTGTATTTATGAGGTTAAAGTGAATGAATAGTGATATGACTAATGTAACATGGAAAATATTGAATGGAGATGGAGAGACAAGCTTTTACAATGAAAAATAATAGTGATAAAGTTGTGAATATGGTACAAAACATAAGGGGAGTGGAAATAATTATAAATCCTATGTCAATACCACCTTTAAGGATCCTAATAAATCATAATCACATACCTTATTAAGGTATAATCAGTGTGGTGGATCTTAAAGGAGGTATACATAGGTGAAAAGAAACCTAAGATTCTGATAATAACCTTAACATATGCTTAAAAAACCTTAACATATGTTAAACACAGAGTATGAGGGTTTTTGAATATTTATTCATGATATATAGGATATTAAGCTTTATGGAACTTTTAAATAGATAAATATAGTACATAAGGACAATAATGATATCTCTCATATAGCCACCGAATGTGTTTTGACATCCTAAAACCACCATGAACTATACAACCATCAAACTACTTGTAGACTATAGATTTGGAATTAATTTGTATTATTAATATAAATACTACCTCACACATGCGTAAATAAGTTAAATAATTTCATTAAAATGTGGTTTAAACTCCCAAAAATATCCATAAACTTCCATTTTTTTATCATCATGCTTAGGAGAGGAGACAACTCAAAAAATTAGTTTCCTACCTAAATGAAGAAGCCATTATGAGTGCCTTAATTTTTAAAGGATAGTTTATCGAGGAGAGAGATCCAAAATTAAGTAAAATTCCAAAATATGGAGTCTCTTGCATACCCCTTCCATAACCCAAAATTCTATATCTTCATATTCTCTCTCATGTCGATACCATCTACAAACCTAAAGGTCTCTCTTGAGATAAAAAGAAACTAGGTGGTGTTTAGGGACCAATTTTGAGCCTGTTTGAGATCCTTTTACCATGAATATTTTTTGAAACACCTGCCATGAAATCTTGTTCAAATTTTTGGCCTCTACTATTTGGAAGAGTCCATACAAATCTGTACTCCCTAAATGAAACACATGAAAATAGCCTTAATATTATATTTATTCCACACTTTAAGATTTTAACCACCAATTTAAGGAAACATGAGGAAGATTATGAGTAAAATGTCATGTTTAAACAAATTATAAGTCTTATGGGTGTAAAAAAGAGATAAATTTCACACATTGGATCTCTTTGGAGACTGAACTATGCTTTAGGCTTACATGAAGAGATACTTCCAAAGCATAAAACATTTGACTTAAAGAAATGACATGAATATGAAAGTTGTTAAAGGTATTATGAATGATTTAATGGTTTTTTAACTCCAAATTTATCATTTAAAGACTCAAAACATCTCTTTTAGGCAATATACACATAGGTTGACAAAGGAGATTTGCCATTGAATGTCATAGAGAGTATGTTATAGCCTTCTAAAAAGGTTTCAAATAGACATATATGTATTTTTATCACACTTCAAATCTTATATCCATATCCATACCTTTCATATATTGAATATTTTAAATAATCTCATGATGAGTCATCAGCTACCCTCTTCACTATCTTTGTTAAGGCACTTTTAGATCATAAGATCACTTCAGTTCCTTGACAAAGACCTATAAAATTCTAAAAAATTATAATGACACTTGACACCAATTGAAACAAGACATGACAATGATAAGACTAAGACCTACTCCCTTCAAAATATATTTAATGACATTAAGATTATCAAGCACATCACTTAAGGAACCAAGCCAAATAGGATAAGAATTTTTTTTTAGTTTAGGGGTTGGAATTTGGCCTTAATAGGCCTAATTTTCAACATGTTTGGTAACTCATAGGGGTTGACAACCTACTGGTCAAGATAAACATCTAAATTTTCATGACAATGCTAGTTTTAAAACATAACATGGTTTTTATGACCATCTTGGACTACCAAATAGATTTTGCACTTTGAGACACCTCTTATTTCAATAAACAATAAGACATAAATAGAAATAACAAAGGAAAACAACTAAACTAAGAATCACACCTAACCTATGGAAAATAAAAAATACGGTATAAAAATAATACTCATGCTAACCACATATTTAAATAAGACAATAAACTAAAAAAAACTAACCTAAGATTAAACTCTTTCTTCTTGGGTCAAATGCAAAACTTGATTGACCACTATGGCACCATGAGGTCTGGTCACCACATCTTGATAAATCCTTCTTTCAAGTAGGAGAATTAACATGTTCATGGCCTCTTCAAGAAGTATTTGTTCCTTCTAGTTTCAATCCTAGGTGCATGGATTGTACATATGAGTCCAACACCCAATCATACCCCTCCCATATCCTTTTACTTTGTAAGAATAATGATAATTATACCTTAGTCATGGGATGCCAATGGTGTACCATGTCTTGGTTAATAATTTCATTATGATCAATATGGACATATTAAACTTTATTAGGCATGTTAAAGATAATAAATATTCACTTGGTTTGTGTTCATGAGTATCAACTTGAGGTACTATGTCAACAAACATTTTATCATTATTTTCATCATATTGTGATTGTTCTTCTTGTGGACAAAACTTGACAAGGTCAAAAGTTGATTGGTCTTTAAAATGTTCTATGGGAAGTGTGAGTCCTTGAATGGATTGATATTTATTGAAAATAATCATGTATTACTACCATTGTTCATCATTGTTACTTTGACACTCATCTTCATTGGCTGGCATGCACTTGTGTATGGCAACTACTACAAGTTCTTAAGGATTGTTATGAAGGAGGATAGCTACCATGTGGCCAAGGAGTTATTGAGAAAAAAACTTATTCTTACTCAACTAAATTATCTTTCTCTTTTGTCTCATATTTTATCCCAAAAACCTCTTGCAACTCATCTTTTTTTGCATTATGAAATATTGAATCATGCCTATCCTTGCCAAAAGGTGTCTTAATGGTGATTTCCTCTTCTTTCTCACTCAAGACACTCTTATCTTCATTCACGTCAGTTAAATATTATTCTTTTATCTCATACAAGAGAGGCTCATTTTCAAGGATTAACATGGTATACCCCTATAAAATCTCAATAAGATGAGATAAATCCATTTTCATTGCCATATATAATTCCTTATGTTCATTAGGCTGCTCAACTTTGATAACATCACTTCCTCTCTCTATTGTATATTTCCTTGAATATATTTCCATGATGGGAATTCATTGGAATTTTGAGGATGGAGGAGTGTGGGTTGAATTATTTTAGGCTTGTCCTTGAATTCAACATCTTGGATTTTACTTGACTGCTCTTTTCTCTTTATTGATTGATGAATTTGTCTCCAAGCATAAACATGGGTTTAGGGACTTCTTATTTTTCACTTATTGCAGCCATGGGTATGAATGGAGGAAATTCCTATTGAAATTATGTTGTTTTTTCAACTAATATTGACTAATGTAGATATTGGTTTGAAATCTCAATTTATTTATAAAGGTGAGACTCAAAGTCTAACACCATATCATTAAATATTTGCACCTTCTGATCAAAAGATGAATGCCTTCGTATGAACTATTGTGAAACATGTAACTCACCCTCCTAAAAACACACTTCTTGAACGTTTTGAGGTATATCTTAGATATGGTTCTAAGTAGTAAAAGTTGGAAAGGTTTGATAGGAATTTTGAGGGATATGACACATTTTTATTTGACATTATTTAGGGGGAAAGTGATGTGGAATGAAGGAGGGAACATGTTACTAGTTATGGACTTATTTTCCCTCATTGACTACAAAATTATCTTAAATGCCTTAAACTAAACCAAATGTGTCAAGAAAATCACCACTAAATTTTGAATGGATTTATGAAAGATCCCAACTCTTCTTTATCTTACTATAATGAAGCTCTCATGCTCTCAATATCATGCCTAGGGATCTCCTATCTATAGGTCTTTTGGGTGTTAATGCTACTAT
>JARHVA010001940.1:17500-57500 GCA_037957365.1 Torreya grandis | reverse complement strand
TTCACATATTTCAAGAGCCATCTAAACACTATTGTAGGTGGATATTCACATGAATATATTCCATAATATGATTTATACATAATAAATATCTAAACATGATCTAAGTTTCATGTCCATCACTTTACCTCTAATTTATCCATACTCATCACTCAACATTATAAACATAGGCTTTTATTCATTGTGGTCTAATTTGTATGAGAATTTGACCCTTCTACATATTGAACATAGTTCTAGGTCTTGAAATTGAAACCAATAGACCTAAAAATATACTCTAATGCTCTTTAATTACTAAAAATTATTATTGAGTTTAACTCTCCCTTCTAACATCCATATTTTACCTTTTTTTCATCTCTAGTTTCACCTCATCTTAGCATGGATGGAGGTGATGATCATTGTGTTGCTTGTATAGATTGTGTGTAAGATTGGATGCTAGAAGAGATTTAGGAGGAGGTTAAAAATATGAATATTATGTTTTTATAACTTAATGAGAGTGAAAATCTTACTTTATAGACCTTAACCCACATACCTTCCTTGAAATTGACCTTAACAAGATATTGTAGATGTTCTATGACCTTGGTTGTAGATGGAGGTTGACCTCTTAAGAAATGTTTTAAGGTTTGTATTCTTAATTTCATAACCATGATGGTCCCAAAAATATTGACTCATATTTTATAATGGATTTATGATGTGAAAATGAATGGATAGTGATATGGCTAATGGAACATGGAAAAAAAATAATGGAGATGGAGAGATAAGCTTTTACAATGGTGAATGACAGTGACAAAGCTTTGAAAATGGTATGAAAGATAGGGGAGTGAAAAAGCTTATGAATCCAATGTCAAGACCATCTTGAATGGTAATAATAAAGCATAAAAACATAACTTAAAAATATATAATTAGTTTATAGGATATTAAATGAGGTATACATAGCTCAAAAGAAATCTAATATTATACTAATAACCTTAACATATGCTAAAAAACTCTAACATATGCTAAAATAAGAGTATGAGGTGTTGGAAGACTAATTGGTGATATCTAGGCTATGAAGCATGGTGTAACTTTGAGAAACATAAAGAGAGGACATATGGATAAAAATTAGATCTCTCATATAGTCAAAAAATCAATTTTGACATCTTGAAACCACCATGAACTATACAACCATCAAATTGCATGTAATTATAGATTTGGAGTTCATTTATCTTATTGAGATCCATATGACCTCACATGTGTGCAAATAATTTGAATAATGTCATGTAAATTTGGTTCAAATGATTTAAAATCTCCATAAACTTCAATTTTCTATCATCATGCTTAGGATAAGAGAAAAATTAAAAAACTAGTTGCCTACCTGAATAAAGAAGTCATTATGAGTGCTTTAACTTGTAAAGGATTGTTCATAAAGGATAGAGATATAAAATAAATAAAATTCCCAAATATGGAATCTCTCTTATACCCCTTCCTCTACCTAAAAATTTAGATCTTAATATTCTCTCTCTTGGTTGTACCATTTGCAAACTTGAAGGTCTCTCTTTAGATGTAAAGAAACTAGGTGGTGCATGGGGATCAATTTTGAGCCTATTTGAGATCATTTTAATACAAATATTTTTTATAACAACTATCTTAGAATATTATTCAAATTCATAGTCTCTGTTGTATGGAAAAGTTTATACAAATCCATACTCCTTGCATAAAACACATGAAAATAGCATTTCCCTTACATTTATTCAATACTTTAAGCTTTGAACCTCCAATTTATATAAACATGAGGAATATTAAGAGTAAAATGGCATGTTAAAAAAACATTTAGTCTTTTTATGGAAGAAAGGAGATAAATTTCACACTTGGGATCTCTTTGGAAGCCAAACTATGCTTTAGGCTTTTATGAGGAGATACTTCCAAAGAATAACACATTTGACTCCAAAGCATGAATATGAAGGTGGTTAAAGGTATTATGAATGATTTAATGGTTTTTTGACTCTAAATTTATCATGTAAAGAATCAAAACCTATCTTTTAGGCAATTTACACATAGCTTGACAAAGGAGATTTGCTATTGAATGTTATAGAGAGTATGTTATAGCCTTATAAAAAGGTTTCAAATGGAATTATATGTATTGTGATCACACTTAAAAGATTATATCCATATCCATAACTTTCATATACATAATATGATAGATAATCTCATGATGAACCATCAACTACCCTCTTCACCTTCTTCAGTAAGGCACTTTTAAATCATAAAACCACTTCAGTTCCTTGACAAAGACCTCCAACATTATCAAACATCATATTTACACTTGAAACTAATTGAAACAAGACATAAAAATGACAAGACTAAGACCTACTCCATTCAAAAGATAGTTAATGACATCAAGATGATCGAGCACATCACTTAAGGACCCAAGACAAATAGGACAAGAAAAGTTTTTTAGTGTAGTGGTTAGAATTTGGCCTTGATACAATTCAATAAAAATTATAAGTATGTTTTGGAAATTCGGCCTTGAAAAATTATAAGTATGTGTTGGATGATGTGTTCATTAGCTTGCTTGGATTGTTCTCAAGAAATCTTCATCAATGGGGTTTGGTTATCTCCATCTCTTCTTGGCACCATGGTTGGATTGGATTTTGATATGGATTTTAAGTGGCTTGGTTTGGCTCAATTTTGGAATTATAACACTATTCATTTAATTCATGCTCAAAAACCTATATTATAACATTACTCTATCCAAGCTCTCCAAATGTAGATCTCTAGGCTTGCTTTTATAGGATTTGAAATCACTTAGAATCAATTAAATATTAACCTTTATTGGCTTAGTTAACCCAAATAAGGTTAAAAGGTGTCAAATTGTCATGATTAGTATGGAGTAAGCATGTATGGGATATTTTCCAAAAATGACAACTCACAAAAGCTAATGATGAAAACCTAGGATATTCATTGATTTTAAATTTCCCTTTTTGATAATTTCTTTAATTTCTTATGGATGAACTCAATTAGGATTTGATTAAGATTTGAATGTTAATTAATTTCTTTTAGTCATTTGCAATGTTTGAGATATTGATTTAATTCAATGTGTGTATTTGTCTTATTTAATCAATTTTGAGGTTAATTAAACATGTTATTAAGCCAAATTTGAGACTTTTAGAGATTCTTAGCCTAGATTCTCATAGGTCGGTAATAATTTCTCTAAAGTTGGTTGTCAATCCATTTATGGCCAAGTTTAGATGTCGATATTTTAGCATTATTTGGAAAGGCATTGTAATTTTTACGTAAAGTAACATATTTTCAAAGAATAAAATGGTCCCATATGTTTAAGTCTTCAACAATGATTAATTAACTATAGGTACCCGCTTGAGGAAGTGGTTGGAAAAAGGAGATGGCAAATGATCCCTCAAAAGAAGGAAATGAGTGGACAAAACAAAAGAAAATGAAGGGGTGACAACATTATGATTTGACCAAATTTGGTCACAATAATTGAGAATGCAAGTGGGATGGTGTATAGTGGTTTGACCAAAGGTGGTTATAAGCATTGTACCTTGATAGTGGCAAACATGGTATTATAACATAATGATTTTCCTAAAGGTAGTTATAATCATTGAAAATATGTTGATGCCTTAGTTAGGGAAGACAAATAGGATGAAAATAGACCCCAATTGGTAAGAAGAAACTGAATGATTTTCCCAAAGGTGGTCATAATCATTAACGCTCAAGTTGGTGATAACATAATGATTTACCTAAAGGCATTTAGAATCATTAAGAATACAAGTGGGATGATGTACAATGATTTTCCTAAATGTGTTTATAAGCATTGTACCCTAATTATGGAAAACAAGATTGGTGGTTGATGATTTAAAACATGATGATGACAACTTAATACAAAGGATACAAATGAATTGGGACAACCTGCTAATAGGGAGATGGTCATCCAAACTAGCAAAGGTTAAAATTATTTTGTTGTTTACTTACTCTATTTGGGATATGATTTGGATTGGATCAGTATTGTTTCTAAATCTGTTGCTGAGGAGATGTCATTATTTCCATTATTGTGTAGACATATTGAAGATATTTTTTGTTATAGCATGTGATAGTAGACATCATGATAGAGCACCATGAGGACTTGGCCAAAATATTCATAAGGATTGACTCCCATGATCCAATACTCAAGGGAAAATAATGAAAAAAATGATAAAAACCATGATGATAATGTTGAAACATGAATATGGATGGATTAAAGAATAACAAATAAGGAATCACCTAATGAATGCATATAGACTGAATCAAGGTAGAAATATTAAAAGAAAACAAATAGACACAAAATTAAATAGATAAAAGAAACAAAAAAAACAATTAATCCTAATATTAGTACAAATAATGTGACATAAATAACATGATGAACATTTCCCCTTGAAAATAGGTGACAAATTAACAAATAAACAAAATGAGGGAATAAAAGAAAAAGAAGATGGTGGTCTAGTTGTCTCCATATACACTAGATAAGTGGATGTTACCTACATAGTTTTATGGATGATATATACAACAAAAATTTAGGCCAAATGTAGTTCTCCCATGAAATGGGATAGAATAAAAAATGATGATGATCGAAAAACAAACATGATGTATGTGCTAGAATAATAGAAAAGGTCTTCAAAAATGGAAAGTGTGTGGGACAAGGGGACAAAAAGGATGTAGAAAATAATTGATCAAGTTATTTCTTGTGACTTAGTAAGGGTTCCCATAATCCTTAAGGCAAAGAAGTGATCAATGTTTTTATTTATTTTTGAATGGTTTTCAAATATTTTTGGAATTTTATAGGTGTCTCAACCTGATGGAGAATGATGAGATACAAATTGGTCCAAGATTGAAAAATGGTGAGAGTGTTCAAACATGAAATTTTTCTCATAAAATGGTGAGAGCATAATGAAAAGGGGGACTGAGTTGGCATATACATGAAAAAAAATGACCCACATAGTCCCAAAATGGACCTAGTTCATAGTAGTTCCACCTTTCAATAGAGGATTCTGACTAGTGTAGTAACTAATTCAAACAAAACAAACATAGTTGGCACAATGGCATAGGAAATATAAAGTTGGTATGTCAAGGAATAATAAAAAAATGTTGCCCCTAGTTTTCCCATAGGTGGTTATAACTAGGATACATTCGAACAGATCAATGATACTAATTTTCCCATACATGGTTATAATTAGTAGCAAGACTAGTGAAACACTGATTTTATCCTATAATAAGATACAATTAGGCTCACCTAAATATAAAAAATAATAAATGAAGGATACAACTACCAAAACTTTTGTTTTACTACTCCAAAATACTACCTCTATTTGGAATTATTGAAACAACTTCTAAAATTAATCTGATTCTACATGATGAAAAAGTGAAACTAATGGACAAACCAAGGTCAAATAGGATAGGTAGGGAGTGATTGAAGCATGTTATGTTTTTAGAAAATAATGGTAGGATGGATAAGTGATAGGCTAGTAGGATGATAGGATGATTAAAAGTTATGGTATAAAGAAGAATGTTAATAATATGGTACAACTTGAAATGGTCCTGATAGACAATACATTGAGTCACTCAAGTGTAGTACTGATTGAGGTGTATAATGTTCATAGGCTCATCAAGTTCATCCATGTATGGTGTGGTGAGCCTGTATGCTCCTACACCATAGTCGTCAACAATGATGAAAGTACCTACCCAGTTGGGTTTGAACTTTCCTTTATGTTTCTTTTTGGCCATGGTAATATTTTGGTTTTCTTTGAAGACACAATCACCAAGTTAAAATTATTAATGTTTCATGTGCTAATTATAGTGTCCATGGAGTTAGTTATGATATGATTAAATATTATTCACTACATCCATGAATTTATCATCAATTAAATCTAGCTCTTTTACGCAAGCTAATCAATAGTCTTCATCATCTAGAACATGTTTCAAAAAGATGCATAATGAAGGTAACTTAACCTCAATGTAAATAATGTATTTAGTACCATAAATAAGGGAGTATGGAGTGGCACATATTAGAGTGAATTTATTGGTATGATATTCCCAAAGGGCATAGAATATCTAAAAGTGCTAACCTTAATGAAAATCATTGACAATATTTTTGAGGATGTTGGCAATGGTTTTGTTTGATGATATAGTTGGAAATTACCTTGAGGGTAATATGCCATGGAAAAATGTTGTTTGATATTATACTTAGCACATTGTGATTTGAAATCATTTTTCTTGAATGATCATCCATTAACAGATATACTTTTATAAGGGATACCATAGCAGAATATGAGATGGTTGAAGATGAATTTGGAAATTTGCTTTCTAGTCATGTAAGTAAGGGGTATAACTTCAACCCACTCAGTGAAATATTATGTGGTGGTAAGGATATACTTATGACCTCTAGATGAGGTTGGGTTTATATTCTAAATGATATTGAGGCCCCATGTAGTAAATGGCCATGGTGTCAACATTGGTTTCAAAGTCTTGGTTGGGGCATGAATCAAATTGGCATGCCATTGACATTTATCACATCTTTTAACATATGTAGCTATACCTATATGCATTATTGGCCAATAATACCTAGTATAATAGATATTCTTAGAGAATATAGCCCCATTGGTGTGGGATCCACATACCCTTTTGTGAACTTCCCTAACATTAGTAGAGATTCTACTGAACGTAAACAATAAAGTAGAGTTCTATCAAAACTGTGGTGGTATAGGGTTGGTATGAGTAAAGCATAATGTTGGGAATTATGGATGAAGGATTTTTTTTGTTTATGGGATGATTTTGGTGGTAAAATTTTTTCATGTAAATATTCATATAGGTCTAAATACGAAGTAGATATGGGACCAAAAATATCACATATCATTGTGATGGTTGATGGCTCATGAGTTGGCACTAGCATAATTTCAATGAGAAATTGGTAATCCTTTGACATATCTACATGTAAAATAAATGATCCAATTTTAACCATGAAATATAATATTATATTACTATCTCTTGGTATATGCTCAAACTAGATGTCAATAATCTACTTCTTGAGAGTGTTGATCATGGACATGTAGGAAACCAACTTGTCATCTTTGGTCTAAAAGTGGTATGTAACCTGATTAATGATTAAGTATGAGTCACCATAAACATTTATATGAGAGATGTTCCATTGTAATACCTATCAAATTCCTATGATGAGTGATTCATATTTTTCCATGTTATTGGTACTAGGAAACTCTATTTTGAATGACTCAGGGATTAAATCCACTTATGGAATGATAAATAAAAGGCATGTCCTTAATCCATGTGCTATGAATGAACCATAAAAATAAAAATTTTAGTGTTTCTCCTTAAGATGTGTGTCAATTATGGTCATGATGGATTCATCATGAAATTGGAATGTGAGTGGTGAAAGGGGTGCTTCAGCAAGCTAATATGCAAGAACTTGCTCTTATAGCTTTCTAGTTCACATACTCTATCTCAAACTCACTAGGAAACATGATCAATTTTGCCATGTGGAATTTTAAATATATTTTATATAGTATATACTTGAGTGGATTTACTTTTGAAATGACCATGCTTTTATTATTCAACATATAATGTCATAGTTTTTGAGCTATGAGGACCATATCTAAATAGGCTTTTTCAATGGGTGTATAGCTATGTTCATATAGGACTAGAATATGGATTAGATATTACACTACATTTTATTTTCCATTTTCATCATATGTATCTATAAGTTCCCCTAAGGCTTTGTTTATCATTGATAGATATAAAATTAATGGTTTTCCTAGCATAAGAGGCAATACAGCTAGTACATTCACTAAATAGTCTTTTAGATGTTGAAAATATTTTTGACAATCATCATCCCAAAGAAATGTTACACCCTTATTAATTAGGTGTGTAAATGGGTGGCACTTATCATCCAATTAAGATATGAAGTGTTAAATAGACTAGATTTTTTCCTATAAATTATGGAGCTACTTTAGATTGGTTGCTGGTGGCATCTCTGTTATGGCTCATACTTTGGATAAATCCACTTATATTCCTTGACAAGACACAATAAATCCAAACAATTTTCTATATGTAATTCAAAAAACATATTTCTTAGGGTTGATCTTGACTTTATATTTATACAGTTGCTCAAATATCCTCTGTAATATTACTAGATGATTGACTTTGGTCTTTGATTTGAATAGTATGTCGTCAACTTAGTCTTCAAAAATGCCATGCATCATATCATGAAATATGATTCTCAAGGCTCTTTGATAAGTTTCCCCTATGTTCTTAAGACCAAATGGCATACCCTTATAAAATAATTTTCCCCATGGATTGGTGAATACTATTTTGTGTTGGTCTTCTAATGTGTTTATGATCTTAGTGTAGCCTGAGAATCCATCCATTAGTGAAAACATATCATAGCCCATTATGGAGTTGAAAACTATGTCAATGTTTGGCAATGAAAATTAATCCTTAGGGAAATCTTTTTTAATGTCCCTAAAATTAGTGCAAATTTTGATCCCTTCTAGATTTTTAATGACTTACACAACATTAGAAATCCATTAAAAATAGTCAATTGGCATAATACATCTCACTTCTAATATATTATCCAACTCTTTATTTAATAATACAATAATGCAAGGATGCATTTTTCATAATTTTTGCCTTACTGGTTTCGCATCATGATGTACCATGAGGTGGTGAACAACCAAGGTGGGGTCCAAACCAGGCATGTCAGAATAGGCCCATGAAAATATATCTAAAATTTTAAGAAATAGGTATATAAGGACTTAAAATTACTCCTAAATGATGGATTAACCTAAATTGATCCATTTTAAGTCATTTGGAACCTTGATATTAACCTAGGATGTGTCTTCCACTCAAAGAGTCAAACTATCACCAATAATAGTAAGAAAATATTTGAACTATTTGGCTATGTCAGAGTCCTCTATTAGGACTACTTATTACATGACGAATCATAATAACCTAAGGGAAGGGATGGACATGTAACAAATGTTGTTGAAAATTCTTAGATTATGCAATCAAAGGCTCACTGTTTTTTAAGATTGAATTCAGACCCATAAGAAAGTTTTTCATCATTGGTATCCTAGATGATTTGATAAAAATATTGTTCTTATTCTATAATAAAATTTGACCTATAAACAATCTCATCATTTTTGGTCTCTTGGTCTATACTTGAAGAAGTTTTAAGACCCCCATCTAGTGGCACCTAAAATTGGTTTTCACCACTAGACTAGCATTTTTTTTTAAATTTTACCTTGGTCAAAAATCACGTTAAAGAGGTTTTCACTTTGGGACCTCAATGTTTTATTTATTTATTTCTATCTAAGGGTGTTAACCCACTCTCCAAAATAGGCTTCAAGATCTAACCTAATTGAGAATCTTAATTTGTGATCTCCCAATAGAACATTGTCCCTAAGGCCTAGAAAATCGCAAAAGGCCTCATCATGTTGAAACTCATCAACAAGTACATTGAATTCTTATTGTCCCTATTCTATCAATTAGGAATAATACAATGGTAAAAAATTATGATGAATGATTGGTCAAAGGGTAAAAATGTCATTATGGTCAAATAAGTTGGTTTTGGGTAAGTAATCAAATTGGCTATGATCAAACTTTGCTTCACTGTCATCATCATCATCATCACTAGTCATTGGTGATAGAAATAAAATAAGATACATGGGGTCACCCCCAAATATTTTAAATCTAAGTCCATATGTTCCTTTATACTTAGTCATAAATTCACTCAAGCATTCCATATTGATTTGGCCCAAGACCACCTCCTTCATAGTCTTCGTTTTCCATGATCCTATTAGGAATAGGATACCTTACATTTTTATAAAAGTCAACTTTATTTCATTATACAACCATGATTAATTTATTTCGAGAGGGCCCTGTGCTTGGCCAAAGGCCATAATGAACATGATAGGTGTTAGACTATGTTGATGGCCTTTACCCTTTCTTTACCATTTCATGAGTGGTTTGGATTTAGGTCTTCCAAAGGACTTGGGATTATATGGAAGCTTTATAGTGTGAAAGGTATCATGGGTTAAATACTCTCTTGGGCCATTATCTAAGATGGTATAGTGATTAGACATTTCAGGAGGTGATATGTGGGAAAGTGAATCAAGGGTATCAAGGTCAATATAATTAACCTCTAGTAAATCAATAAGTATTTATTTTCCCTTATCCTACTTTGAAACTAGATTCATGCCAAAATGGTAATTATATATCTTGAAATAAGACTCTATATGTTTATAATGCTCACGTGTATGCAAATATCCTAGAATATTAACCTCCATCCTTGAATGGTAAAACTTGATACTTTGGTGCAATGTTGATGGGACTGCATGAATATCATGTAACTAAGATCTACCCAAAAGTATATTGTATGATAAATTGAGATCTAGCACATGGAAAAGTGTATCATGGGTTAAAGGCTCAAATGATAACTGATAAGTTAATAGTTCCTTGTTATTCTTATTCTTCATTTTCATGAGCTTTTATGGTGATGGTCTCTACTTGGTGATCTACTTAAGTGTACCCAAGAATCTTGATAATATTTAGAAACACTATATTAAGACCCAATCCACTTTTATGAGTATGTTTCACTTTGTGCCTCTTTATGTAAACTTTGATGTATAATGGATTATTATGTAGTGGGCCAAGGGATGACATATTTCTTTGGTTGAATGTTACTTATTGGGTTAGAGTTAGTTGTCCAACAAATCTTGAAATTTGTTAGGGGACATGTCATTTATAACTATGGATTGACCAAAGAACTCTATTAAGATGTTTTTTAGATGGTTGACATATGCAACAAAACTAAAATGGATATTTGTACTGGTGTCTTTTAAAATTACTTCACAATGTTAAAAATGTTTTTTTGGATAGTGGTAAATGGCTTGCTCTAAGGAAGAATGATTAGTTGGATGATGAGTGAAGTGGTAGATGTTTTTGGGCCTAGTATGGTTATATTTGAGCACCAATTTATGATTTCACAATCAAGATTAGGTACAAGACCATTTTTTCTAACAAATGATGATGAAGGGGGACTAGGTAGGATAAGTCTAGGTTTTTAGTGCACTTGAGCATGGTTACAGACTAATGACAAGTTATTTATATAATTTCCAAACATGTGAATCTATGCCTATTGGTTTACGTATGTGTGATCCAAGGTGTTGGTTCCTAGTTGTACACCCCTATCATTTAACCTTGCATACTTGGAAAGAATGGAAAAGTAAGATAAGAAACCACTAATATTCCATCATAGCCAGGGAAGGGTTTAACATTTGAAATAGATTGAATGGATAAAATGATTGGGAGGCACCTATATAGGGTATGGTTCATTCCCTAGTACTTTTTGGCTCTACATGAACCAAGGCAAGAGGACCTACTAAGGTAGCTTTATCACATAAAGGAGTTTAGAAATTAAATATTTATGAGGGTTATTGGTACAAAATTGAGAATATGACCAAAGCATAACCAAAATTATACACTTCACCTAAGAAGGGTTGTTACACAAAATGCACAAATGTTTTACGTCATATACAATCTACTAAAGACAGATGAGAGTGTGGCTACAACTCATTTTGGTAATTATTTTGAACAATGGGGAGTAGGTGAGAATTATAGCACTAATATTTAAAGCATAAAAAGAAAACACACTTTAACCATGTAGGGTTTTGTTCATCCACAAGGAAGATAACACTTATGATATGGAAAAAACATGTTATCTATAGCGTAAAATAGGGTAAAACCATATTTATTTAAATGATGGATAAAGGTCTGAATGACCAGTAAATGAGCATGGATAAGTTCATAAAATAGCTATAATATCTTCACTAACAAATGTTGTTCATTTTAGAAATAGTTAAAATAAAATCATGCACAAATGATCCTCAAAAGTTTATAAGTAATACTACAAATAACCCTTCAAGAACTCCCTCTAATTGAATTCATGAGCCTAGGTCTACCCTTAAAAAAAGATATCAATTATCTATTCCCAAATCTCAAAACAGAAAGGATTTTATAGTCTGATTGTAGACCCTAAATGACTACCATTAAGAACAATACATCAGATAACCAATCTACTAAGCCTGTAAAACAAAACATTGTACTTCACCAACAAGAAGGAATAATAAACCATGAATAGATTTCATTTATCAACTGAATCAAAGCTAAATATGATATGTCTTGAAAATTATATAACAAAACACTATGTGAAATAATTCTGTAAGAGGGGAGACATTTTGAATGTTATCAAATCTTGCTAATGATTTTACAATATAAATCAATTTGGAACCAAAAAATCACATAGGGAAGACTCTCTAAGCTATAACTACAGACTCAAAAATTAACCAACATTTTTAAATGGATAAAATCCCTTTAATTATATAATTTTAGTTAATATTGGCACATTCCTAAAGATGCTCCAGCTAGAAAATTCTTTCACGAGCCTGGAGCCTATTGTAACAAACATGATTTCATGGATTTGTGTTCATTCTTTCATGATGATGACAAACTTGATACTCCACCATGGTATAATATTTTTAGCTATACACATGGAGAATAATTTTAGAAGGAATAAAACAACCTTTGTCTCTTTGTGCAATCAAATAAAAAGTCCCTTTCCTATATACATGATTATTCAAACTAACTTTGAAATGAATGTGCCACCAATGGGCAGAGCACAATGGGTTCCTAATGGGAAATGAGAAGAAAAGAGACAAGGGAAGAAACACTAAGAAGAAGGAAAAGGAAGGAGGAATGGTTCTAGCTCATTCATGTTCTAGAATTGATGTTGATAACTAAATCTCTTACCAACCTATTCTTGTATTTGGTATATTCATCGATCATGGTGGCAAGATCCTTTTGGTCTAGGCCAGCTTGGTACTTGAATTTGATTCTGTATTCATCAAGCCAAGTGGTGAACTTTTGAATCATGACCTATTTATACCCCACTAATGTTTTTATTTGGTCACAATATTTTTTATGTGATACTAACTACCTTATTTTATTGGTATCAAAGGCTCCTTCTAGTGCATCAATGAGAATTTTTAGGGCAACACTTATTGCCTCTTCCATCAAGTCACCTGCGCCACCAAAGTTCACCATTTTTCTAAGGGTGGTGTCTATTTACTTTATAGAAGTCTTGAGAATTTGTTCTTCCCCTTTCAAATAAAAGACACCATCACTGAACATCATCAACTGATGTTTGATTACCAACTAGTATTCCCTAGGCCTTTTGTGATCATTGAGAGTGATGAAATTCTCTACCACTAAAACATTAGTAACCATACTACACATTTCATCCACCTTCAAATGGATATTTTCCTATTTATTTATTTTTTCATCATAAAGGAAGATTTAGTCTTCACAATATCCCTTTTTATCCACCATGTCATCTAAGAATTCTAGTGCTAAGTGGATTATTTCTTTGGCTATAGTGCTTAAATCCTTTTTCCATTCTTCTATGGTGCATCCTTTGGATTTTAAATCATCAACTCAACCAAATTAAAATGATCTAATGGAGAAAAGAGGAAGGTTCAGAGACTTAATGGTAGTTATAGCTACTACCTAAGTCTCACTTAGTAACTTTTGCAAGTACTTGATCATAGCCTAGTTTTCTGCCTTCAATTCTTCCATGATTGCTTTATCTTTATCCATTCTTTATGCCACCATGTTAGCCAAGACTTGTGAGTTGTGATTTAGCTCCATTCATGATGGCTCCCAAATATTATAACTATATATAGAGTAAATTTATAAGGGAGCATCTTCCATTAATGTATTAGGTGGAGGGACAACTACCTCAACATCCCTTTCTTCCTTGTCAATGTAGGTGGTTTTGGAATGTGTTTTAGCCTTCTTAGGGGGCTTGGCATAATGCTTATGAATAATATTAATTAAATAAATGTCCCCTATCTTGCTCATAATATATTACTTCTCTTTTAATTGCTTTATGACCTAGAGAAGAGGCCTATTTTGAAATCGCACCAAAGTTGTAGATGTTGTGGATGGCCTTGAGACAATAAGGGGTAGTGCCAATGATGAGCTAGCCACATGGAGTATTATAGGCTTGGGTTGTGGAATCAATATAAATTATTTAAAATATTAATCACTTTCTTTCTCTTTGACATCCCTCTCTATTTCGTGCTTCTTCTCCAAATTTGGCTCTATTTGTTCCAAGACATCAAAATCTGACCCATGTTAGTGGGACTCCATGAGTAATCTATCGATGGAGCTCCCCTATTCCATGGGCTGGTTGGAAATACCTGTAACCATTTCACCTTCCTTATTTAGTTGAGTCCTCAAGCTAGAAGAGGCTATGGCAACTTGCTTGTTTCACTTAGGCAAATATTCATTAATCATGACCTTAGGACCTTTATTATGGGTTAGATCATGAATCTTGATGAGAGCAAGGAAACCCTAGGGTACTTCAATAGAAGTATCACTTCCCAAGTACCCTCCTTAGTATATTTATTTAATTTATCCAAATCCTTATTTTATTATGAATAGGTAGGGGTACCCTTTTGTAGGTTTGCTCCCCCACCTTCCTCTATACTTACACTCTCCTCTAGTGTTGAGCTCAACACCTTTGGAGGGAAAGGAGCATCCAACACTATTATGATAGCTACATGTTCTTTTTATTTCTCCACATCTATATTATTTGTGAAGTCTTGGTCATCATGCTCTAGCTCACCCCCATTTTTTCCATCATATTTATTAACATCCTCAAATTCATGAGCCTTGTCCTGACTAGGCAATTGAGAGATGACATTTTTAACAAATGCCTCCGTATCTCTAGAAGTTGCCTCTTTGTCAAGAGGGACTTGAGCATAGGTATCTACCTCAACTCTAACCCATAAAACATCACCAAAAGATAAAGGGTCATATGAGTCTAAGGCATCTTCCTCATCACCTTCACTTCCTACTACTAAAGATACTTATTTTGTAAACAAACCCATTATTGGGACCTTTATTAGGTTTTGGGACCTCTCCCTATGAGTCCTTTGCCCAATCTTCACATGAGGAGGAGTGAAGGCACACTTTTTATTCATCATTTCATTAACAAGTCTGCCTTCATCTAAATCTTCCTCCTCACACATATCCCTTATTCTTTGGGCATACAAGGCTAGGTCCTCTCTTCTCTTCATAGGGATTTCTTTGGATAGTGGGTATTTGAATACAACCTCTTTCTTCTTTATTGGTGACCTACTTGTATTTTATAAATATTTCTTGACTCTCTTCTTATTTACTTTCTTCCCCTAGTCCTCACCTCTTCTCTTTCTAGAATATATTATCAGGGGAGGATTAAGTACCAATTGTTGTGTATGTGGATCATGTGGGATTGTAGTCAAGCTAACCATAAGAACAACCACTATAATGGATAGTACTATAGGGACTCCTTTTCCTGAAATGGATATGGGGGTGGTACTAGCCAACATGACCTACCCCATAAGATTTTTATCCTCATTTTCCACCAAGCTTGTTATTTTTAAAAATGACAACTTGGCCTTGGAATGTGTCATTGTTATCTTCTCCACATCCACTAGCTTGGTGAACTAAGTATCCCCAAGCTTGTGTTTTCCCTTACCTATTATATTTTATAGTGGAGCCACAACATCAATATTGATATTGAGAGGAAAACCTTTAGATCTTTAACCTAATTCAACTCTTGAAGGGTTGATCCCATGTTCGTTAATCCATTTGATGGTTCTCTTCATGATTTGTATTGATCTCTTAGGGATGGAATCATCCTCTTAACCACTAAAATCTAGCTTGACAATAGGATGGGATTTAATGTTATTTATGTTTTAAAACAAACAAAATGTTAATTTGTCATCTACCATGTCTTTGGGGGTGGAAGAAATGTTGTATGTTAAAACTTCCTACACTATAAACCTCATAAACTCCCATTTTTAGACATCTTCCTTGGTAGTGTAATCAGACTAGATGTCTTCATAATGTGATTAATGTAATATCACTGTAGATGCTAGTTTTATATATCCCTATGTATTAACGTGGTGTGTCATCACATTATCATGTTATTTATAACATAATGTACCCCATTAATAATTATTTTAAATATTTACATTCACCCCAGCCATATACCTTTACCACATAGGTTAATTAAACTTAATTACTATAGTTAAATATCAATTAACCCCTCTTTTACCATTTATAACCATAAAATCCTAAAAGAAAAAAAAAGAAAAAAAACCTATTCAATATCATAAAAACCCTTCCAATAACTTACCCTCATCAAAAACCCATGTAAATAACTTAGTGTTACATTCACTTAATTTGGCACGTGGTTTGAAATAACCCAAGCCAAATTTTGACCAAATTGAGCTAATCAACATCGATCTTCCATGATCAATGATGATTTTCTTGGATTGATATCAACCCATATATACACAACAAACCTCCATGGCTTGAGAGGGACAATGACTATGATTTTGGAATTTAAAACTCTATTGAAATCTCATTGCAACATGCATATGGATGTTGTCAACATCTTGTTATCTTGTGAAACATCTACTTGAGAGATTATCAAAGTATTTTGAAGGTTCTTTAACTCATCTTGTCAAGTTTATTGTCAGCCATAAAGGTTAGTATTTCACTTCAATTTATTCACATTTTAAAATATAGTCTTCTACATCTGTTTATCACTATTTTATATTCAATTTTTATTATTTTATTAATAATATAAGTCATTATTATAGTCTACTTTTAGAGTTATCATTTTGATATTAAATCGACGTTGATCCATTTGAATTGACATCGATCCTATAAGATCATCATTGATCCCTTCTAAACTTTCAAAACATTCTTGCAATCTATTTTCATAATATTCTCTATCTTAAAAACCTATCAAAAACCTACATTCTATTTTTTGAAAACCTATCTTTTATAGGTAGATGGCTCTACCTAGATTATCACATGATATTTTTATCATATTTGATCTTCCCATTATTTAACAACTACTTTTCATTGATCAAAGTGACATTATATTTGAATTAGGTCTTTGTATTATGGTTTTCACACCTAATTAGGAAAGCATTAATGAATAATTAGCTATAAATCAAGAGAACATTGATATTTCTAATAAATTTTGGGATAATTAATTTGATCATATTAGTCTAGCTATAGATTAGATATATTTGGCATTGTCTATTTATATCTTATCCATATATATATTTATAATTTCATGTTTATTTATAAAATTGAATGTTAAATGTGGGCTGATATCCATCTAAGTGTATCACTTCTTGGGACTAGTTTCGTACTAAGCAGCCCACTCTATTAATCTATTTTTTGTGAGTTAGTGTGATTTACATGTCATTCCTCCTTAGCTAAATAAGATTTCCCACAAAGCTTTATCAATGGTGTGTAACCAACCTTCATCTCTAGGTAATCTTAAAAACCCTACTTTTACTTTGTTTTTAGTAGCTAACTAGATCACATTGAAAAAGCAAAAATAAATACTAAAACATTTTGGCACACTCGGTGGGACCTTAGTATCATCTTTTGTTTTAAAAATTCAAAATTCTTGAATTTGATTTCCCTTTCTTTGTATGAATTCATTCAAAGAACATTAAATTTGAATTTTTTCCTTTTAAGGTTAAAATACATTGCATCCATCTTTTCCAGTTAGGTTCTTTCACATAGAATAATCTAGGCAACAATCTATCATAGTCATCACTTTATCCACACACAAGCCAAATCATTGTCATAGAATAACACATATAAAAACCTAACATAAGGAAACTAGCAAGAATTTTATCACCTCAAGATAACCTTTTTCCTGACAATCTCACTTGGATCTCACCACCAAAGGGAGGATTAACTTAGTTCTCTGACTGAGTATAATCTTTGGACCATCGATATATATTGGCTAAGAACCCACACTAGTTGTGGGATTGTGATGTGATGAGAATAAGCCCCATGTATCAAGCCATATACTAGCACTAATACCAATTTCCTTTGAGCACCAAAACAAAATACCTAAAACCATCCTTATATTACCATTTGTTAGGACCCTCATTATCCTTTTTCTTTATTTATTTTTGCATTTTAAAATTAAAAAGAGATAAAAAAAAATTTGGGATGACTTTAGTTTGTGCATCTTTCATCCACAGTTAAAGGTGAGATAATTCAAAAAGAAATTATTGTTCTATTTTTTTTTGTTTTTCTTTTCCATCTTATGGTTTTAACTAGACAATAGTTAAAGAAATAATCTAAGGAGGGTGTTACATCCTCTCCTATGGAACATACACCTAGTCTCTCCTCTACCCTTGAGTCCTTTAAGAATCCTATGTTCCCACACTTTTATTCTCAAGGAGAGCCTTCATTTACAAAAATATTGGATAGTAACCCCATTGCTCTTAATTACTATCTTAATATTCCAACAATACATATTTCTCCTTCCCCCCATGCCCAATATTCTTGATATAAATATCATATGCCTTTTGAGGGAATTGAGAAAATTGACGAATTTACCATGGCCATGGTAAAATTTTCCATTTAATCTCTTCCATCTAGTTCTAATACCTAGGTGATCCAACCTTTGGAAATCCAACCACCCATAGTATATACCGATTCTCCAACTCCCATTACTCAGTTTCAAAATAATTATACCACTCAACCTATATCCACTATTCCTCCTCAAATGTTAGTAGTATTAATTCCTAAAATTCTCCCACCCATCAGAATGACTCTAAGATATAGTTCTCAAGCTCTATAACACACACACACAAAATCCATCATACATAACAAATCCCTTTAACACAACCTCCCCAATAAAAGGTAACCTTAGCTACCCAGTACATGGCTTTATCATAACCATCGATAACCACTTACTTGTAATCTTTTAGGCAGTAGAATATTCCACTACAAATCCCATAATACATGGCAACATTCCAACCCATTATGTCCATTACAGTTGGATACTCTTCTTCACAACCTCTATTTTCTCCCTTACCAGATTTTCAAACTATTCAGAAAGGTATCTTAGGGAACGTACCTCATATAACACCCAAGCAAACCTCATAAACATTCTTATGAATAAGATGGCTAATTTGGAAGCCTTTGACCTCTAGACACAATAATATGCACATATATGAGAAAAAATTTAATGATCATATCCACCCATCTATCCCTATCTGACCATATCCCTCATAATGAGAACTTCCTAATTTTACTAAGTTTCAGAACAATGAAGATCCAGAGCAACATCTTAGAGCCTTTCGATACACATGTTACCGTATAACACATGATGATGAATTATTAATTAGGACATTTCCCATATCGCTAACAAGGGTGGAATTAAATTGGTATAGATCCATTCCTTAACATTCACTCTATTATTTTGGGCAATTGGCCCAAATTTTCTTAGAACACTTCTCGATCAACATTTCTCAAAAAGTGACTATCATAGATTTATACACCATTTGACAATTTGAAGATGAATCCATATTAGACTTTGAGGCTTGTTGGCATAGCCTAATCAACTAGTTAACCTTTTCCTTACCACAACATGAATTAATTAAATTATTTTCATGCTCTTGTGCAAAATATATCTCATCCATGCTACAAGTTCAAACTCTTAAGACTTTTGATGAAGCCTTTTCCATGGCATGAAAACTCAAAATTTATGGCATTGAAGAGGGAAAAGTTAAGTTACACAATAAAAAATTCAAACCTAACCCATCAAAAATCAATAATAATAATTCTAAACCAAAAGTGACAATAAAAAATGTTATTTTAAAAACTTCTACCCCTCCAACACCCAATGAATAAGGACCATCCACTTTACAAACACAACCACCTAGGGGCCTTACTCATTTTTCCCCTAAGAAATATACCCCTTTAGGAGAACCTTACACTTATATATTGGATAAAATAATACAATAAAATGTTATTGAGCTCCCTCAAATTAAACCAATCGATGATATGGATCCTAAACCCACTTGGTATAAAGAGGATGAGTTTTGTGCTTATCACAGGGTAATAGGAAATGACATAGAATGATGCCAATCCTTTAAAAGGTTGGTATAAAACCTCATTGATAAGGGGGACCTCCATTTTTCAAATCCAAATTTTCCTCCTAATCAATATTTAGATATTTATAAATATCCATTTCCAAACCATCCATCCACATCAAACACAATCCAAGCTAAACTTGGAGAAACACAAAATTAGGCTACACATATGATTGATACAATATATGACAAATTATTTCCTAAAGAAATTATAGAGAAATTTCTAGTCTTAGATCTCCTCAAAGGAGATAATTTCAATGTAAGTCAACCTAAAATTATTGAGTAAACTCCTAAAACCTCTATAGAGCTCCCATATCTCATTACATTGGATTGTTCACATGAACCTTCCCCTTCATCTTCTCACAACAAATATCTTAAATAGGAAAATGAAACTCCTCCTCAAGATGCCATAGATAATCATCTTGATACTTCTAGAGTCAAACATTCAACCCCTTTGGTCCGTCATGAACTTATTCATAATATGCACCAAGATCATAATATAACGGGATCATATCAATTCACTCAGTACTGAAACCCATTGAAATAATTCTCTATCACAACACCTCCTTACCTCAAAACTACTAAAGGAAAGGGTAAATATCCTATCATTGATAATTAGGACAATTGTCTTGGTATTCCATCAAGGAAAGCCTTAGCTCATCCTCAAGTTAAAGTGGATCTTTTCAAATGTCAAAAGATGAAAACCTTGATCCGAATACCCCCTCCTTTTTAAAACATGAAAGAAAAAAGGGCCAATCCCTTTTTTATCATCTCTATAATCTATTTTAGGTCCCCATCGATCTTTTATCCCTATCATAGGTTCTTCCATTTAAACACATGGGAAAATACAAAATCTCCCCCCATTATTAACCATACCTCGATCCCAATATCCACTATCTTCTACTAAAATCCCATTTGAAGAAAAGGTGCCTAAAGTCATCCCTACTATAAAAGTTAAATGTCCAAACCAAAAAATCAATACTTTATCAAAAGAGATTGTGTAGCCTATTGTAAAACCACAACATGACCCTTTGAAAGGATCTTATGCTATAATCTTTAAATAATTTTTAGATACATCCCTCATTATGCTACCACATACATGGTCCATTAATCTTCACCCCCAAAGACCTGCATGGTATAAAAAATTAGAAATGTGTGCATATCATAGAGTACTTGGACATGATACAAAAATTATAAAGCCCTTAAGGCCATAATCCAATAGTTGGTCTAAGATAATGATCTATTAAAGGATGATCTAAATGATAACACTCCTAAGTAAAAGGTCAATATTCCATCCATTCCACCTACCCATAATCCTATTAGTCCTATAAGTGATAAAGAGTTAGTGGCTTCTTCAGGCCCTCCATTATTACACATAAGTGTTGTCCATGTAACACCTATTCTCAAAATCAGAATCCTAATAAAGCCAAGGTTTCAATTATAGGTGCCTCTGCCCATAATATAACTAAACCATTTAGATAAAATCCTAAAGCCTCTATTATATGAACTACCCTATTTGAAGCCAAGGAATTGGTATAAATCTCCATATTAAAACAACTCCATCAAACACCTATAAAAATCTCATTGTATAAACTTATCAAAAACTCTCCACACCATCGACATGCAATGATAAAAGCTCTCTAGGCTATTAAGGTCCAACTAGATGAGCCTTACACATTATAAACATTTATATGGGCCCTCTAAATGGTGTTATCTATTAGATTCACTAATTATAAGGTCGCTCCTTTATCACTTGAAGATCAAGATCCCCCACTTTTCATCACAACTCAAATAAATCAAGATTGAGTTAAAATAGCTATGATTGATAACAAGGTGAGTATCAGTATTATTTATTCACATGATTAAGGATAGTTATAACTACTAAAAACCATTATTTCCCAATACTCACTAATTCTCTATGCATTAAATGACATTGTAGCACCCATAGTAGGAATGGTCATCCTCCCTATTTTCATAGGTTCTCTCACCTCCATGAACTTTTTTATGTAAGAGAGGGGAATTTCCAATATAAAATTTTATTAAGACATCCATGGATTTGTGTGATGTGATTTGTCCCCTTCACAATCCATCAATGCCTTAAATATTAATATTAATGCCATGTACAAATCATCCCTATCAATCCTCATCCCTTCAAATCATGAAACTTCAATTTTTGACCAAGCAATGTCATAATACCCTCACCTGACACAATTGCATCTTCATATTCTAATCAAGCCTTGATTAACACAACTATTCCTATTTAAAAACTACAAACTTAGGAGTCTATTAATTCTATGATGCAACATCTTTCAATGGGGGAATACCAATTATTAACCCTTAATGTGTTACCCACTCCTAAGGAGTACACTTGTCCTGATAGACAACCCATGTATTTACCTAGCCTAGGTAAGCTCATCCCATTTGAGGCACCTTTCTTATGTACTCACTTAATATATTTTAGAATAAATAAAACTACCCTAAGACCTGAAATTGACACTTATGTTAAACCCTTCACATCTAATTTTTCATTTCTTAATAAACCCCAGTTCTCACAAACCTACCTTTATCATTGTGCTTGAAAAGGCTTCAGTATGGGTAGATATGAGCAAGGTCCTCATGATGTCACATTAGGTGATTTCATAAAACCACATGAAAAGCATGGCTTAGGATTTGAAAAATATTCTAAATTTATCCTAAACACATTCTTCTATAGTTCTTGGAAGAAGAAGCGTAATCTTCATCATCTGATACATCTTCCTTGACAAGTGATATTGTATCCATCCCTTATAACATTTTTCTTAGTCAATATGACCTCCATAGAACCCCTAATATTTCAACATGTTAGAAAGACCCAGACCATCCATTTATCATATCCTAACTTAATAATACTTGATATGCCAACTATCCTTGTTCTTTGGTGTCAAGATGATGAGTCAATCTTGACTCATTTGGGTGATAAAAACTCTTATCTATGTAATTCTCTTCCATCTAAAACATATATTTTATTAAATGAAGCCACTACTGATATTAATATTGGGTCTTAAGAGACCCCAATAATTATTAAAATATTCAAAGCCTTAACACCTCAAGAAAACAAGGATTTTACTACTTTTTTATCAGACCATAGTAAGGCCTCTTCCTAATCTCATAGTGATATGCTTGGTATTGACCCCATAATAATTATCCATAATATCATAACCTTTCTTGATGCTAATCTAGTAAAAAAAATCTCCATAAAATGTATTCTCATGCTACACTCTTGGTAAAAGAGGATCTATAATGCCTTTCCTCTTGAATTTATTCAACCCATTAATTATCCTCAGTGGATGTCCAACATCACTCTAGTCACCAAGCCTAAATGAGACTTTGTATCTGTACTAACTTTCATTATTTAAATCTTTTCTATCCGAAAGATGATTTCCCTCTCCCTAACATTGACTAACTAGTGGACTTGATATCTATCCATGAAATGTTATCCCCTATAGATGGTTTTTCTAGTTATAATCAAATACTTATTCCACTAAGAGATCAACATAAGACTACATTCATTACTCCTTAAGGGACCTTTTATTATCGTGTTATGCCCTTTGGCCTAAAGAACATAGGATCTACCTATCAGTGGGCCATAACTTATATATTTCATGACATAATCCACAAAATGATTGAAGACTATGTAGATAACCTCCTTGGGAAGTCAAAATTATGTAAGGACCACCTATCCATACTTAAGGTTATTTTCAATCATCTGCTCTGGTATCATGTGTATCTAAATCCAAAAAAAATAATTTTTGGAGTCTTGATGGGTAAATTCTTGGGTTTTATTATTTCTATTCATGGAATAGAAGTTGATCCTACTAAAATCAAGGATATTTTATAAATACCTCCTCCATCTAACCTTAATTAGGTGTGTAGTTTATAGGGCAAGCTCCAGTCTATCTATCATTTTATCCCCTAGCTTTTTGAGTGATGTCAACCTTTCCGCCATCTACTAAATAAGGCTAATCACTTTTTATGGGATCTTAATTGTCAAGAGGCCTTTAATATACTTAAAAACTATCTTCTATCACCTTTAGTCTTCACTCCACCTAAGGAAGGAAAAACTTTCTTCTTTTATATCTTAACTATAGATCATGCTCTAAGTGCTTGCTTGCTCATAGAGATGAGCATAAAAAAGAAAAAGCTATTTATTATATAAGTCATACCCTCATAGAATATGAAACATGTTATCCACATGCTAAAAAACTATAGCTAGCATTGGTCCTTATAGCCTCTAAGCTTCATCACTACCTACTTAACCACAAAACATATGTGATTAAAACTATTGACCCCCTTAATTTCATGCATTCTAAACCTTATCAAAATCGATGAATGTCCAGATAGATTATGATTTTAGCTAAGTTTGATCTATAATTTATCCATCAAAAATCTATTAAAGGTCAAATTATTGTTGATCAGCTAGCTAAAGCACCTCTTAGTGATAACCAACCAATTAATTATGAATTTCTTGATGAATCTATCACATCCACTTCCCAATTAGTCTTGAAATATCAAATGACTAGATTATTTGATGGGTCCAAATGTGAGAAAGGAGGTGGTGTAGGAATTATATTAATCCCTCCTCAAGGTATTCCTATGAATTCATATTTTAAATTAGACTTTTATTACACCAAAAACATGGTTGAATACAAAGCATTGGTCATAGGCCTCCAAACTACCCTTGCATTAGGAGTTAAATACCTTGATATCTATGGTGATTCTCAACTAGTGGTTAATTAAATTACTAGTGTATATCAATGAAAGAATGATATCCTCCAAAGATATAAGACCTTGGTCAATCAAATATTATCCACCTTTGAACTTTATGTTATCCAAAATACTCTTAGATCAACTAATAAGTTTGTTGATACTATGGCATCTCTTGTCTCTTTTATCCCATCCTCATCTCAGGAGTCCAAGCTATTTGTCCTTGTCCATAACGTCAACCAACCTTCTTACATGAGAATTAATCTTACATATATTAATAATATCAAGGAAAACCTAGTGGAACTATGATATTCACAAATATTTACTTATTTTTCTACAGGACTATCTCCTCTCCATCTATCTAAGGGTATCAAGCATGTCTTTTAATAGAAAAATGCTCACTATATAATACTGGGGGTGTTCTCTATAACCATAGTATCAATGGAATTATTCTTCATTATCTCCAAAATCATGAAGCTACCTTAACTATCCAAGAAGTACATAATGGTTCATGCAATGGAAACTTTAGTGGCCACACAATTACTAAAAAATCTTACGTTGAGGCTACTATTAGCCCACTCTGAATCAAGATTATTTCACATATGTTAAGAAGTGTGTAAAATGATGGTAGCATTCAAAATTATCCCATATCCCTAATAAATCCTTATAGGTAGCAAGGGAATTTTGGCCATTCTCCCAATAGGGGATCTATCTTATAGGGAAAATCAACCCTAAGACCCTTTAGCATCATAGTTTCACCATTACCGATATAGAATACCTCACCAAGTGGGTATAAGTTGTGCCACTTATCTCAACCAAGGTAGAAAATATTGTGGAGTTTATCCACCATCACATTATCTATAATTTTTTAATTCCATATAAAATAATAATAGATAATGGAAAATCTTTTAAGAATAAGAATGTTTAGGCACTATGTGACTCATTTAAAATCAGATTAAGTTTTTCCTCACCTTACTATCCCTAGGCTAATGGTCAAGCAGATGTATCTAATAAAACTCTAGTCAAAATCCTAACCAAAGTTATCAATGAAGTTGGGAAATATTGGCATCTTCACATCTATTTTGCATTATGGGCATATCAAACCAATATTTGAACCCCTACAGGTGTTACTCCTTTTTCCTTAGTATATGGTATGGAAGCTATACTTCCTTTAGAATTCCAAATTCCCTCTCTTTGTGTCTCTCTTAAAGACATTATTTTTTATGAGGATTTTCTTTGGGAGCATTATCCTAGCTTGAAATCTTATATGAGAATTATGTGATAGCCCTTGATCACCTTCATATATATCAAGAATGACTAAAATGAGCATATAATAAACATATAAGAGTACCAGAATCAATCCATAATCCATTCATAATATACATGATAGGAATGATCAAAATTAAAATACATAACATTTAATCTATAATCCATCACCTCACAACATCAATAAAAGCATAACATATCCATAAATAAACACACATGATCCATCCATAAACATAAACAATGTTTGTATATATATATATATATATATATATAATTGTATGGGAGAAGATCCCCATGTTATTCATATTATGACATGTTTACAAACATTTGATACATATATATATATATCAAATGTTTGTAAACACGTCTTAATATGAATAAAGTGGGGCTCTCATCCCATACAATATAATCTAGTTAGTAAAATCAATATTGGTAAGGTGAATGTTATCACCTCCCTCATCATCTCCTCCTTGACTCACTACACTCCCTCTACTAGTAGATCCCCCAGGAGTCCTCCATGATCTTTTAGGGCTAATCACGTATGAAGTGAACCAAGCCACATTTGGTACCCATCTCTAGACTATCCTCTCATAATATGACATCTTAGTAATCAAATCCTTGTATCTCTATAGTGGTACCATATCTAGAAGTGTAACATTAGATCATACAATATCTAGAGCTAGTATCTCTACCAACGTATACCTCATCTACTCTAGCCCTACTTTGTATCTATCATGTTCCTATATGGCCTAGTCACACTAACCTCTCATACTCTTTAGATCACTTTGTAATGTGATAATTTTCCCCAATAAAATAATATGGGCTACTCATGTATCTTATAGCTCAACCCTTAGACTATCCCTCTCATAAATAACTAAAGACATATCCATAGGATCATCTAGAAGGGCATATTTTAATGGTGCCTCCATGTGTATATCTAGGGCCTCCTGCTTTACCTCCCTCACCTCCTTCACTACTACCTCATGTCATGATCTCACTACTCTCCCCTACTTCCTCACCATCTTAACTATAAACCAAACTAAATAATCATCTATGTACCTAGTATCATCCAGGCCACTCACCATGGGCTCTTCCTATGACACCATCAAAAGAATTGTAGTGTCAAGTGTAGGCCAATTCAACTCTATATCCTCCTACATATACAAGTGTGGGGCTAAGGGAAAACCCTATAACAATCCAAAATACTCACATACCCTATCAAAATAAAATAACTCAAGGTGCTCCCACTATCATCCATGCACACATATTTCTAGGGAAACATCACCTGTCTCCACTACTAAACTAAGCCACACTAGGAAGTGTACATAAAGCCTCTAGATAACATCTCCTATCTGTAAGCTTCTAAACACTTGTCTATAGTATACTAGATCCTACACTACCCTATCTATATATATAACAACTAAGTCTTCCTTCCACCAAAATAACCCTATACTATATACCATTTACCTAAATATAATCCATGGGATCCCTATGGGTTTAATCACATGGATGTTCTCATACACCTAGAAATGTAATATAAATGTGATGTCAAACCCTGATTGGCACCTAATACACTAGCTCCATAACACCTTGTATATCTACCCCAATAATTTAGGTGCCTAAGCATAAATGGTCTAAAACTCCATAATGTCTACTATAATGTCAATAAAACTCCATGGTAGTCATCCTCCCCCAATATTATGTAGCACATAGCAAGTGAGTGCCAACATCATCATCATCAACACTAGTCTCTCCATAGGATCTTAGTCATATAATGGTTAGAAGGAGAACCCCCCAACAAATAATCTGATGTCTAATGCATCCTCATCATATAATCATACCAATGCTTCCACTCACCTAGCCTCATCAACAATATGAGTGCCTAAAATTAGTAGTTAAGAAATATAGTGAATTTCCTCTATGGTGATCATCATCTCACTAGTTAATAACTAAAAAGTGTTGGTGGTATAATCCCACTACTTTAGTAATGCCATTATCATACTGATATCTCAATGGAAATGGTGATAATGGTTAATCCCCCTAAATCCAACCACCTCTAAATGAGCATAGTCTTCATCACCCATAAACTCCTACAACTTCTCCAATAATAAAGGGACCCTATCCCTCATCATCATTACCTCTTTTACATATTAGAAACATCATTTTAGTTAATTAAAATCCTAAATTTTGCACTTTTTATCGATCCTCTAAGGATCAATGTTGATTTCAACCCAATAAATAGTGATCCTTATGGATCATGGTCGATCTATTTGAACTACATCAATCATAATAGATCGACGTCAATTCCTTCAACCCAAAAAACTCCCCCTTAGGTTGTACATTCCATATATATATATATACCCTCCCTCTCCCCCCATAAATTTCCTAAAAAACCAAATTTCTTATGCAAAACCAAAATAATAAATAAACTAATAAATTTATTCTAAAATACATAAATGCCTACCTTATACTGTAGTCATCATCATCATTTTTTGTTCTCACTAGCCTCCATTGTCTCTCACATTTGATTACAAGGTTGACACATGTCAAATTTTTGTCTTGGATTCTTGTTCATGTTGATAGCTAAATAATCCTTATACCATGTCAAATGCTTATATATACCATTTATAGAGATCAACATTGATTACCCTAATCGATGTCGATCCCCTAAATTGACATTGATCCCTTATAGATCGATGTCGATTGTCTTGGGTTATTGAATTTTTTGCACTTATGGACAATTTCACATGCTCCCAATTTGGCTCCCAATCCCTATATTTTTGCCTTTGCTTCAACTATCCCATTTTTATCTCCTATTACACTTTATATTTGATGATTTTGACCCCTTATTAGTTCCCCAATCTCCTTAAGGAATACCCCTTTTTTAAATATCTTCCCATTTTAATATTATAAGGGTATATTTTGTCTTGAGAACATTTATCTATAGGTAATGCACACACCATATATACATAAGATGCTATGGTTCACCATTTATATCTTTTGTTCTCTTACTAGCCTTTACTTGTGCCCACCTATTTTAACTATGGAATTTTGTTGCTTGATTAGGTCTTTAGGGAATTATTTCCTAAATTAATTTTTATTCTATTAAGTGAAATTTTAAAGCTTTCTTGAGCCATATGCACTTCCAATTATCCTTTACTATCATCTACTCATTTGCTTCCACTCACCCCATTGTGTTTTTACCTTCCATATTTTTCAAGCCTATCATCCATTCCATCTCACTTCTTAGCACCTAGTTTGAGCATGAATACCTTCTCACAATAAACTTGGGGCATTAGACACCTTATAGTTTTTGTCTTATAGCCTACTATTGCATACCACTCTGCAAAAAGGGATAAATGTAGATGTTAATGAAATTACCATATGAAATTTGAAAGGATTATTGATATTATTGAAAGGATTATTGAAGGGATAGAAAACACTCATCATGGGGTTGAAGAAATGATCATAAACTCTATATAAATTACTTCGACCCTTCTAGGGTAACTTTTGGGTATACTTTATATATTCTCATTCTTGCAGGGTTCCTTGTGAGCCCTTGGAAAGTCTTATTATGCACTAGAATATACATCAAGGTTGAAGACATGTATAAAGTACCTATGAATACTTATTTATAAATAATTATAGCTTATATCTATATCATTTACATATATAGATTGTCATTGAGTATGGCCACCTAGTCTAGTTTTTTCTTTCCATCCAACATGTAGATAATAATTAGGAACATCCATGGTTTAAACTTTTTTATAGTAGGTAACCTGTATATCCTAGTGGTCATGGAAATAAAAAACTAGGGTAGTTTATTAAACTCTACCAATTTAAAATTCTTAGACATTCTGGAGACCATTTATCTCTTCTTGGCTAGCCAACAAGAATTTATAACATCCCAAATTGCCTTATCATTCTTTTAAGCATATACTTGGCATTACTCTAAGGAGAGTGTAATGATTTCTATTTGGGGTGGATTTCATGCATGGTAGTGAGGGCCAAAGGGGTGAAGGAGCACACAACTAAATGAATACCATCAACAATAGTCCCAATGTCTAGTTGGTATGCTTGAGCACCCAATAATGAGTTTTGGGTATGAAGTAGCTAGGATGAATGCAACTGTAGGTGTGATGTAACTAATGCCAACATTATTAACTAATTAGGAGGGTTAGGGTATTTTAAAACATCCAATAGGGCCCTCAAATATAACCCCATATTGAAACAATATTGCCATTTACTGGTGTTGAAGATGTTGCCATCTTTCTATAGCTCTCTAATGTAATATCTTAATACCAAATGAACTTTTCACTTGAAAAACCCTTAATTTATCTCTTGAATCCTCTCAAAAGACACAATATAAGGAGAAAATGGAAAACTTATTGTTTAATCTAATGGGTTATGCACACTAAAATTTGAAGGTTTTTGAAGAATTCACTGTAATCACACTCTCACACCATACTCATCTAGGTCATATAAATAATTCAAAGGCTCAAATACAAGCTTTGAATCCAAAGGGAAATTTTATAATTAGGATAAATACCTAATTTATAATCCCTTATGGTTCAAGATTAGGGTTACCATTAATGCTCCAAATATCAATGACTAATCACCACCTACTATCATTAATTGTTTGAGCCTCATTCAAAAAAGAGAGGGAAAAACATGAATGTTTCCATTTTATGCTAGGTGATCTTCCTTATAACACATGGAGTGACATGAGTGGAACATACATCATGATACCTTTTTGGGCCTTTGGGGACTTTTGCACTTTTTCACTTGTTATTTTCCATTGGTGCAGTGATGTAATAAGCCTTGAGCTCCTTCTAGGACTAAGAATGCCATGTATCATAATTTTAATTTACAAGTATAGGGATTCAGGCCTTTAGGGACTTTTTGGATTTTTCCCACCAAGAAGTAAGTGGGGTGATATTCAAAAAGGGACTGAAACTAAGAAAACCCCAAGGAGATACCATGTGGCATCACTTTTATTATAAGTTTGGATATTTGAGACCTAAGGACTTTAAAAACCTTACGCAAAAAAAGGTAAGTGGGATAATTTTAAATAAAGGCCCAAAATACCCAAATCCTTGAAAATATCCCATGTTCTAACTTAGACATGAGTTTTGAATCCTAACCATTTTTACCTTTTGCACTAGCTTTCTTTAATTGGGGAAGGGTGCAATATCCCTTCAACCCCCAACAACATTCATAGAAGTCCCTTGAGATAAACACATATCCTTAATTTTGTTTGTTATGGTATTTCTCACCTTAATCATCAAAACACATCATGTAACTCAATAATTTCATCTAGGGCCCCAGGAACCTCCCTTTCAAACACAAAGTAATAAATCCAATCACAAAGAAAGGCTTGGTTATACCCTTATCTTCTCATTGTGAATTCTCCTATCCTAGGATTTTTAATCAACATTATGTTATTCCTTCAAATCTATAAATATTATCTTATATGTTCAAAAAATTCCCCTTGGGAATTTGGTAAAGAGTGGAAGAACACTTTCCACTTGGCAGAATCAAGACAAAGGACATGATTAATTATGAACATGTATTCTGATATTTTGAAGGACTGGGACAAATGACTAAAACATTGACACTCATTTAGTATGGACATGATAATTTTATTGATATGGCCCCAATTTCTCCAATTCAATTTTGGGCACTAACAAAAGCTCTTACTCAGGGATAGGTACCCCTAGTGGGTACACAAAGAACACTAGATTGATCACCTATCTATTGGGCCATAAAGTTAAAGGATTTCATCATAGAAGTAAAGAAAAAGCATACCATCAGTAATCAGAGTTATAAAAAGCTAGCCACAAATAATTAAAAAAAATGAAAAGGAAAGACACAAACTATACAAATAGAAAACACAACAAGGCCATGAAGATAAAAAGGACAACACACTATATACATATTTACAAAGGAAAACATGGGATCAATCTAAGAAATGCTTGAGATGTCTAACATTAATTAGAAGTTCTAAAATTTCTCCATAAATATCTATGAGATATAATGTATGGTTTCCTATCTGATAATCAATAGTGTAGGGACCCATCCATAGGGAATCAAATTTACCATGATTTTCCTTATCTGCATTCCTGCTATCCTAGAGTAGAACTAGATCATCAACCTAAAATATCTTGGGGTGAATTTATTTTCAAATATCCTTTTGAGACACTCCTTGAACTTTACATGCCTCTCACGAGTTTATCTTCAAGACTTATCAAGATTGATGATTCAGTCAATCCTCTCTTCATAGTGGTTCATTTCTTCTTCATTCTTAGCTATTTATTGCATGAATTATTAAGTGGGAAACTATAGATTTAGGGGGAAGATAGATTAAGTTCCATAAAAAATATCAAAGGGGATTTTCCCAGTAGATCTCTTTGGATTCAACCTATCCACCCAGATAACAAACTTTAATTATTAACCCATTTTATCTTGTTAGCATCCAAAATTATTTTGATGATCTTAAATATATTATTATTACTAGACTTGGCTTGTCCATTTCTTTCATATTGTGATTGGAAGCTATGCTAAATCAATCCCATAATATTCACATAATACACTTAGTTGTTTAGCTCTAAAGCAATAGCATTATCATACATGATTTTGACTGGTACCCCAAATTGACAAATCACATTATTTAATAGGAAATTGATGACTACCTGGTGGGTTGATATTCTAGTGAGGATTAATTTAACCCATTTTGTGAAGTAGTCATTAGCCACTATGATCCATTTAGCTTATCTTCAGTGTCCTCATTTGATTTTTATATAAATGGGAGGGAAAATTCAAAATCTTTAGATAATATACTATATCTTTAGGCCATGGAGATTGGTTGTACTTAGATTTAGGGTTATCAACCACCCTTTCTACATTATTCACTTCTACAACCTATAAATTTGCTTTGGTCATTAGCTTAGCTAGACCTATGCCTATAAAAAACTTAGTAGTTTATATCTCTAAGTCATATTATTGAATTTTTTTCAACCATTGGTACCTTTTATCAATAGAATCATTTTGAGTCAATATGTCTTTCACCATGTGTGAGGGAAATAGGCCACAATATTTGAGCTCAAAATGTAAGATATAAATTAATTGATGACCTATAAAAGAGAAAAGTATTGCTTCTCCATTATGGTATATCTTAGATCAAATCCTTGTAGTTACTTATTGAAAAAGGTAATTTGTTTCTCATGACCCTCATCATTCTTTTGTAGCAGCACAATGGTAATAGTATGTGTAGAGGAAAATGAAAATATTTGGAAATATTTTCTATAAACTAGACTAACAACCACTGGGGAATTTTTCAAATATAACTTGATATATTGAAATGATTGGGTGGCCTTATCCTCCTACTTTATATTCTAATCCTTCTTCAACATTAAAGTGATAAGTAGAGTAATCTCTGTAAAGTTATAAATAAACCATCTAACAAAATGAATCTAGCCAAAGAAAGATTGAATACCTTTCTTGGTTTATGGGATGGGTATTTTTTCAATGGCCTCCAACCTTTTAAGGTATATCATGACACCTTATTGAGACATAATGAGTCCCAATAGCCTCACCTTTTTTACTCCAAAGTGGCATTTTCTAGGATTAAGGGAGATTCCAAACTCTCTACATCTAATAAGCATTCATTCCAAAAGCTCTAGTGGTCACTTCTCCTCATGGAGTACACTATAACATCATCTTGGTATATATTAATTAATTGTTTTATTAATTCATTGAAATATATATCCATTTCTCTTTGGAAAGTTGCACCTATATTCATCAAACCAAAAGGCATTTAGACATACACATAGGTGCCCCACAGGGTAGTGAAAGTAATCTTAGACCTTTTAGACTCCTTTATCACCCCCTGGTTATAACCAAAAAATACATCTAGAGTTGATAATATTTTGGATATAGTGGCATCTTGGATCATGTTTTCCATGTTAGGAAATGGATAATTTTCCTTCAGTGAATCCTTGTTTAAGTTTTAGAAATCAACACGAAGCTAGATGTCTCCATTTTTCTTTTTGATAGGAAGTAAGATTGGTACCAATGATGAATATCTGATGGGTTAAATGATCACACCATCTCTTAATTTTTTATTTCTTTCTACATTTTAGTGGCTAAGATGGGATTAAATGGATACTATTTTTGGTAAAATGGTTTTACATCAGGGTGAATAGAAATAACATGCTAGAATAAATCTTCCCTATAAGCCTTCAAATCTGAATATGATCATGCTTTGCAATCTTGGTACTTTTTTAATAGAATGATGAATGATTCCTTTTCCTTCTTACTCAGGTGAGTATTGAGCCAAATCTTCCTTGGATTTTCTTTTGTCCCAATATTAATCTCAGTCACATCCTTTGATATAGAAGTGTTTTTAGATTTGACTCTGTCATCTCCATTAAATGATGATTCAACACTAACCATCATAGGGTTAGTCTTTAAATGGATTATTTCCTTCCCATATAGGGTTTATTTTCCATCATATACCTATACCATAGAGTCCCAATCTATAATGGTTCCCGTAAACTCATCTATACAACATAGAAACCTCTTTATTTGATCATCATTATCAAAGACTTTCCAATGATCGATGTTGTCTAGGACAAAGGGCCTTACCAATATCTCAACCTCATACTCACAAGAAGAATTTCCATGTTCAAACATAAATATTTCACCCCTATTTTCAAGCATATCTACCATGTGATTAAGCTCTTCAACATGGTACTTAATATTTAAGGCATTGAACCCTTCCAAGTAGTCCCATACAATGTTCTTGTACTGCTTCAACCTTTTCTACTTCATGGTGTAAACATCCCAAACTTGTTTCACCACTAGTTTTGAATTTCCTTTAACCAACAACTTCTTGAATCTATATTCATGGTCGATCTAGAAGCCAATTATGAGTGATTAATATTCCATAATATTATTTTTGCCCTCAAAAGCTAATTGAAAAGAGTATCTATAAACTTATCCATCATGGGTATAGAAAATAACCCCAGCCCCATTTCTAATGTTTGAACATGCTCCATAAAAATAAATGGTCTAGATGGAGTCTTCATCATTGATACCAAAGTCAGGAGGTAGCTCTATATACTCAACACTTCCCACGAAATTTATAATGTCTATATCCACATGCAACACTTCATTTAGTTGGTACTTAGGATCTTCTAAGATATAAAGCATTTGAGGCACCCAATTAAGGCGAACCATTTCCCATCCAAAGGAATATCCATCTCAACACTACCTCTAATACTGGAAGCCTATTTTTTGGATAGAAACATACCCCATTTTGATGGAAAATCTACAAAAATGATGTCCATACTCAAAAATTTGCTAGGTTATTACATGTGTTACACCACCAATCCTTTGACCATGCTAACAATATGTACTTTAGAATCCATGGTGAGGCATCATCCATATGCTATATCTATCCTTATGCAAAGTTTATTTAGCATATCCATTGGAATGATATTATAAGATACATCAGATTCAAACATGTAATTGTGGAAAATTAGTCCATTAATTAGCAGGGTGGTATAGAATGGGTGAACATCCATCTGACTCTCTATCAATTTTATTCGCAAGTATACCTCCAAGTGATGCTTAAGAGATATTAAGGTGTTTTCACCTTCCATATGGAGAGGGAAAGGAAGCTCAAGAGCAACAATTTCATTGGAAGTGACTTTCTCTATGAATCCCAAATACTCAAAAACTCTTTTCCTATGATCTAGAATTCTAAGAAATTTCATAAAGGGTAATGTGACCTTTAGTTGACTTAATACATGGGATACATCAAAATTATTGTATTTTGGTAAAGGAGTGTTAACAAGTAAGCTTGTAACATTTTCACTTGGGAGACATCCTTCAAGAGTCAGGGGAATAGAATTAGGAGAACTAGCATTATTAACTTCACTTTTCAAGGGAGGCTTCTTAGGTTCATCCTTCTTGGGAATGCTAGACAACAAATGATTTTGATTCATATCCTGGGTACTTATTGGTTTGACACTATAGGGTGCATAACTAGGCATGATAGAACCTTGGGCCTCCTTAATCCCTTTGGTATCTTTTTCTTTAGTTTTTTCTTTAGGAGAAATAAAGTCTTTATCTTTTGGAGGAATATTTTTATCCTTACTTATCAAATTATACTACTTTTCTTAGGTAATTATTTCATGGATCATAAACTGCTAATCTTCAATCAATGGAAGAGAGTCTCCATATTTTTATTTCATCATGGATCTTGAAAACTCAAAGTCATGAACTGGTAACTCATATTCATGCATCATGTTTATTTCATAGATAAAATTTAGGGATGGGACCATTACCTTTTCACATGCTCTCTATAATGCTTGAGTAGTGTTATAAATAATTATCTCTATTGATGGAGAAGAAACCATCACATTTTATTCATCAAATTCAAAAATAAAACATTCATATGCTGGGTTATCCTCATAATTAGGGACAATTATGGTACACATAGCTTCCTTTTTGAAAGTGTAACTTTCCATTTCCTAGAAGTCAATAATTTAGATGTCATCTTCATTAGATGAAATTTCAAATCCATCTACATCCATACCACCATCACCAGTTGTGCCATAATGGGGATGAGGGAGGAAACATTTATCACACCATTTGATGTCATAATTGAATATGTTAATTTTTGTAGTTAAAGTATATGGTACTTCCCTTCCACTTCTATGGTTCTAATTTCTTTTATGTCTATCATCCCTTACCAGGCCTTTTCCCTTATCATTATTCCTAGCTTGGAAAGGTGGCCTACCCTAACCCTAATCTTTAGGATAATTCTTTTCATCTCTCTTATGATCTCATCTATCATCATGGTTACAAGGACCTTGAGATAACCCATTTTTAGCTCTAGCCAACTTGTAACAAATCTCTTTCATATTAGTGGCCAAATTTTTCATTATGTCCTCTAGATCCATGCTCTTGTGGGAGGCCTAAAGATTTTTAGGAATCACCAGCTTGACATCATCCCTCTTATTTAAAGTTTTACACATAGCTTTGATATTATTTTATATTTGGATAGCCAAATTGAAAGCAATCCTCAAATTTGTGGGAGCCTTATCTCTAAGATAATAGGTTACTTTCTTGTCAAATTCATCAAAATACTTAATAAAATAAGTAACACCATTGGGTTTGATGTATTTAAATAACCTTCTCAACACCTTATTAAATCTATAATTGAAATCCTTCACACACTTGTTAGGATTCTTTTTTAGGTTCTCAAAACTGGCAAAGCAAGAATCTAGGGTCTATACTATCACCATATTACATCTTAAATGCATCAATCATATCTTTCCATGTGTCTATGAATCCATTAGGGAGGTGTTTGAACCTTTCCCAAGCCTTATCCTCAAGTGTGTTAACAAAGAGTTTTATATATACATCTTCTAGACTATATCATAATCTTCAGTGATGTTTAGGAAATCTTTAAAATGTTATTCCCCAAATACTACATTATTCCCCTGAAACTTAGGTAATACATTTATAATCTTCATAAGGACATCATTGAGTAAACCAAGCATACCATTGAAGTTAATAGGTCTAAACCTTAGGATCATAAATGGTCTATGTCTATTAGCCAAGCCTTGATTATATTCTCCATCATTATCATTATGTGTTAAACATCCTTCTACTTAGGTCATGGTCTTCAATTTTTGAATCTAAAGATGAAGACAAACTAGGGGATGGTTGAGGATGAATACTATGTTGAGGACTCAAATGAGGAGAAATAGATTGAATCCTTAACAACCTTGTAGGAGGGGAAATACTTCTTTAAGGAAAAGGAGCTTGACTTATGGGGAGCTTAGATTTCTCTAAGGTGCTCTAGTATCCTTCAATCAAAAGGATATTAGAGAAAATGGGGTAAATATAATGGGGGATGAATTGATCAGGTTATACTTTATTACCTGAGCTCTAGCCCACAATAGGTTTCCACACTTGTTTTCTTTTGAATGGAATGTTTAACTCAAGGACAAGCTATTTTTATGGATTCCTTTGAAAGGAAGACCTAGTACCCTCTAGATTTGTAGATCCAAATAAAACTCTTAAAAATAGAGAAGAGTACATATAGCAGGCACTAATCTTTAAATCTTGATATAATAGAGTCATCACTAGAAGTATGACTTTTAGACCAGAAAAATAAAGCTATACACAACAATTGATGATATACCAACTGTGAAACATTGAAAACAACTTCAAGAATATTGAGTAACTTCTCACAAAATAGAGGTGAACATCCCTAGTGGAGCCACCAAGAAAATATACAAATACATCAATGAATAAAGTAAAAATAACTCATTATGGTAACAATAAAGAGCAACATAAATAAAACACTTATAAATCTTTTTCAAACATGTCCCTGATAATGGCACCAAAAGGTGTTGGTTCCCAATTGTACATCCCTATCATTCAGACTTGCATACTTGGAAAGAACGGAAAACTAAAATGAGAAACCATTGATATGTCATCATAGCTAGGGAAGGGTTTAACATCTAAAATGGACTAAATGGATAAAATTATTGGGAGGCACCTACAGAGGGTATGGTTAATTCCCTACTACTTCTGGCTCTACCTAAGCCAAGGTGAGAGGACCTACTAAGGTAGCTTACTCAATAAAAGGAGTTTAACACTTCAATATTTATGAGGGTTATTGATGAAAAAATGGGAATATTACCAAAGCATAACTAAACTTATATAATTCACCTAAGAAGGTTTATTACATGAAATGCAAAAATGCTCTATATCATATAGAAGCTACTAAAGATAGATGAGAGTGTGGCTGAAATTTTCATTTTGGCAATTATTTCAAACAATAGGGAATTAACCATACTACATCTAACCAGGTGATTGAGAGATGACATTTTTAACAAATGCCTCTATAACTAGGGAGGTTTACTCTTTCTCAAAAAGGACTTGAGCCTAGGTAGTAACCTCAGATCCAACCTGAACAACATCATCAAAAGTTAAAGGGCCATCTAAGGTTAAGGAACCTTCCTCATCAACCTTGATTTCTACCATCAAGCATTCTTATTCAATAAACAAACCCATTTTTGGGACCTTTACTTGGGTTTGGGGCCTCTCCTTATGAGTCCTTTACCTAGTTTTCACTTGAGAAGGAGTGAAGGCATGTTATTTATTCATCATTTCAATAATAGGTCTACTATAATATAAAACCTCCTCCTCACTCATATCCCTTATTCTTTGGGAATACGAGGCTTGGTCTTTTCTTGTCTTCACAGGGATTTTTTTAGACAGTCGATCTTTAAATATAACCTCCTTATTTTTATTGGTGACCTACTTGTAGATTGTAGAGACTTCTTGACTCTATTCTACTTTAGTTGTTCCCCTGGTCCTCACCTCCTCTCTTTATTGAATATATTATTTGGGGAGGATCAACTGTCACTTTTTGTGTAGGTGGAGTATGTGGGACTATAGTTAGGTTGGAAATATGAATGGCTAGTATGCAAGGGTTCCTTTTCCTAAAATGGATATGGGGGTGGAACTAGCTAGTATGACCTACCTCATAAGAATTTTATCCTAGTTTTCCACCAAGATTGTTAGTTTTGAAAATGGTAACCTAGCCTTGGATTGTTCCATTTTTATATTCTACACATCCATCAGCTTGGTGAACTTAGTATCCCCAAGCTTGTATTTACCCTTACCTATTATGACTAATGGGGGATCCACAAGGTCACCAATCTATTCCAAAAGGAAATCCTTTATCTCTTTAACCTTCTTCATCTCTTAAAGGGTAGGAGTATCATATACACCAAGGTTGACCCCATTCTCCTTAAGTCATTTTATTATTATCTTCATGATTCATACTAATCTCCTAGGGGTGGAATCATCCTATTGACCACAAATTTGGTTGGGTG
>JARHVA010001940.1:0-15000 GCA_037957365.1 Torreya grandis | reverse complement strand
CCATTAGATGATTGATCAAAATGATTCAAAGTGGAGAAACTCAAAGAGAATGGCAACTCTATTCATAGACCCTATCATATACTTACCAAAATAAAGGAATGAAAGTAAGTTATGTTGGAGTATTATCGATGATATAATGGTGATATCATGGACGTATTTTGGTGAGTGGATGAAGTTACTTTATAGTCTAAGTGACAATGACAAAGTGTGAAAAGTGTTTGTCCTAGTATGCTTAAAGGAGGCTTGGTTGATCTTTAGTTTTGACATGGATAAAGATGTTTAGGGATGAATATGGAGTATTTAAATTATGAAAGGGGTCTTATAAGATGTTTATTATTATTTTACTACTCATTTTCATAATTTTAATTCACCCTATTCAGCATTGTTCTCATCTAGACATTTTGGGCCCAATGGTAGAAAATCTGAGTAGGTAGTTTGTTGACATCACCATTGACACATGTGGATGAGTCAAGGGGAGTTTGTCATATGGTTGTGATAAAATTAGTCCCTAGTTATTATGAAAAAAAAATTAAGTCATGTAATTAAGTGCAACCAAATATATGCAAGTGTAAATTTGGGCTCATAGGCATTTTGACCATGTTTTCCCATACTTAGCCAAATTTGTAATGTGGTAAGAAGAGTCAAGTAATAATTTTGATGATGGTATATATCACACATGTGGAAATTTTAAGATAAGATGACAATATGGGTTTTTTTAGTTTTATGCATAGTTTATTTATGCTAAATTTTAGATCAAGTGATGAAACATGACAAAAGATATGCATGTTTAAAGTTGGTCTCCTAGATAGTTTTTTGACATAGTTGGCTCTATGGCAAAGAAAATATTGAGTGATCATTTTAATGTCATTATACATCACATGTGAGAGGGTTATGAGAGTATATTGACACATTTTTTGATTCTCCTATGTGAGGATATCATATGGTCCAAATTTCATAACACACACCTGATCAAAGTAAAAGATATGGAGATGTAAAGTTGACCTTCTAGGCAGATAATCAATGGTCCCCATACTTGGTCCATTTTACAAAATGTTAAAAACTAAGATAAAATGGAAATATAATGGCTTAAAATTGATTCTATAGTGAATATATATGTTATGTAGTAACTAAGAGAGGTTAAAGTGTTTGTTGGTTAGTAGATTTAAATATTAGGACCAAATGAAGATCTAACGATGCATGGTTGATTGTATAAGATTGATATAATGGTAAATATTGAGTGAGATGGTAATAAGTGCATAATATTTAATAGTATAAGTGATCAAAATGAATGCAAATATTTCAAGTGTAATGATCATAGGGGTTCTTAGCAATAGTGAATGGTGAGCGCTATAAGATAAAGACTTGGAAGATCTATAGAGATTGACAGTGTGCATTTTTATCTTGTTAATTCATGAATTATATATAAATGGTGAAACTAAATGTGTTGGTTTTTATATTTTAGAAAATACTTGCCACAAGGTGTATATGTGAGAGTTATGGAGCGAAGGAGAGGTAAAGTGCCCAATTTATGAGTAAGGTATATTGTTGACTATGTGTATGAATTATAGGTCATATTTATGATGTCATATTAGTAATCTTGTAGTTTAAAGATATGTGAAGAGGTCTAAGTGATATGTGAGGATAGTTTGAGTTAAGAAGGAGAGAATTTATAACATGCCTATGTGAGGCTTGTATGAGATAGAGAGAGAGTTTGTATAGAGTTTAGAGATACATAATTAGGTGTTAAATACATCAATTCCAAAGTGGAGGTGTTCACTTCAAATGAGGGTCTAAAGGACTTGATATTCCTTAGGGTAATTTTTCCTTGTGAAACAGGTGTTTCACTAAAGGCCTTTGGTCTAAAGGATTTGATTAAGGTTTTTTTATCTAAATGAGTTGACCAATCTATTTTTTTTTAATTTCTTATAGGATAAGTATTCCATATGTTTCAATATTGAGAGTGAATTTTATTCCCCATGAGGGTTTCCCATAGGAACTATGTGTTGTGATTTTGATCTTGCGTACGCATTGAATGAATAAGCTCTCTTGTTTTAGATTAAGGTAAAAATAGGTTTTGAAGGGACCCCAAAACCTTGAAACAAAGGTAGAAGGATGAAATAGTTACGACCACAGGCAAAACCTAAAACCTACTTCAAAGAAGTATCAAAATCAGGTTTTACATGGACCTGAAACCACTAGAAAAGAAAACCAAAAGATAGAACCCAAGTTTTATAGAGACCTGGCAACTCCATAGTCAAGAGAATACAATAAACTAGGAAATGAGACCAGATATCACAACCAACTAAAAGAACCAGGATCTATTCTTCTAGTTCCTAAATCATCTTCACTGCTTCCTTACCTTTCACAGCAGTGTCTTGAATGGCAGTAGCCGCCAACGTGGCTCCCTCTTGCATTGCTTTCTTTCTTGAGCTCTGTCTAGTTCTCTTGCTAGGCCCCTCTAAGGATTTGATTTCCTCATTTTCTCTTTTTCCAATGTTTACAGCAGTAGCACATATACTAGATGTGACCTCCTCCATCTTCATTCTGCTTTCCTTAATGAGTTCCCTTAGGTTGTTCTCATAGTCTTTGGGTTTGATGGGAATATATCTCATCTACTTTTCCATGTTATTGATTTTGTTATAAATTTCCTCCTGGTTACCTTCCATTATTTCCATTTTCCTATTGAGTTCCATTATCTCCTTATACATCCATGAATCGAATTGAAGGATAACATCTGCTTTGCAATTGGCCAATCTCATAGGTGTGTGCCTTCCATCATTCTACCTTTTATCACTCCAATCTTTTGTGTTTTTTTTAGGACTATTTCCAGCTTCTTCTATGTGTTCCTCCCTTTCCCTTCATTTCTGATCCTAAGTTTCAGCAGGGCTTTCATTTTGGTTACTAACATCCTTAACTTGATCTCCCATTTCCGTCACATGGTTGTCACCCTGAGCTAGATTTTCCCTCTCATTTATCAAAATAGGGTCCACAAAAGGATCATCCAGAACTTTATCAATTTCCTCAAACACTAGCTAGTTTTCCTCAGAATCATGGTTACTATTTTTAGATTTTTCCTCTATAATGACTCCTTCTTTCTCATTCTTATCTTGAACTTCTTCTTCCTCACTGGAACTTGATTTACTACTTTTTGTTCCTCCCTCTTCCTCCACACTCTCCTCCCTAGAATTTTTAGTACTTTCCCACTCTGTTTCCTCGTTAGCATTCTAATTTTTGAAACTAGGGAGCTTGAATTTAGCTTTTTCTTTCCCTTTTACAATTTCATTCTTGTTATTTTGTAAGTCCTTATTTTTTCCCAAATAAGGATTCATTACAATGGATTTGTTCTTGCAGTGACCTTAAATTATCAGAATTAATCCCTCATGCAAAATAGGATGAGTCTCATTTTTCCTATGAGTGAACAAACTTTGGATCAAAGAGAAATGCAAATAGAAGGGAAAGGAGATTTTTACTTTGTGTTTGAAGTGATTTAGAAATACAAAATGAAATTTGTGGACTCTTTTGCTTCTTCCATCGAGGATGAAATACTCATGGATACAGCATAAGATGTCCCTCCAGATATCCTTAATCTTCTCTAATTCAAAAAAATCCCCATTCTTTTCCAACTGATGTTCCTCAACATCCCTCTTTGAGAATTTGCAAAAAGCCTCATTTGAAATGCTGGTTTACTTTGAGAATTTTATTCCTTCATTTGGAAGCCCTGTGACCTCCGTTATAAATTCCTCGATAAGATTCATCGTGATGCCATGAAGGGTAACCCTATCATCAATCCAGTTTTTGAAAAAAGCCATTGTAATATGGGGTTTTGAACCATGAAGCCGTTCCATATAGCTCACAACCTTCCCTCTCTGGAGGATCTTCAAGACATCTTGTTTTGCTTTCCACTCTTCATAGTTTTTGGGTTCCTACTTCCTTGGTTCTCCTTTCCTTATGTGAGCCATACAAATATCCTTTAACACCCAAGCACTGTAAGCTAAACAGTGAACCCAGCTATTACCAATTTGGAACAAAACTCACCTTTTTTTGGGCACGTTGAGAAGAATAAGCTCTCTTGTTAATGTTAATTGATCAAGTTAATAAATGTCAATTATCTAATAGTTTGAAATGATTGAAATTGAAATTTAAATATTTGGGTTCACTAATTCACCCCTCTTAGTGATTGTACCTCTAATAATTGGTATCAAAGTGGGTCCTTTTGTAAAGGCTTGACAACTTGAATGTGATCTAAGGTACAATATGAGTTGTCATCAAGGAGATTTATGTACCAAGTAAGATCTAATATTCAATAGACCCAATTATGCATTTTGGGGTCCTAGGATGAGGACATATATTATGTCCATAGGGTTTGATATTTGGAAATATGTTGTGGATGGTTATGTTGATCCTACTACTCCATCTAGTGTTTTAGATAAGAAGTTATTTAAGAACTATTCCAAGGTAATGAATGCTATCACTTTTCATCTTTTAGAGACTAAATATACCAATTTAATCCATTATAATTATGTTAAAGAGATATGGGATAAAATTTATATAATTTATGAAGGAGATTCAAAGTTCAAGTTTACTAAGTTGCAAACTCACATAAGGAAATTTGAAGTCTCAAAATGAAGGAAGAATATTTTGTGGCATCTTTTATACAAATATTTGATGAGATTATGAACATCATCAAAGGTCTTGGAGAGAACCTTAAAGAGGTTAATGTAATTTTAAAGGTATTAAGGTTACTATCCATCAAGTTTGATTCTAAAGTACCTACTATAGAATAAATTCATGATCTTACTCAATTGATGTTGGATGAACTACATATAATTATTACTACCTATAAGATGAGAAATAATGATGATGTATCACCAAAGAAGGAAGTAGTATTCAAGATAGAGATGAAGCCAAAGAAGTTCCAAGGTAAGAAACCCAAGGAGGATGACATTTTTGATATAGATGAGGATGAACTAATTGCTTTGATTTTATGTAAATTGAAAACAAGTTTAGGAAAGTATAAGGGTAAGATACCCCTCAAACATTTTAATTTTGGAGATGTAGTACATTTTTATAATAATTTCCCTCATACTTATAAGAAGGATGATGATGAAGAGCATTTTAAAGGTCATGATGATACTAAGAGATCATTCAAGTCTGATAAAAGCAAAAAGGGATTCAGAAGTTTTGACGACAAGAATAAATACTTCAAGGACAAGAAGTGTTTGTACACCAAAGAATATTGTAGCTCATCAAATGATAATGAAGTTATTGACTCAGAGTATGATCATGAAAATGATGGTCCTATTGAAGATGAAGACCTATTCATGGCTAAATAAGGTAGTTAATCACATCAAAAGGAGTATATTTAGAGTGATTTAGATGATGATGAAGATGAGGAGTATGAGACTACATTAACAAATGATCTTGAAGAACTAAAGATTGAGAAGAAGATAAATAAGAAAATGAAATATAAACTAAAGGAATATGAGGATAAATTTAGTGTATTTGAGGCAAGATTGGTTAAACAATCTAGAGAGCATGAAGGTGTTGTTATATTTCTTAATTGTAAGTTGGAATTTATGTCTACTAGTCTAAGAGCCAAAGAATAAGATTGTTCAAGGTATGATTATGAGAATGAGTCATTTAAATCTGAGTTAGATAAGACATATATTATGGTAATGTCATTTGTGATATTTGAAAAGAGCTCAAGTGATCTAGACAATATTCTCAATGATCAAAAGCATGCAAGTGATAAGACTAGTCTTAGATACAAAGAATAACCAAAGATTATAACTCAAGACATGATGAATACTAATGTGAACAATGAATATCATAATTTGAATACAAATCATTAGATACATGAGTGTAATTCACCCTATTTATCATTGTTCTCATCTAGAAATTTTGGGTCCAATGATAAAAAGTTTGAGTGAGTAGTTTGATGACATCACCATTGACATGTGTGTATGAGTTATGGGGAGTTGGTCATATGGGTTTGATCACATTAGTGCCTAATTTCTATGCATAAAGTCTCAGTTAATGTGATAAATATCAACCAAAGATATGAAAGTGAAAATTTGGGCTCCCAGGCATTTTGACCATGTCTTCGCATACTTAACCAAATTTATAATGTGGTAGGAAGAGCCAAGTAATAATTTTGATGATGGCATATATCACACATGTGGATGTTTTAGGATAATTTGATCATATGGGTGTTTTAATTTTTATTCCTAGTTTGTCTTCAATAAATTTTAGATCAAGTTATGAAGAATGACAAAAGATATGCATATTCAACGTCGGCCTCCCAGATAGTTTTTTGACATAGTTGGCTCTATGGTAGAGAAAAATCTAAGTGAGAATTTTAATGTAATTATATCTCACATGTGTGAGAGTTCCAAGATAATATTGATACATTTTGGATTATCCTATGTGAATAGATAATATGGTCTAAATCTTATAACATGTGCTTGAGCAAAGCAAAAGATATGGAGGTGCAAAGTTGACCTTCTAGACAGATAAGCAATGGTCCCCATACTTAGTCTATTTTGCATGATGTTAAAAACTAGGAAAAAATGGAGATATAATGGCTCATGATATATAATAGATTTAATATTTATGCTTTTCATAAATTCAAATATGTCAAAGTATTTCTTGGTTAATAGAGTTAAAGATCAAGACCAAATGAAGATCTAATACTGCACAAGTGATGGTACAATATTGATATAATAGTGCATGTTGAGAGAGATGGTAAGAAGTGTATGATGTTTAATAGTATAAGTGCTTATAAGTCATGTTAGGATTAAAATTTTCATGATCATGGGGGTTATGATCAAGATCAAATGGTGAGAAGTATAAGATAAAGACTTGATTGATCTACAGAGTTGATGGTGCATGTTGAGTCAATATGACAAGATTGCATGAGATGAGGTCAACTATTTGAAGTTTAAAATTTGGTAGTGGAAAAATATGATTTACATGTAAATCTTCATGTAATAGTATTTATGGTTCATTATTGATCTAAATTAGTGAGACAAAATATGCGAGTATAGTGTTTGATGTTTAACTATGATCGTTTGAATTCAAATATTTGAATTTAACAAAGAAAAGACGAGTGCCTCATTATTGAGCCATAAATTTAAATCTATATATAATTTGACATGTATTAAAAATACAATTTGTATAGTACTCTAATACACATCTAAAAATATAAATTTTAAGGTTTTAGAGTGTGTACAACCAAAGTTATGAAGGTCCAAAGTTGACTATGTGTTTAACTATGTTTTGCAAGTAACCTGAGATGGGTAATTGAGCTTGTTATGATGTTATTTCAATTTCTTATGATGAATTTTATATTTGGGAGGTTTTATAATTCATGAGGAACTTTTTTGTGTATTATTAATTTTTGACCAATCATATGTAGTATGAATAAAGGTTTATAAGTTGATTGTGTATTCATTTATGGTGACTATGTTTTCATAATGTTATTTGAGAAAATTATGCTTAAGCAGAAGGGTATTGTGATAGATATGGGAACTTAAGGGGGACCTATATATCATGTGGAATGGGCTCATATTTTTTCAATATTTCATATGTTCCTATTTTTATCTAAGAAGTGTTAAAGATATAAATGAGTCTCCATAGGACCTGAAAGTGACTTAGGCTTATTTGAAAGTATGTTGTGCTTAAGTGTGACCCATGTTAGATGATTTAAGGGTGAAGGCATTTGTTTTGGCCAATAGGAAATATTATGATTTTTTTAATTCACAAATTCTCTATAAATGGTGAAACCAAATGTGTTGGTTTCTATATTTTAGAAAAGACTTGGGCAAGGTGTGCATGTGAAAGTTGTGGAACGAAAGAGAGGTAGAGTGCCCAGTTGATGAGTAGAGTAGATTATTGACTATGTGTATGACTTCTAGGTCATATTTATGATGTAATATTAGTGATATTATATTTTTAATATATGATACTAAATCTAAGTATGAATATGAGGAAACTTTGAGTTAATAAGGACAGAAATTGTGACATGCCTATGTGAGAGGCCTGTATGAGATAGAGAGTGATTTTGTATAGAAGTTAGAGATCCATCATTGGGTGTTGAAGACATCAATTCCAAGGTAGAGGAGTTCACTTAAAATGAGGGTTTTAATTACTTGATATTTCTTATGGGTAGTTATTCCTTGTGAAATAGGTGTCTTACTAAAGGCCTTTGGTCTAAAGGAGTTGACTAGTGTCTTGTTTGTAATTTTTTATAGGATAAGTAATCCATGTATTTTAGGCTTGAGAGTGGGTTTTATTACCCATGTGGGTTCTCATAGGAACTATGTGTTATGAGTTTGATCTTGTGTATTCATTGAATTAATGAGCTCTTGTTAATGTTGATTTTCTAATAGTTTGAAAGGATTGGAATAGAAATTGAAATATCTAGGATCACTAATTCACCCCACTCTAAGTGATTATACCTATAACAAGTTATTTTTTATTAAGGTATAAATTATAATTATTTTGAAATGATTATTAATAAATGAATGTATGATCAAATTAGTTTGAGTTTTAGTTATTTTGAATGCAAGGGGTGAAACTCAATACACAATCCACTATAAGGAATGACCCTGTGTACATAGACTAAAACCCCTATTTTATAAGGATATAAAAATAACACACATTTGAAGAAAGGTATGTATATTATGTTGATGATTTATTGATATAAATATAGTAATGAGAAGATTTTATAATAGAATATAAGGAGTCATAGAACCTTTTGAAGGCAAATAGACTTCAAGCCCTTACATAGTCTATAACTTGTCTACATAGTCAAGTGCTAAAAAAGAAGCATGTATAATGAGAGGAGATGGATTATGGTTTTAGGTGATTTTTGATATAAATATAATAGGGGATAAATCAAAATAATGAAAATTATATAGTTTTGTGACATTTTGAGTGTACATAGACCTATAAAACCCTTGCACAATCAACTGAAGGTAAGCAAAATTATGTGTTTTGTTATCCATGGGCCTTTAAAAGGTTGAAAGAGGTTGATAAAAAAAATTGAAAGTTAGATATTATATAAATATACTAGGATATGGTCTTTGGTCCTATTTAAACGTCCTCAAACAAAATAAAATGAATTTTGTAGCCTCTTGGCCTGCATAATCCATGTTACAAGCCTAGCTAGGGTTTCATGTTATAAAAGCCCATAACTTTTGATTGAATTAGTCAAATTGGTTGAAATTTCATATTATGATGATATTAAATTCCCTCTATAATATTTTTAAGTCTATAGGTTGGTACCATGTTCATACAATATGTAACTAGTATTATGGGAGTATTGAAGGGATAGAAAGGCCTAATTAGGTAGGTGTTTACAAAGAGAATTGTAGATAAACATATATTTGAACATTAAAAATTTATATAAATCTGAAAGGAGATAGAGGGTGGTCAAATAAGGTATTATATATTTATGAAAGTTTGCAGAGTTGTCAAACCAAGAGAAATTATGGAAAAAAGGCTACAAGGGCTTGGGGGCACTAAAGAGGTTAAAGAGTGAAAATTCATGATGAATGAGATTGATAAGTTTAAAGGGGTATTAAAAATTTTAATATGATCATTAAAGATCATCCATGTCATCATTATATCTTCATGAAACCTATAAAAAGATTCGGGTGTTTAGATAATGAAGAGGTTGTCTAGCGTGGCTAATGTGAGCAAAGTAAGTGAATCCTTGATGAGGAGATGAATGAAATCAGTGAAAGAGTAAGCAATGAGGTTTTGGAAGAATCTAATGAAAAATATAATTTATTCTAAGGTGCTTATTCTACAAGGTTATAGCAAAAGAGACTATATGGTCTAGTGAACAAGTTAGAGGACATTGATGAAAGTTGATCTGTAAGAACAAATCAAAGTATGTGAAGTTGAAATCTAGATCAAGATTAGTGTGTATCAGAGCTAGGAAGATGTTTTTGAGAATTTTCCCAAGTACCTATACATCATAGGCATATTGCATAAGTGTTTCACATAGAGTTAAGGGAACATAATGAAACATTAGGAGGGCTAAAAAATATTCCATAAATAACGCCTACATAGACCTGCGTATAAACAACATGTGATATATAGAGACTTATTTTTATACATATAGGTGCAAAGGGAGGATGTAAATGATAAGAAAACACATCCATAGACAAGGATCAATAAAAATGAATGCACACATAATACAAATCATGAAGAAAATTAATAAATTCTTATTAATCTCAATGTCTAAGGATATATTAGAAACTTAAAAGGGTATATATTTGTTATACTAGGAGAGGGATATTAGAGAAAAAAATTATGTAGTGTTATGATACCTATAAATGTGAACCCTTTTATAGTAAAAATCAAGGTTTATATAGCATTGAGAAAGGCTCTATGTAATCAATTCATTATTAGAGGTGGTAGATAGGAACTTAAATTTAAAAATAGTGCCCATAGCCCAAACCTAACTAAGAGTGCTAAAGTATTAAAAACAAATACTACATATCATTCTCATTTAATTTAGTTTTGATAATTTTATCATGAAAGTAGATGGAAGGTCACCATTAGATCTTTTAGTAGCCAACATGTGTATCAAGGATGGAAGATACACTTTTATAGTTAAATTAGATATGTGTGCAAGGTCTTATAACCTCCATTACATTCAATCTTACCTAGATTTAGTTCTATAAATGTTTAATCATGCTCAACTAATAGATTAGTTTATGGATTCCACTTGGTAATCCACTTAGACTACCACACTGGGGTGGAAATATGTAGGTATATCTTTATGTTCTACCTCATCATCTTGCACATGTATTGGTCATTATGAATGCATCCCCCTTGGTAAAATATGCAAAATAGCCCATGTGCACTCTCTTCTTTAATATGTCTCATATGTGATTGTGCATGGATAGCTATGTACTTTCTACACAAAGTGTACACATAGAATATTATGTAGAGAGATAGATGTGTAGTGTATCTTTGAGCTTATAAAGGGTGAAAACATTGTTCTCTTGTTAAAACAAATAAGGGATTTATACCCTTTATGATTAATGTATTTTTATGTTTTTCAAAAGTATACACTTTTATATATAACTTGTATTAGTAGCAAACGGAGGTGCTGCACATATTGGATCATATCCTAAAAATTATTGGAGTGTATAAGTGGAAATATATGATATGGAATGAAACTTAATCATGGAGGAAGGAGTCCTTTCAGTGGGAGTATGAAATTAGGTCAAAGATCTCAAATGTGTTCCCATTAATTTATAACTACTTCTTATCCACTTATTTCTTTTTCCTTTTGAAGTTTGGGAGACCCATTTGCTCTAATATACATGTTATGTTGGTGCAATGAAGGTGTGATGGGCACATATCGACACTTAGTAATAAATGATCATGTATTCAATTTTTTTAAGCATGGGAATGGATGGGAATGTTTGTGCACAAGATTGTATTGAAGAACATAACATAGTGTAATCATGTAAGCCTTTCATAGGGTCCTCATGAGTCCATTTATTATTGGGGTTGATTTGGAGAGTCAACACTTTTTACATCTTATCTAGTCTACTTATCTACTAAGAAGGAATCCAATATCCTTAGGATAATTGAGTAGGCATGGAGTCCTCTAGAATCCCTTAATATTATTTCTCGTAATTGTAATTAGGCATGAGAATCCAACTTGATACTATAATAAACTATAAACAAATCAAACATCTATGTTAATGGTGTAAAAAGGAAAGATAAATGTACACTAATAAAACTATGCACAAGCACTTAGAGGAAATGAAATTATTATAAATAATAACATGTGCACATGACACTTAGGGAAATTAAAACATCTAAACTACTATTTATAATATTTTTCATGATTATTAAAGATAGTGCTTAAGATGAATCCTATTGATAAGGATGAATCCTTTTCTCTATTTATATCCCATTTAAGTATTAAGTCTCCATTTAAGCCTCTATCATCAACCCTCGTATACCAAATGTTCTCTTGGTTTGTGCCTACTAAATCTCCATAGTGTGCATGGAATATACCCTAAGTTATTTAAGATCCATTATCTTGACTAAGATTACTATAATTGGATTGATCTAAAATAATTATAATTGATGGCTTATCTCCATTTAAGGTAAATCAAGTTATGTGGGCAACCTCACTTCCTTTACATAGACTAACATTAAGGGTGAATTCCCTAGAATTTTTTTTAGTGTTATTTGGTATGCCCAAAGGGGTGTTATGAGCTTGGTGTGTGATTATCATTAGATATCCTCCATGGTTCACTTAATGATTTTAATCAAGTTATTATTATTCAATTCAACTAAACCATTACCTTGGGGGTAATAGTTTGAGGAGGTGCTCAAATGGATGTTATGTTTGATTTCCCATTTATTGATCTTGGATTTGAGGAAAGCCAGTACATTGTTTGATATAATAGTATCCAAAACACTAAATCTTGTAAAAATTATTTCATATAAGTCTAGGATGGAAACCTCATTAGACACTTTGAGCTATATTTCCTTTATCCACCTCATGAAGTAGTTAGTTTCTATAAGGATTCAATTATGTTCAATGCTTGATGGAAAATTTTATAAATCTAATGAAATCCAAGCTCCAATAAGCAAAGGTTTAATCAGATAGTATTAGTTTTATCGTAAGGGCTTCCATATTCTATTTTTAAAAAAATAAGGCACACTTGTTGTATCCTCATACCCATATGCATACATCCTTAAATAGAGTTGGCCAATAATATATAGCTCACATGATTTTGATGGTAGTGGTTTTAGGTGAGTAATGGCCTCTTAATATCCCATCATGGAACTCTTCAAGGATCTTATTCACCCAATCATATTCTATGCATCATAATAGAACTGTATTGATGTCTCTTATAAAAATTACACTATTGATAAGAACATAAGGAATTGTTTGTAATATTAAATGTTTATGCTTGGATTTATTAAATCCATGTTGATACACATTATTTTGGAGGAATATCCTCACATTCTAAGTCTAATTCACTAAATAATCATGGCCCATTTGTTGGTATTTTCATATCATAAATATTACTTTATATTCTATCTTCACATCCTCTACTAGTTGCTTGCAAAATACCTTACCTCACACTAGCTTGGTGATTTTTATGTCCATGTCATAGTCCATCACCTTTGTGACCCTAATGAATATCTTCTCATTTATGTCCTAAATTAATTATAACTCCTTTATGCTTGAGTGTGAGACCATGAGCTAGATGTTGTTGTTGGAGAGCATATGCCTAAACTTATTGAATGCTCTTATAAACTCAAAGATGTGCTTCTATATAAATTTATAGCTTAGCTCATAATCCTTGAGTGTGTGATTAAAGAGAGTAATAGGATACTCTAGTTGATATTTTTTTTCACTACACAAAAATGATTGAGATACCTTTAGGTCTACCAAATGCATAAAAGACAAAATTCCTATTTTACTCTTATTAAGGTGGGGGCTATGCAATGCTTGCTTGATGTCCTTGAAAATATTTTATTCCTATTGTGCCTATCTAAATATAGCACTCTTCTTGAGTATTACTATGAGGGGTTTAATTAGATTCATGAAACTCATCACAAACCTTATAATAAAGTTTACTTTCCCTAAGAATTTTTGGAGACTCTTCTTTTGACCTAGGAAGAGGAGTGATAGAATGGCCTCAACTCATTTTGGATCAATTAAAAGTACCTCTTTAAATATTACGTGTCCTAAAATTTATCCTTAATTCATGGTGAATATGCACTAACTTGGGTTTAAAGAGATCCTAAAATATTAGAATTTTTTGAAGAATTACTCTAGGTGACCTAAATGATCTACTGCACACTTTGAAAAAATAATTATATCATCAAGGTAAAATAAGATTGTGATATTGAGGATTATATTAAATTTAATATCCATGGCCCTATGTAAGGTATCTCTTACATTTATCAAACTAAAATTCATCCTTTGGTATGTTAAAGTGCCCCACTTTGGGGTGAATGCCATTTTAAATCAGTTGTACTCCCACACAAGTACCTAGTTATAGCTTGAATAATCATTAAATATTAAAAACATTTCATTGATTTCAATTATTTATATAATTTTCAACATTATTATGAGGGGTAGTGGTCTTTAAGGGAGGATTTTGTTAGGTCCCTGAAGTCTATACACAATTAGATATCTCCATTATTCTTATGTAATAGGACTATATTGGCCACCCATGAGGAATGTTTGATTGGAAATATTATGTTGGCCTCAATCAGATTTGATATATCATTCCTCATTAATATATTAATCTTAGGGTTAACCATCCTCTAATTTTACCTAACTAATTAGGTATTTGGGTGAATATCAGTAGTCTATTGGGCTAAGCCTTGATCAAAGCCTTTGAGGTCTTGGTATCTCCATGAGAATATATCATCACATCTTTTTCTTTTCCTAATGAATTATTAAATTTCATATGGGGAAAATATATTATAGGCTTTTAGGAGATTTAAATCATAGATGACCCCTAGCATATAGATTTCATCCTTCACCATCATGTTTCTTCTCTCACCCCTGAGATGTTCATTAGAATTTAAGATGTTTTCAAGCATGAATAGGGCTTCAGGTAACTTATTTCCCTTCAATTTTATGATCTAATCCTCATATTAAGTTTGGATCCATGGTTAATTTCTTTAATAGAACTCATATTTATTTTTTAGGAAATTGATAATTTATTTTTTAATTTCAAACAACATGTCAATTTTTTGCATTATCTAGAACTATCATTATAACTACAAGTTTTACAATTTTCTCAGACTCATTATTATACTCACAAGGAGGTCACACTGTGTACCCATCATTATAATCCTATCAACATCATCATTCCAATCCATTAATATTAAACAGATATTGAAATCATAAAACTCCTTGATTTTGTCCTATGCTTTATGTTTATAACCACTTATCAAATTGTTTCTAGACATGTTTTATGATTTAACTTG
>JARHVA010001939.1:2927500-2943597 GCA_037957365.1 Torreya grandis | reverse complement strand
TATTTTCTTTCACTGACTCCCAGTCATCCACAGCCTTTCAAACTTAACCCTTATAGACCCAAGCAACTCTTTCAATCCTAGATTGATCCCCTAGGTCTCATTCCCTCTGGAAAATAGTGCCAAACTTAGATAGTAGTGTTTAAACCTAGGGTGTCCTATTTATGTTGTTGTTGTTGTCCAAGATTACTTTTTGTCCTAATGGTCATATTTTATTGAATCCTTATCCTAATTCATGTTGGCCTAATGCAAATTAATTTAACCCAAGATCTTTAATTTTCCTATAAAAGGCCATTCAAAGTCCATTTAGAAGGTTTGGCACTCATTTACAAGAGATAAGCAAGAATAAAAGAAATTAAATTCAAGTATTTTTCCCTATTCTCTACATACAACCTTCCAAAATTATTCCAAGCTTATTCAAACCTTTACACCAGCCCCTAGCCATATGAAATACACCCAGTTTCACATCTAGTTAAATTTTCACACACAATTACATGAAGAACTTCAATGGGAGAACTATATTATCTTGATCCCTCCTCATAATATTGGTATGTAGGTATAATGCCCACATATGGGGTGGGAAGTGTGTCCATCATATCCTTTATACACTAACACCTTCTCTCTCTTTCCCAAGTTATCATTCAAGTTCAAGCAAAAAGAGCTCCTAGCAATTTGAATATTAAAATAAATTCACAACAAGATTCACAAACTTATAGGCTTTAATATTTCATTGATAGGGTAACATAGATCTGTCGAGTAGAACCAAGAAAAGTCATATCACCTAGACAATAGCATCAAAAAAAGACTATAGCACCGAACAACAAGGTGTCCCACTTTTGACACTATTATCCAATCTAGAAAAAAACTACAAGATCCTATTTGTGATAGTCTCCCAAGCCTGCATAGAAATTTCCAAACCCTACAACATCCATCTTGATCATTTTCTAGCTAAGTTTAATTTTCTCTCTATTATTACTATTTTTAGAAAAGGTAAAAATATAATCTATTTACAAATATCAGTGGCTTAATAATTACACATTATTTATTGGTTTAACCTACTCGAACCCTTTTCTTTAATTAGTAATAAAACTTCATTATTCTAAAAAATAATAAAACATTTGGTGAACCTAACTTACTTTGAATTTCACATAAAAACCCTAAAAACTCTAGGGTAAATTATTAGCTAATTTTTCCCATTAATTTCTAAATTTTTTGTTGAATATTAAAATCAGAAATTTATCTCAAATTTTAAAATTTTATAGTAAATTTTAAAATAAATGTATTTCAAAGCCTAGTTGCATCAACTAGCTCCCAGTAATTTTTCTATAATTTTCCAATTATTTTTTGAATTTTTAGTTGCATATTAAAATCATAAAATCACTTCAAATTTCAAAAATTCATAGTAGTTTTCAAAAAAAAAAAATTCTCAAAACACTAGTTGCATCTACTAGGTCCCATTAAATCAAGCACTTTCCCATAAATTTCTGAATTTTTTTCTTGAATACTTAACTCAAAAATTCAATTTCAAATTCAAAAAATCATAGTATTCTACAAAAATGTTATTGTTAAATCCCTAGTTGTATGTACTAACACCTATTTAATTCTTGAGGTATCACCTTACATCCATAATCACATTGTAAAAATGATTCTCACTTATGTATAAATTTTTATTACATTTCTTGCAAATAACAAGGAAACCATAATGGGCCTTATCATGTACATGAATGATGAAGTCTATCATATGTTAGTACAAAGCTTCATCCTTTTCATTTCATACTTATGTTTCATTATATGGAATGATATTACAAAATTCATTACCAAAAATGCACAAAGTTTCAAAATTCTTTTTTCATATTCTCTTTTGCTCATCTGAAATAATTACCAACTTTATTTTGCTAGACACATTCAAAATGTTATTACATGTCAAAAGTTTATATGCCTTTATCAAAAATTCATGATCTCTACCCTTTATTTTCTATTTCTCATGTGGAAATTTTTTCAAGCTTATCATTCTAAACATGTTATAAATGTTATGATTTATGTCAAAGTTTCTTATACATTCATGCACAAATTCATGCTTTATATCACTTGCTCTCTATCTCTCATGTGGAAATTTTTTCAAGTTTATCATGCTAAACACATTAGAAATTTTATATCACATATCAAAGTTCTAAATGTATTCATGCACAATGTCATGCTCTCTCTCTCTCTCTCTCTCTCTCTCTCTCTCTCTCTCTCTCTCTCTCTCTCTCTCTCTCTCTCTCTCTCTCTCTCTCTCTCTCTCTCTCTCTCTCTCTCTCTCTCTCTCTCTCTCTCTCTCTCTCTCTCTCTCTCTCTCTCTCTCTCTCTCTCTCTCTCTCTCTCACGAGGAAAATTTTTCAAGACTATCTTGTAAAACATATTAGAAATATCATGATTCAAGGAAAATATTTCTATGCATTACTGCATAATTCCATGCTCTCTATCCCTTGTTTGTTATATATCAAGTGGAATTTTCTTTATAGTCATATTTATATACATGGTTTCTACTTAGATGTATCTAACTCTTTGGCTAATTTTAAGTATCTCCCTATCACTACTGGACATAAGCAAAAACTAGTGGTTATATTTATCCTTCCTCTCTTCAAACTTGGTTCATCTATCTTTTATCTCACACCTACTACCAAATCTATACCTATAGTATATTATGTATTACATGTTATCACCCAAGTTTATGAAGATAGGTAGGTTGATTACACCCATGGTTATAAGTTTGTCACTCAAGGTAACACCCATTCTAATCTAGTTTCAGCTCCTCCACCTGTTACAATTCTTTCTCCAGTCTAGATTCAACCACAATTGAGACCTTCATCGTTAGCATAGAGAGTTAATAAACCTCCATAGCTTCAAGATTCTAGATAGTTTCTAGCTATAGTGTTCATAACTATAGTAGTATCATTGAGATATCATGTGTCTACACATAGATCACATGTCCAGAGAACTTTCCCTACTTCCAAATGGGTCCCTACAAGCCCTACAGTTGCATCCACTTCTCAAAGTTACAAGGGGACTCCACAGTTGGTTTCCATTATAGATATTTTAGAGAATTTAAAATGTATACAGATTTCAAAGCCATAATCTCAACATTTCCATCATGATTTATGATCATGCATGATCCTTATTCTTGATATAGGACAACATGATAGGGAGTCTCCCATGAGACTCATTTATTAGTATCATTTCTTCATAGTATTTATTGTACATAGTTCCCAGTTCACTTGTACATAATATCTTCTACTTGATTATACATAGTTCAAACATTCAAATATGTCAAAATACCAAATACATTTTGATTGTATGCATTATCCATGCTTTACATTTATACTATCATGCTAAGACTTACATTTTTTGTTTCATGTTATTATATGTCAATTTATCTACATTACCATACTTCATTTGATCTTGTTTGAGTGTGTGTAATGACATACAGCTACATAATTGCTTCACTCTACCCATTGAATGGGTATCCTACTTCTACATTTGAAACATACATTGATAATTCTTCCCACTGAGGGCATCCTCTACATGACTACACCATCCAGGTTATGTCACTCTTACACCACACAATCTAGTTATCATGTTAACATAAATTACTTACTAGATTACATATATTACCACATCGACACTCACTAGTATCTTGCACTTATGTATTTCATAGCATATACCTAGTCTTGTAATAAACATGTCTTGCATACTTTCACTCTTGTTTTGATTAGTTAGATGTGATTGTACCTTTCCAATTTTTACATGCTTTCCTTTCTTGCTTTGTGTAGCTAGATGTGATTACATTTCCAATTCTATTTTTGTTTCTTATGTGTGTATTAAGACATTTTCTAATGTCTTTTTCTTTATTCATGTGTGTGTACCTTTGGACCTTTGCCAATGTCCCTTGTTTGTAATATTTTATGTTCCTATGGCCCTTGTGCCAATATTTACTTGTTTAAAATTATATGTGTATGTGTAATTTAAACATGCCTTGTATGATTTATTTAAAGTTTGAGTGACATGTGCCCATATCCCTTGTTTGTGTGGCCCCTTGGCCAACCTTGTATGCTTCTTTCTTCTTGCCTTGTATGCTTACTTTCCAATTTGAGTGACATGTGCCCATGTCCCTTATTTTCATGGACCCTTGGCCAACCTTGTATGCTTATTTCTTCTTGCCTTGCATGCTTTTTTTCTTGTTCACTTCTAAATTTTTTTAATGATATGATATATATCATGCATTTACCTTACTTGCTCAGATGACATGATAGACATCATGCTCCATCCCTCCAACTAATAACTAACATGTAACATTTCTAGTTCTAGTTCAGTATATTACGCATGATTTTACATTACTATGTCTATCAAGGCATACCCTTGTTGATCTAAAAATATCTCAATACAAAACATTGATATATCTAGAGATATCTTGTCAAATATCATTGTTATATCATGTATCTATGTGCCATAACACACTTGCAAAACTTTTTTTCTTCTAAGGGTAGTCATTGTAGGTTTAATCATTCCTACCCTCATAAGAGGGGGTAATAAATAGGTATTTTTTCATAGAGATCAAATCTCATAGTAGTCAAAACAACAACATTCAGATCACCTAGTTCAGAATCTAGAGGTCAAACCAGTCAAAACAAAACAAAAAATAGTGATAATTCTAGATCAAGAACCATTTTTAACATAGGAAAACAATGCCAAAAATGGACAAAAAAACCAAACATAAGGTTTCCCTCATTTTGGTGCTCTTTTCTAGGTATAAAAACACCCAAGTTTTCTAATAATAGGCAAAAAATTTAGCTTAGATATAGTTTTTGCACATCTAGATTAATCAAAATTAGCACTTTCAATATAATTTTCTCAAGGAATCCAGATAAAGGGGGTATCATGTGTGAAATGATGTATCTCACTTCTAATTTCATATTAGGTAGTTGGCATAACTTATATATTAGAATCCATGTTCCAGACACTGGTGATTGGGGGAAATGTGCATGGCACGTTGGTCTTATTTTATTTTTGAGTTTAGTTTATTACTTAAGTATTCTCAGTAGTTGCATGCCTTACTTCATTTGTGAGTGGTTGTCATCATTTTCAAGTTTAAATTTCATATAATTTTAACTTTTTGAGTACATAAGTTCTTGATTTGGCTTTCACATAGGCCTAGTGCATTAGTTTTGGAGTGGATTTCATATAGACCTAATCTCCATCTTTCAAAATGGCCAAGAGTGGCCTAGTTTATAGCATACATTTGACTATCCACACCACATTTTTAGATTTTTAGAACATCCATGGGATCCATGATCCATCTCATATGACATATATTATATAATGGTATCACTTCATAGCTTCATTTCATGGGGTAATGATGGAGCCAAAGGGTTAGCCTTTGTATTCTTGAGCCACCTATTTAGAGGGATTGGACACATAGTCAAAACATTGATTATCACATGTATGATCATCTATCTTCACTCAGTAAGCAATGATGGAGCTAAAGGGATAGCCTTTTTATTCTTGAGCCACCTATTCAAAAGGATTGGACACACATTCTAGACATCGATTATCACTTGTATGATCATCTAGCTTCACTCAATAGGAAATTATGGAGCCAAAGGGATACCCTTTGTATTCTTGAGCCACTTTTTAGAGAATTGATAACTCATCTCCATTCATGATCTAAATTTTGGTACAACATCATCCAACATAATATATTACTCAGCCTTACTCAAGATCACAATAGGTTTTGTATTGGCACACATACCCAGTGAGGTGTATCTATTCCTTTATCTTCCTTTTTCTTTTACTCAAATTTTGTATGTTCTTGTTTTATATCACATAATAAGAACTAATCTACTCTTTTTTCATTTCTTAGAATCTCACTTGTATAATGTGTTTTCTATGCACTATCTAGCATTACTCAGCATCACACAAGCTTCATGGTCTCTACCTTTGTAGGTAAGTTCATGTACACTTCCTATTTTTTCTTCTATCTTAGTATTTTGATTTGTTGCATCAATATAATAAAGGGGGGAAATGTAGTCATATAAAATGAGAAATTTGGTTACTTAAGTATGGATAAAGACACCTAATCCATAGGTCCTCCTACTTTCTTGCACAGCCCTTTTAGTCTTTTCTTTCACTGATTCCCAATCATCCAAAACCCAAACTTAAACCTTAAAAACCCAAAAATCTCTTTTAGGCCTAGATCCATCCCCCTAGGTCTCATTCCTTCTGAACAATAGTGCCCAACTTAGAAAGGAACATTGAAACCCAAGGTGTCCTATTTCTGGTGTTGTTGTCCAAGTGTAATTTTAGTCCTAATGATCATATTTTCTCAAATACTTATCCTAATTCATGTTGGCCTAACATGAAATCATTTAACCCATGATCATTAATTTCCACATAAAAGGCCATTAAAATTCCATTTAGAAGGGTTGGCACTCATTTATAATAGAGAAGTAGGAATACAAATAAGTACATTCAAGAACTTTTCCTTATTATCTGCATACAACCTTCCAATATTATTCCAATCTTATTCAAACCCTTACACCAACCCATAGCCATCTGAAATACACCTAGTTTCATATATAGTTGTATTTTCATACACAATTGCACCAAGAACTTTAATGGGAGAACTACATTAGCTTGATACCTCCTCAAATTATTGATATGTAGGTAGCATTCCCACACATAGGGTGAAGTGCATCCAATTTATCCTTTACACACTAACCCCTTCTCTCTCTTTCCCAAGTTGCCATTTACATTCAAGCATAAAGAGATCCTAGGGATTTAAAGAATAAAAAATATTCACAACAAGCTTCATAGACTTTTGGGCATCAATATTTCACTAATAGGGTAACATAGATCTACTGAGCAAAACCCAAAAAACTCATATCACCTAGACAACAGTGCCATAAAAGGACTATAACACTGAATAATAGGGTGTCTCACTTTATATGGTCCTATCCAATCTATAAATCAAATCTAGGATCCTATTTTTGATAGTCTCCCAAGATTGCACATAAAATTCTAGACCCTGCAACATCTATCTCAATCAATTTCCAACTAAGTTTGATTTTCTATCCATTATTACTATTTTTAGAAAAGGTAAAAATACAATCTATTTACACAAATTAGTGGCTTAATTATTGTAAATTATTTACCAATTTACCCTACTTAGACCCATTTATTTAACTAGTAATAAAACTCCATTATTCTAAAAAATAATAAAACATGGGGTTGTTTCAAAGTTAGGTTAAGTTGAACCATTTTACATTTAATATATATAAGATGATGCTAATATAAATTTCACCATGAGGAATTAGCATCAATGGTGGACATGGTAGGTATTAAAGAGCAACTCAAATATAATTTGAATGGGTTGAGGTTTTCAAGGAAGATACTAAGAGGAGACATCATGATGAATAAGACAAAATATTATGTGGAAGAAGGTTGGTCATAGGAAACAAAAAATATTAGACGAGCCATACAATTAGTTATTGAAACAAAAATATGATTGTATTAGGTTGGCTGATATAATTGGTTAGTGTGTGTAAAAAAAATATTTTATTAGTGTGGCTAATACATCTAGGTAAAAAGGTGGTGATGCCTACAATTAAATAAAATTACTTTTCCAGGCTAGCTAATACAACTACAAATAGATTGGGTTAAACTCATTGATATAGTATGATCATAAGATAAACTATATTGAGTTAGATGATATAGTCAGAAGGAAGATGGTAAGTATAAATTATATTGAGTTGGATGATATAGTCTATAATGTAAACAACCTGATAAATTAACTAGTTAATAGTAACATAAAAACACATGGATGTTTTACTAAGCTAGGTGTGTTTGACTTGTAGGATCTCAAATATATTGATCCTAGATGTAAATAGTGAACAAGGACCAAAGGTCACTAACTCTAGAGAATTCCAATATCCCATAGATACTTTATCCCATCTATGAGGTACATTAAGAGTAACTTCCTAGGGAAAACCACTTACCAGTGCACTATAAAATCAAATGGTTGAAAAGCTTCCTATAGGCAAAAAAAAACACTAGGAATTTATGATATATTTTGAGGTACATGGAAACTAAAGTTTGGATATAGTATTTATAAGGGCTTTAATATTTGGTTAGTACCCCTCACACACTGAATCATGTAGAATTAAAAAGCTATTTGGCCCATAATGATAGCTCTTATGAGTTTTAAAACTACCATAACATAGTTATAGGAAGATAAAATAAAATATATAAATAAATTTGACTTAGATCTAAAGTGAAATATATAGCATGTAATTAAATAAACACACTTATAACTATATCAAGTTGGATGGTATAGTTTGGAAGTGAAACTGATCAAATATAAATATATCAAGATGATTGATATAGTTAGCACATAACCAAAAATAATATCCAACTAGATGATATAGTGGGGAAATGAAAATTGATCAAATATAAATATATCAAGATGGTTGATATAGTTAGCACATAACTAAAAATAATATCCAACTAGATAATATAGTGGGGAAAATATATTACTATATTGGGTTGGTCAATATATTTTATATAAAATAGGAAACTATTTCAAGTTGGTCATAAAAGTTGATAACAATAATAAACTATATTGGGTTGGTTGAAATAGTTAAACTAAAATATATATGATGGTTTTGAAGATGTTTCTAAGAAGATAAAAGGAAAAACATGAAATGTGAAATAAACTTTATGTTGGTTTAAATTGAATGAATGTACGGGATAAGATGACATAAAACTATCCTTTTTATCTCAAAAGTCTAGGGCTTTAATAAGGTAAATAAAATAGAGTTTTCATATACTTGGATGAGTAGGTAAGGACCTAGGATATTCAAATATCTAGTAGAGGGTAACCTCTAACTAAAATTTAAAGAGGAAAGGGTTCTAAATCCTAATCATATGACATATGGATATAACCCTCACTATACCTTAATTAAGGCAAATGATTGTAACTATGATTGTAAATATGCAAGTAAAGTAAATTATTGGTAAGTGATTGTAAATAAGGTAAGGTGAAATGGTAACAAAAATGGGGTTTATGAAAATTAAGGTGATAAATGGCAAGCCTAAGTAACACTATATATATATATATATATATATATGTGTGTGTGTGTGTGTGTGTGTGTGTGTGTGTGTGTGTGTGTGTGTGTGTGTGTGTGTGTGTGTGTGTGTGTGTGTGTGTGTGTGTGTGTGTGTGTGTGTGTGTGTGTGTGTGTGTGTGTACCATATTATTTTATATAAGGGATATCCTAAGCAAGGATGCAAACATACATCCACAAATAAATAAACAACATCTAATATACTAAGTAAAAGAAAGAGTGTAGGGATATACATACATACCTTAGGGTGGAGACATCAACACTTCAACCTCTCCCTTTGGCTCAAGTGGATCTTCACAAGATATGTTAGAGTTTTAATAACTCAAATGGTTATATGAATACCTAAATATCCTTAGTCAAGAACACTCAGTGACCTCTCTTATTGAGCTTCAATGACACCACAAGATAAGACCTCTAAGATAAGTTTATAAACATTTAACTCTCCCAAAAACTACTTAGGGGAAGAAAATGATAAAAATTAGAGTGATGAATGTGATATATATTATTTGGAATGAAATATGACCACAATATATGGATCTAATACCCAAAAATAACCTTGAAATATAGGTTGATATTATCATCTAAGTTGATACAGTTGGAAGATGTCAATTGGCACAATAAAATATCACCTAAGCTGATATAATATAAATTTTAGAAGTCAAAACCAAAGCTATATCATGTTTGTTGATACAATACATGAAATCCTTAATTATGAAATAAACTATATCATTCATGTTAATACTATAGGATATAGGGAAGCTATCAAATATATATAGAAAGTATACATAAAGGAAAGATAGATAGGGAATCATAGGAGGTCATAGTGATATTAATTATGGTATGAAATAATATTATGCAAAAATATCTTGAAAAGTACCATGAGTTGATCCCATCCCATTCCTAGTGCACCCTTTAAGTTTCACACTTAGGGATTTTGATGTGTCAACAAGCCCATATAAGAGAAAATAATAGTGAAGTGATAAATTAAAAAATATAAGGTGTGTACACATCATTCCATCATATGTTTCCTGACCTTTAACTTGGTCTAAGCCACCTTAATCTTCCTTTTATCATCGACATCATCAAATTCAAAATACTTCTCCATCTCATTGAGCTTATCAATCAATTCATATAGACTCAAATTTCCTAAAAATCTTAAATCTTTCATTTATTAATCCTTATTAATTTTTTAAATGGATGTAAAAAATCTATTTTATCCTTAATAGGATTTCTCTTTCTCTTCTACTCTCAAATAATATTGGCATGCTTCTTCCACTATATATATCCTCACTAAGTTGAGTTCATCTTTATATTTAGTATTAGAAAACATTAATTTACCTTAACACTTTCTCTTAGTTCATCTCACTATAAATATATTGGATTTATATTGTATATCTCTTTAATGTATTCCTTCCAAATTATTTCAAATTAAGTTTTATATCCTCTTCAATAAATCTAATTGATAATCTCTAGGAAAAAACTTACCCTTCAACTTTGAAACCATCATCTCCCAATTGATAATATTTATTTTAACCCTTATATACCTCTATGTTTGTACCTTGTTTAACCATATGGTTACATGACCTTTAAACTTTGTCTAATCCACATTCACCTTCTTTTGGTCATCCACGTCACCAAATTCAAAATACTCCATATTATTGATCTAATGAATCACCTCCCTTTGATTACAAGTTCTTGAAAAGTTTGGAACCTTCATCTTTTCTCCTCTCTAAATTTTTTAAATGGATCTAAAATGTATATATTATTCTCCATCCAAATACTTAAGTGTTTCTCCCATATCTTCCATTGTCAAATCTTAATTTTAGACATCACTCAAATCATCCCTTGGGATGAATCTTCTTATAATATCCTCTTCAATAACAAAATTTTTTGTCTACATAACCTTCAAAATATCTACAATCTCATTTAATCTTGTTGCCAAAATGGAATCCACTTATCAGTATCTTCCCACTCTTCTTGGAGGTGTCTAAAATACCCTACAACCTCAACCTAATAATTTAACTACTTATTGGTAGACTTATGTTGGCCATACACACCTAAAGACAAATTTTATCCCTACCCAGCCACATAAGATGGAGAAAACTCATCTATTTCTTACTTCACTCATGCCCTATGCCCATTATTTCCTAATGGAGGACTAAAAACTATCACTTATCCTAGATTTTCTACCTTGTTCTGATACCAAATAATGTTATCAATGATAGTGTCCTTGATTAAATATAATCCCTTCCTTTCACCTAAAAAATGATAAGAAATTAAAACACACATTTTTATTAATATTTATAAGTAAAAACATTATAGACATAGTCACTCACTCTATTTACAATTACAAAAATTGAAGAATGCTACGTAATCCCTTCCTAGATTGAACATTAATATCTTTCCATCTAAAATTCATCCTCAATCTCTAAAATTATTTGGAAGATATCTCTAAAAAATTAGTCTACATATTATAAGGGCTTCCCCCTTATTTTATATTATTTTATAATGAATTTTAGTGTTCCCATAGACCTTTAAAATGCTCCAATGAGCACTTGAATTATTATAGGCTATCATTGGGTGTGTTTAACCACCATAAATCAGACTACCAATTTATGTAGAGTCATAGTTACATAGTTACTAGTTAAAATAGAGAATCATTAACCAATCGTTTCACCATGAATAAAGAACACTCTAATTTAGTCCTAAAACTAATTTTATTCTTTCTTTATAAGTATGATGAATGTGACTGTGTCCATGTAATTTTATGTCATCTATCAAAAGTACACAAACATAAGAAATATATTTTTAAAAGATATAATATTTCTTAATTTCTTGAATGCTCTTGCATCTCTTTTCAATGTTAAATTAAGTTTAATTATAAAAATGACACACAGCCCCCCATCCCAATACAACAACCCACAACCCCAATAGCCATAAGGTGAAGCCTTGAAAAATTGATACTATAATTATGTAATATATATTAATTAACCATAAAAAAAATTTACCATCAACAACTAGAAAAAATATAATTCATAATCACCCTTTTCCCCAATTTTATACAAAAGAAAAAGAAAAAGAATTCCAACCATGTTATCCCAACACTCTCTAGAAAATAAAACCCACATTCAAACCATATCTAATTTTCCATTAAAAAATGAAGAAATAAATGGACAATAAGAGAAACCTAAAAATCCATACTTTAAATCTGTCATATTCATGAGAACTTTAAAAACATCAAGATACACCACACAATACATTCAAATGTTCTTTCTCATGCTCAGACATCAAATTTATTGATGAAAATAAATCATGGTAGGGTGGGTTGACAAATTTAAAGCATGCAAAGAGGATCCCCAACTTCCCAATTTGAGGATGGAAATACAAGTAAAGATGGGAAATAAAACCTATGAGATCAAAACATTTTTAATTACAACCCATTACACCCCACACCCAATACTAAAATGATCTATAGATCATTCTATATGCCCCCTCAACACTTATCAATTACTTCATTAAATTTATCTACATTTTCTCCATTTTTTTCTTTTTTATTATTATTTTCAATTTCCTATTTTTATTATCATATTACTTTATAATTTATACTGGGATGAATCCTTGACCAGGACCCTTTAAAACATTTAAGGAAGGGTGGAGTTTAAATTTTGTTTGGACTAGCTAAGGTTTATCACAATCTAATACCATCATTTATTGTCCAATAAAAAACCTAATGTCCATGAGATTTGAATTAAACTTGTTGAGTTTAGATAAAAACCATTTAATTTTTTAAATCATATTTATAATTCTCAAAATTTTGAGGCCACCACTTTTTCCCATATTGATGGTGATTTGAGAGTCACCCTTAATGATCAACTTCTTCCAATATTTTAACAATGTTATTTACAACCATTTTATAAGGGATTTTGCTTCAAGTGTCATTTATAATATAAAGGGATAAATTTATAATAATATAACCCAAGCATCAAATAATATTCCACTACTTCTAGCATGACTTGGATTACATTTTTCCACCCCATCAAATATTTTTTTTATCCACCCAGGTTCAGGGGGAGACCAATGGTCATTGATCTTAAATTTTATACCAATACTAAAATATTTATTAGGGAAATATTATTTTATTAATAAAATGAAATATCAATATTAATTTATTTTGGAGCACATCAGATTAAGTCATGCCATTGGTGTATAGTGTAAATAGTGGTCACGTGTGTCTATTCATGAAAATGTGTATTTTGAAGCATTTTTTATATTTAATATAAAAGTTTCAACACTCAATAACTAAATAATTATATTTAAAAATATTATTTATGCTTGAAGTTTATTTATAATGATAAACACACTCTTGGGTATATTGTTTACATGGTGTCTCAAATATCAACACCCACTTCACATTTTACAAAAATATTTTTGTGTCCCTCTCAAATTTTCATTGCAACTTTAAGTAAAAATTGCAATCTATAAATTATATGTCAATAATTCTTATTGGTGAATTTAATTTTTCTATATCTACCTCAACTTTAAAACTCAAGCCCAGTGAAAAAATCTAATTTGTTTCTTACACATTATGTTGATAAAATATATATTTTTTAATCTAATAATTTCATTAAAATTTATAATAAGATATGTTTTTGTCACTTTTATATCGAATACTATATTTATTAAAACACATGTATCATCTACTATATGGTGTGTGGATTTATTTAAAAAGTGATGTCATGTAAGTAGTCTTAAATATGGGTTTGTTGGGTGACAAGTCTATTGCAATACTTTTCTAGTGATATTTGAGAATGAGAAAACTCCTCTTTTATATCAAATTTACTACCTCTTATGCATTACAAGTATTCTTCAATAACTAAGTCTATTCCTTTATATTAAATGATTCATGGGTAAATTATTTCATTTTGTGATTGAAAACTAGTCATTACACCCACTATTCCTGAATGATATCCTATTCAATCTTAAATTTATCATCTTCCTCATCTCTTCCTATAGGAAACCAATAGCTAATTATCCCTCTCTATCAATATTAAATTTATATATATGATCTCATATTTTTTTATTTGAATAATAATATTTACTTCATTCAATATATTATATTTAAACCTAAAATTTGATTTTGATTTTACCAGTTGCTCATTTTTTCTATAACTCCCCCCTTAACATTTAAATCTTCCTCTTTTTGGTTACCAATACTAGTTAGGCACTAAAAAATTATCCATTCATTTTCTTGGATTTATCCAACTCTTGTTAAAGATTTTCTTGAAGGGAAAGGATATTAGATTTCCCTCCTATGAATCAAATGATTATGAAGCCTACTTAACTCCCATTTATTTAAAAAACATTAAATTATATATAAAACCTAATTTTTTAATGTGATAATTATTTCAAAACCTAAATTTTTAAAAAAATTGGTGGAAAAACCCATGATTTCAACCACAAACAATAGCTCAAAGGCCCATTTTTATAAAAACTTAAGGGAAAACCCAAATGTTCAAGCCCTTGTTTTTCCTTGCTATCATTAACACATACCCCTTTAACATGTAATCAATTCATTATTTTAACTGTAATAATCCTTAATTTTTTAATTGTAATAATAAGAATCTAAATAGAACACACAATATTCAAATTGAAATGCCTTGTTTAAAGCATAATTTAGTTGGTTCAATATTAAATTTTAAATAGCCATAACTTCCCCTTTACAAATAATCCAACTCAAAAATAAAAAATCCCTGATGACACCTTTATAAAAATTCTAATTTATTCTATAAAATACCTAAAAACATTAAGATTAGGTCAACTATATCCATGCATATGGTGCAAATGGTAACCATTATCGATAATATCACCTATTTTTTGTATTGTTTTTGGTGGTCATGATTTTTTGTTATTGGTAGATATGATATCACATTTAAATTTATTTATTTATTTATATTACATATTCTAATAACTTTTTAGGTCCATGGTTAAATATTAGATCCTAATATTAGAAGGAATGTTGTTAACACAATTTATATGGTTCTATTCAAAATAAAAAAAACATCCAAATATCAAGTTTAATTTTTATCATATTAATTATTTTTTATAACTATCCACTTATTAAAAAAAATACAAGTCTTATCACATTTTTTATTACCTTTGATTTATCAAAGACCATTATTGTTAAATTATATTACATTAGAATATAAATAATTACTTTGTAGATCATTTATCTCATTCATTGTAATATTAAATTATTTTGAATTAACTTCCATGATCATTAGTTCAAAATATTAATGCTTTGAAGTTATATTTCATACAAATCTTAATCATTTTTTTATTGATACTAGCTTTTGACTGGAGCTACAACTGATTCTAGGGCACAAATAGAAGGGCTAGACCCCAAGAGAACTATTGAACCAATATAAATGGCTATCACTTGATCACATTTTGAAATCATTTATTAAATGGCCACATTAGGCATATAAATTCCCTATGAGATTTTAAATTGGGTGGGGCTTGGTATAACCAAACCACTTTACCAATCCTTCTATATCTCATTGGCTATACAAATGTTAATCCTTAGTAAAGGGTTTTTTAATTATATATTTCTATTTTCAATACTATATAAGTCATGGCCTAACTATGAAGGCTTCTCTTCTACACATTTGTCCTACCCAAAATTTTAGTAAGATACATATTTTTATATTGAAACATAATGCTATGTAAATGTAAATGTTATACTTAAGCTTCATTTAAATACATGCCTTGTCACCCCAAATTGTATATTCAACTATAAAATCCAAGTTGAAATATTCACATATATTTTACATACATTAAAATTATTTGATAACAATAAAATTTATTCTATTTCATTCTTATTTTAATTCATTATCAATGATGTATATTATATTCAGAGAAATGACTGAGCCAAATTATTCT